>CM068837.1:125708466-126050966 GCA_028554795.2 Sinohyriopsis cumingii | reverse complement strand
TAATAATGTAAGTTATCTTTTAGGAAAAAGAATCTTTTCAGAACTTATTCTAGTTGGAAGTGAAAAAAGAAATAGAGACATTGTTTTATTGATGGAATTTTTCTGTCCTTTAGCAGTCTTGAGCTTGGAAGACTCATTACTAAAATCAGCACCTGACTCTATGGTGCGGAATTCAAACCACACGTTTCAAACACATGCAGGTCCAGAAAATGCGACGGCTCATGTGCTTTCCTCTACGCAAAAGCTGACATACAGGTTTCATCTCTGCTGATAAATATCTGTTTGATCATGAACACTCAGAAATTTTAAGTTATTGTATTTTTGATATCATGGCATTTGAATTTGTTTACCATGGGAACTGAATTAGTACCGTGAGTCACCTACGGGATACCAGCAGGCGGAATTGGCATATTTCGTCAGATTCTACCCTGCAGTAAATAAGCGTTAGGGTCAAATACTCATTCCGATCACGGAACAGAGTCTGTGTTGTCTTTTAATATTACCGAATCCCGCTAAGGTCTCGTGTTTAGGTCTCAATGGATATTTTCATATTTTGACACCTCCTTAATTGTTAAGGTAGAAGGCATGAACCTAATTAAGATAAGCCTAGCATTATAAATTCACACAGAAGCTAAATATGTAATGTGGTTTAGATTTACTTTGATTTAGGATTCAAAGTGGGTTGGCTTATTTGGTGACTGCCTGTCACGGTTAGACTAACATTGGAGATCGAATTCGGAACTTGGGCTGCAAATGAACAGCCGACTTGGCTTACATATTTACTTATGACTGCTACAGAGGTTAATATATAAAAATCGAGATGGTTGAGGGGGTGATGAAAAGTATGCTAATTCGTTATAGTACTAGTGAACTTTATTCATGCAAAAAGGCACATACTGATTCTTTTACCTATCTTGTCACATGAAAATATTCAAAATAGCTCTTTGTTGTCGAAAATGAATGTAACAAAGAGGGTTTGGTGGCAGTGTTGGTTCAGTATAAAAGCCACCAGTTGTATAAGGAATTAACCTGATAGCCGCAGTCAAAATCTCACATGCATGCTTTCTAGAAAAATCATTAGTTTGTTTTCTGTATCTTCAGTGTAACATTATTCTTATTTTTCTGCAATTGGTCATTCTTGGATGAAAATTCACAAGATACACAGTCCATTGATACCTTAATACTGGAAGTGTGATGACGTCATCAACCGTCATTTCTACTATCCTAACTTTATATATTTCTGTTTAGGAAATTTATATAAAATTATCATATGATACAATTCGATATAAAAGGCAAGTTAAACATTTTATTTCGCGAAATTACTTTCAAAGTGTTATTCATTTTGTGGCAGAATCGGCTACTTCCGCCTGATGGAATCTTGCACAACGACCTTGTGACAGTAAGGGTAAAAATGAAGGTTAATTCGCCAGACTATATTCATACGAAGTCCGTCCGAGAGTCACGCGTTGGTACGTTACTGTATTTTGAATGGATATGTGGGCTTGATTTTACTTCTTCGAGTGTGTGGATTGTATATTTTGGTTATGTTTTAGGTTCTCCATGTGTGTGGATAGTATAATTTGGTTGTGTTTCTGCTTGTCGACATGTGTGGATAGTATAGTTTGGGTTTGATTTGGCTTCTTCGAGTGTGTGGGTTGTATATTTTGGTTATGTTTTGGCTCCTTCGCTTGTGTGGATAGTATATATTGGGGTTTGTGCATAGTATAATAAGGGTTTTCTCCTTCCCGTGTGTGGATAATATATTTTGGTTATGTTTTGGCTTCTTCGCGTATGTGAATAGTATTTTGATGTTTAGTTTTTTGCTTCTTTTCGTGTGTGGATAGTAGATTGTAGTTTTGTTTTGGCTTCATCGCGTGTATGGATAGTATAGTTAGGGTTTGATTTGGCTTCTTGGCGTGTGTGGATAGTATATTTTAGGTTTGTTATTCTTCTCAGCGTGTATGGATAGTATATTTTGTGTTTGTTATGCTTCTCGGCGTGTGTGGATAGTAGATTTTGGTTATGTTTTGGCTTCTCCCCGTGTGTGGATAATATAGTTTGGTTACGTTTCTACTTCTCGACGTGTGTGGATAGTATAGTTTGGTTTTTTTTCTCAGCACCGTTGTGTGGATAGTAGATAATATGAGAAGAGAAAACTAGGGGGATGTTTTCCTTCACGTCTGTGCTTTACAGATAAAAACTCAGTGTTCGTCATTGCGTCATTCTACTGAATAAGCGCAAAGAAGATGGTAGCAGTCACAGTTTTTTTTTATCAACTAAAAGACAGTTGGTACTGGATAGTGGATGGAGCCTGTATAGTGGAAAGGCTTGAACAGGAATGGAGACATTCATTTACCAAAGACTTTGTGACAAGTCAAGTAACCAGACTCAATGTAGCCATGGATCTTGTCCAGGGAATAATAGAGGAAGAAGTAAAGAGATTAAGAGGCTTCATTCACCCTCCCTATGTGAGAGTGGGAACATTGAAGGAGGTCATTGATCATGTCAAGAAAGTCGGGTGCTTCTTAGAAGATATCATGGAATGGAGCGAGTGGTCCATTGTAAAGTGGGGTGTAGGTCAGCTCAAGAAAACATTAGAACTGATGAGGAAAGTGCTGGCAGAAGTGAAGAAGATCAAAGAAACCTGGGCTAAAGAGAGAAAGCAAAGAGAAAATATAAAGAAAAAAGAAGAGTTTGAGAGGCTTCACAATAACTGGATCAAAGTCCAGGAGAAGTTTAGATCATTGGGCCATCCAGACCGGATGCCAGAGTCGGAAAGAAAGAAGAAAGGAATCTTGGGAAAGGTCAGGATATGGATGAAGAAATGAAGGAAATAGAAGAAGAACCCAAAGGCCCTTTTCAGGGCCCCTCATAGGCCTCGAAAAGAAATTGCTTTCTTGCCTCCCACAATTTTTTAAAATGTTGTATAAGTATTTGTGACTGTATGTTATGTGTTGTCTATTGTCTGTATTATCTCTACTGTAATGTATTTTTCCCATTGTCCCTAGACAGGCCCACCATATTCAATTCCCATTGTCCCTAGACAGACCCACCATGTTCAATTCACATTGTCCCCAGAGTGCCGGTGCTGTATTTCCCATGTTCAATTCCCATTGTCCCTAGAGTGCTTGTCCTGTATTTCCCATGTTAAATTCCCATAGTCCCCAGACTTGCCCAGGGGGTTATGTAATGCATTTTCCCATTGTCCCTAGACAGACTCACCATGTTAAATTCCCATTGTCCCCAAAGTGCTGGTCCTGTATTCCCCATGTTACATTCCCATTGTCCCCAAAGTGCCGAGACCATGTTTGTAATAATAAGTCTCATTGTCCCTAGGGTGCCCCCATATACTACTACCACAGAATTTGACGTAAGAAAATCAATCTGCTTCAGCGTGTAATGAGTAGCAAGTATTACGCTGTTTGCGGATACAAATGGAGTCGAAATAAGGGTAGGTCTTTTTACCAACGATTAAAGCCGAACACCACCGAACACTGTTAAATACGCCGAATACCACAGACACAAAAATTATGACAGAATTATTTATTTTTTAGTTACAACTGCCATTCATTGATACATATCTTTATGTAAGATTTGTCAGTTCATTTGAAAAACAATTTTATTTATACTTTTTTAAGTTTTAATTTTAAAATCGCGCTCAGTCAAATGTAAGAAAATACAGATTTATTTCATAACCGATATTGAAACCGGTTTACATAGACATATTTCTTACAAGAAAACCATATTTCATTCAGCTGTTTTCAAGTACTGTGTTTCCTTTTTATGTGTTCGCTGGCAATATTATTACATACAGTAGTATTTGACATTGTTCGGTGGTGTTTTGTGGTAAAACGAACTACGATCAAAATAGCCCAAGCATGAAATGAATTCGGTAATTTAACACACATTTAAAGACGTAGTCCGATAAATCAACACCCAAAAGTTGTGTTCACACAGATAGACTTTATGGGGGTGTAATGTCAGCTGTTTATTAAAAAGGTTTTTGGTATATCTTGCGCGAAGTTCTTGTTATTGTTGTGGGGTTTTAACGCCATATTTCAGCACACGATAGGCTATGCATGGCGGCCAGTATTAATGGTGGAGGAAGAACCCGGGAAAACCCCGGTAAGAACCACCGACCACCGAGAAGCTACTGGCAAGCTTTCTCACATACCCACATTGGCCGAATCCTAGACTCGAACCCACGCAGACAGAGGTGAGATGGCATTGATCCGTAACGGACAGCGCTTTAGACCACTCAGCCACTCGGGCCCCTTTGCGCGAAGTTCAAAATGGTCGGCGGAGAGGGGGCTGTGTTATTCCACGTTGATTTGCAAGTCCCCAAATATAGGAATTTTGGATCCTGAAATATGATGCACGTATCACACAAGATAACCCTTCAGCCGATGGTTTCTCAAGTGCTGCGATAAATACTGGTAAGTGTATAAAATATACGCCGATGAGTGCAGAAAGAGTGTCTGCAAGATTTTTGCAAGTTTTAATGAATAGGCGATATCATGCCCTAAAACGCACGGCAGTATCATCACAGTTGTGCCCTGATTTATCGGTCTATTAAAGACGCTGACATTTTTGAAATTTCATTGACCTATAGGCATGGATGGAACGATAAGTTTGTGAATAATACCCACCATATGGAAATATTCTATGCGTCTTACTATTCTGCGCAACGATACGTCACTTCTGTAATCATTGGATCACGTGTTGTTTTTGGTCAAACATCACTTTGAATCATGAAAGAACCATTGTCCTTTAATTTAGGTAAATAATATTCATAAAGTGTACAAAACATCCCGCGTTTCTATTCTAAATGTGTATGAAAATGCGATGTCTAAATGGCAACCGAAAGACCCACCCAATGATCTTTGAACTTGTAACCCAGAAAAACTATTTAATATGTATCTGTTAGAATGATACAAATAAATTCATTGCTTAAAAGACAGAAATATTTGCCTAAGAACAATACTGCATTTTAATCAAAGTTTCTAATTTTTTAAGAAGTGCTCCCACACATACTTTATGATCTGCTAAGCAAACATGTCAACTTGCCCCTCGAGTAAGAATTTCGAGAAAATTCCCGTGCGTATAAACTGTTTCAGATTTTTTCAGTAGCTTTCTTCTTCTTCTATAAACAAGACTATGTTACTGCATTAGACCCATCCAATGTTGTTTTTCTTCAACTTAATAACTTATTAAATTTATAAAACGTTGAACTTTTAACAACTTTTTAAAAAGATCTGTTTAGTTTGGGTAATATTTCCTGCAATTTAGAAGCAGGCATTGTTACGTTGAATTTTCTAAAACTACTATGAACCATGCTGACTTTTTAAATGAGTCCACGGTAATGTATTCCATTTCCATAGCTCGATACATAAACATATATTTTCAAAGACATGTGCAGAATAGGCTATCATATGGTGAATCATGAAAACTCACAATTAGTATTCCGTGTATCCAGAAGAGTATTATTGTAACATTTTGAAAAGAATGTTCAGGTAACAAAATCCGCTTTTTAAACCGTAAACATTGTGGTATTTTATTTTCGTTAATCGGTCGAGTTCAGTAAGCGTTTTGTGCCGATGTAAGTGAAGGAAACCTTACATGCTCGGAGAAGTACGACCGCTGTGTGTTTATCAGTTGATCTCATAATTAGGTTTTGTACCGGTAATTCAGTTTTTTCATGGATTAATCCGATAAATCAAAGGACCAGAGACAAGCCATTCAACTGTGAATTTTATTTATCAGACATTTACACTGTTATCCTATAAAGATACGTATATGATTGCATCCTAAAGAAAAACTCTTTAAGTGTTATATTTGTGGTATGATTAATTGTAGTGGTCAATTAAAGACGCAGATGATTATGCATACTGGAAATAAACCATTCAAATGTGACGTTTGTGATAAAACCTTTACGCAGTGTGGTGATTTGAAGGTGCATATGAGGATACATAATGGAGACAAACCATTCAAATGTGAAATTTGTGATAAAAGGTTTACCCAAAGCAGTGTATTGATCAGACACAAGAGAGTACATACAGGAGAAAAGCCATTCAAATGTGAAATATGTGGCCTAGCGTTTAATCAAAGTGGGTCATTAAAAACGCATATGAGGATACATACAGGAGATAAACCATTCAAATGTGAAGTTTGTGATCAAACATTTAGTCACAGTGGGTCATTGACGATGCATGTGAAGATACATACAGGGGATAAGCCATTCAAATGTGAAGTTTGTGATCAAACATTTGGTCACCATGGGTCATTAAAGGTACACATGAGAATACATACTGGAGATAAACCATTCAAATGTGAAATTTGTCATAAAATGTTTAGGCAGATTGGTATTTTGAAGCAGCATGGAAGGATCCATACTGGAGATAAGCCATTCAAATGTGAAGTTTGTGATCAAACATTTAGTCGCAAAGGGTCACTAAAAGTTCACATGATGATACACAGTGGAGATAAACCATTCAGATGTGAGATATGTGATAAAATGTTTAGGCAGAATCGTGATTTGAAGGTGCACAGAAGGATACACACCGGAGATAAGCCATTCAAATGTGAAGTTTGTGCTAAAGTGTTTAGGCAGAGTTTTGCTCTGAAGGTGCATGTAAGGATACATACTGGAGATAAACCATTCAAATGTGAAATTTGTGATACAGTGTTTAGGCATAGTCTTGCTTTGAAAGTGCACAGAATGATACATACAGGAGATAAACCATTCAAATGTGAAATTTGTGATGAAATGTTTATGAAGAATTGTGGTTTGAAGGCACATAGACGGATACATACTGGAGATAAACCATTCAAATGTGAGATATGTTATAAAATGTTTCGGATGAGTAGCACTTTGGCGAGGCACAGGAGAATACATACTTGAGATGAACAATTCAAATTTGAAGTTGTAATGAAAGGTGTAGGCAAAATAAGGACTTGAAGGACTCGCGGTACTAATTCCACTCCAATGGTAAACATATGGAAACACTATCATATTCAAAATTCAATAACTTAAAATTTCTGGGTGATAATAATGACATCTATAATTCTTCATGCACATCTAACCTTGGTGCAAGCTTATGTGCGGAGAACACCATATAAGCCGCTGCGCTTTGTTTACATACATGTGCATGAAACGTGTTATTGATTCTGCACCAAATGAATCAGGTGCTACTTTCAGTATTGAGTACTCCTATGTCAAGCCTGTAAAAATGCTAAAATTGCATCAGTAGAAATTTGTCAATATTTTTTTTACATTACATATAGGATAAGCTCTCAAAAGATATTTTTCCTAAAATTTCAATTTTCATTATTAACCAATTATGGACCACCAAACCTGTAAATACTCTATCATTTCTTCACCCATTTCTAGACTGGTTCACAGTTCTTCCGTATAATTAGTACCATGTGTCCTGAAGATGCACAAAATGGTACATAACGGAGATGAACAATTCAGATTGTTAGGCAGTGTGGTACTTTTAAGAACTCACAGTACTAATTCAGTTCCCATAGTAAACCTATGCAAACACCATGATATTAAAAATTCAATAACTTTAAATTGTTGAGTGCACATGATCAAACCTATATTTATCAGTATAGATGGAACCTGGATGTCAGCTTCTGTGTAAAGGAAAGGATATGAGCTGTGGCATTTTCTGGACCTACTTGACTAGTGTTTGAAACATGTGCTTTCAATTCTGCACCAAAGAGTCAGGTGCTAATTTTAGTAATGAATGTTCCAAACTCAGGACTGAAATTCCATCAATAAAACAATGTCTCTAATTGTTTTTTTCACTTACATCTAGGATAAGCTCTCAAAAGATTCCTTTTCCTGCAACATAACTTACATTATTAACCAATCCTAGTCAGCCTAACCCATATATACATGTACTCTATTTTGCATTCACCCATTTCCAGGCTGGTTCCCATTTTTCCATACCATGTGTCCTTGAGAGGCCAAAAATGATGCATACTAAAAAATAACCATTCAGTTGTATTCAGTGGAATTTCAGTTTATTGTTATTTCTATAGGGTTGCTGATAACATTTCATTTTTATAGTAATTTCGCTAACCCACTAGCAGGTTTGTAACCTCTCTTGTGACTTAAAAACAAAGCATCAAGGATATAGAAAAATGGACAAACCTTAGTCATTTTATTCCATAATTTTAAATCTTTTTGATGTTTGGTGTTTTTCAGAATTGTTATCTCGTTCAAATTTCAAACCAAACAGGAGGTGTCATTGTAAATAATGATCCTGCTCACTGTCCTTTTCCAGAAAAAGGAAGGATTGCTTTGATTCAGGTATCTGTCTCCAATGTCTACTTTTAATAGACTTTTCTCCCTTTTCTATTGCTCACCAGCTCAGCATTGCCAGTTTTCTTGGCACAGACAAGTTTATGTGTAAAAGTACCAATCACAAGTGGTCACATTGTATCCAAGATGTGTTCAAAACCAAAATTGAATTTTCTGTTCGAGGGGATTTGTATTTTGTCAGTATCTGATGCATGCAAATTCCAACACGTGCAATTTTATAAAGACCTTCGCCATTTTTGCTTTTTTTAATTAACCTTGATGCTTTTCATTTTCAAAATTGTCTGGGGCTACAAAAACAAACAGGAGTGTGTGCAAATACTATTAGTAACCATGTTTCCTCTAGAGATATGAAAGAGTTGATTTTGATGTGGGACTAAGCAGTTATGTGGCCATTGCATGCCGCATTTTCACAAACATGGACTAGGTACTAGACCAGCTATGGTGCAAGCATACAATAAGTTAAATGCAAATTAACTTAGATTATACAGATCATATTTAAATTATGTAAATTTGTGTACAGTTCACTGTACTAGAAATATGGATACAATTGACGACAATGCATCAACTAAACAAACTGTAACCTATGCTGCATTTTACAGATGTGTTTGCATTTGATTCAAGCAATCCACTGCTGGAACTCTTCTTTCCACAGACTTGATTTCATGAGTACATTGTATGTTGTATAACACAAACTCATATTTGCAGGATGGGTCTAGGTCTGACACTCTCACTGATGATGAATCAATCCCAATTCTTATTCATACTATAAATCAGACTGGTCATCTTTGGTTAGATTGTGATGCCCAGCCTTTAGGTGAGTTATTTATGGATCTTGATCAGCTAGTCAGAAAGCATTATTGTCCTGGTCAGTACATTGTGTCCCATTTATGTTTACTTTAAAAATATTTAGTAAATCCAACAAATGATAAAAGCTCAATTTTTTTGTTTGTGTGTTCTATGTTTCTTTATATAAATTACCCTACTAAGGGATTATATTCATGTCTACCTGAATTTACCATTGAGTCATGGACTACATTTTGTCTTCCTGTAGGACCAGTTGATTATGGACAGGATAGATTATAGTATTTTCAGGTTAATGGTACTGTGGACTTGATGGATTTTTTTGGGAGACTTTTAAACACTGCACATCAGTTTAAGTGATGCCCATTGTCAGAATTATAATGAGCATTATATTTGTGTTTTGTGAAGGTAAAGTACAGTACATTGGCCTATCTTTCAAAAATTAAAACTAAAAGGACTGGTGTGGTAGTGGGAAGTACTAATGGCAGCTATGACATTATCTTTTCTTCATATATATGTTAAGTCCAGCTTGCTCTGTGTTCAATTAAAGACAGAATTTCGAAAAGTTTTTGTTCCTAAGTGAAAGAAGCTAGCTGACCTTCATGCCAAATATTGTAATACATTCTCCTCTTGGTGAAAATAAAACAACTAAAGCCAGTGCAAATCAAAATATTGTTGATCATCAGTGTTCAAGTGTATCCATGGCATAAAGCTGACCTTTCATGCTAATATTACTTTAGCTTTATTCCTTTGTTTACAGCTGAAAGGTGATGTAAGGTGAATATAGCTTTTGATGACTAAAGATGAAGTATAAACTTAAAGAAAACTGATTAAAGCCTGCCATTATGTCACATTTATGCTGCCATAAATTTGCAATTTTGTACAGTGACATCAACGTTCTCACACACACAGACCATTCAGTCTTTTGATTTTTTCTAAGTGCAGCTCATGGCTTTTTATTTTGTTAAAATGATAGGACCCCATACTCAGTCCACAAGATTAAATATCAATGAACACGTAATTTTGCTCTAAATCACAAACAGAAATCAGTTTGCTATATCAACAACACCATTAAGTTAGCATATGTTGTGAGTCATCTGTTGTCCATTGTGTACCTTGAGCAGAAATTTATAGTTTTTTTCCTCATCTTTTAAATTTCTAACAGGGACATACGACCAAGTTAACATTATGCAGTCTGTATTTAAGTTTGATCCAATTTCATTCAGATGAATAATATGGATTAATACATAAAAATCTTGTAAAACATTAAGAATGAACAAGATTCTTGCATGTTAATGAGGTGATTTTGATTGGCTAACCATGTTATTATTTTGGAAGTCATATTTGTGATAAAACCATGATTGTACTTGGGATATATGCTGATATCATTAAGCTCTTGGATGAGTTCAATAATAAACACATTCAAATTCATTCCACTTGAGTGATTCTTTTTGTTGATAAAACTTGGAACATAGCCTTAGGTATATTATATTATGGTTGAAGACGAGTCTTGTAATGAGGGAGATTTATGCATATTAAGGAGGTAATCTTGTATGTGATTAATTACCACACAAGATGTCATATTTATCATCAGGTTTGGGTAAAACCTGAAATGAAGGCTAATAATGAACAAGATCTCTGACAATTTTGTCAAGCAAGCACTATGGATTCATATTACTGAGGTTCATATTACTGAGGTTCATATTACTGAGGTTATCTTGCATCTTATTGGCTAAGGGTTTTGCCATTCAGTAGGCCATATTTCTGATTGAATTTTGATTAAACTTGACAAAGCAGTTCTCATTTTACTCTGTTATTTTGTATTGTATTTTTGCTGAAGATATATGTGTCACTTGATTAATTTTTATTATATTTTGTATTTGTGATGCAATATTTTTGGTGGAAAATGTTGTATTATCATGAGTGCTCATATAGATTGATGTATAAACATGATATTTTCAGTGTAGAAACTGTATTTGGAATGTGAGCATTATTATTGTACCCTTAACATGGTATAGTCAATGTAGAATCTATTCTTGGAATGTTCTATTATTGTTGTCATTCAATAAACATGGTACATTCAAAGTAGAAACAATACTTGGAACATGGCTATTATTGTTGTACCCTAAACATGGTGTAATCAGTCTAGGACCATATCTGTTACCGAGGGAGATTGTGCAATTTAGTTAATAAGCAGTATAGAGTTGTTAGTGTTGTATGCTGATTAAAGATATTTTAATTTTGATGTGCGTTCTCTTTTATCATTTCGTTGATGCATAATATGTAATGACATTTACATAATCAGGAAATCTTGATGCGAAATAAAGTTCTATGTTTTTGTGTATCTTTTTATCTTTACATCTGCATACAATATATACAATATCAGTAATGTCACTTGTTCTACAAAGAGGTACTGTTCACTTAAAATCTCCCATGTTTTTCTCCTTTTCTTTATTTTCTTTATTTTGTTTAAACCTCTTTTATCAACATTTTGCACAGGGTCCTACACATTTTTACACAATGCCCTAAATTAAATAATAATTACTATTAATATCACCTAAAAAAATGTAATTTGATATACTTTCATGAAGTCTCAAGTCAAAATACTTTTTGAGTCAGTGAGTCAACCTCTTTACACAAAACAGTAGTAGTAGTATGTTTCAGTGAGGGACATTGTTTTTGTTTGATCAATTGCACTTTAAGTGAAAACATTGATATAACAAATGCTGTGGTGTATTACAATATGATTAAAATTGTACACAGTTCTACTCTTGTTAATTTAAATTTTCAGTTAAAAGTCTTTTACCTAAGTATCACTCAATCGTACGAATCCAGCCATTTCTAAAATTTTTATCTATCTACCCATTTATCTTTTTCTTACATGTATTCGTCTGGCATTGCCTTATAACCGAATTTGCTGTCTAGCCCTTTCTGTCTTTCTTGATCTACATATCTACATGCATTTTTTTTCAAATTAATTATGGATATATTGTTTGATGGTGCAAACAGAAGAAGAAAAAAACAAGGACAATATTTCTGCAATTGAAAACAAATATATAATGTGATTTCTTTAAAATATTTCATGCTTTATTTTACTGTATTTATTTACTTTCAGTTGTGAGAATGTTTTATATTATGTGGGACGATCAAATCCACCAATTGCAAGTTCAATTTTCCATCCACTTTGCCCAATGCAAACTGATTAAAGAATTTGTAAAGCTATGATCATATAGAGAGCACATGTCAAACCTGCACTTGCATGATAAAAAAATGCATTGATGTGCTCTCTGTCTGAAACGTCTGTCAATCAGTTAAAGATATAACAAACATCGTTGCAAGATAGGTCATCAAAGTAGGGTTGTGTAAGTTTATTGGGCCGGGTGGTAAAAGCACATACCCTGTGTTCACATGACATGGTTTCTGCAAGTGCCAACGTTTTTTATAGACAGTGGAACCTGACTTCGCACTCCATCACAAATGTCAGAATCTCTAAAAGGTGATTAGAAAAGTCTGACTGAAAGACTGTAAACCAGACTTACGAACCTTTCAAACTGCCCTTCTAGTACCATGGTCATCAAAATCCCTATTATGATCAAGCATTCCATCATTCGAAGATTAGAATCGTGTAAAAACACATCTTATTGAATTATTCATATATGTTGTGAAAATCTGCACAATACCTATACTGCTATAATGAGAGATCTTCGCATAACACTTTTACTGTAGTCAGGGTCGGCGTCAGACCCGGCCAGACCATCTGGCGCCCTAGGCAAGATTAGATTCTGGCGCACCTCCCCCCCTCCGGAAAATATCAATTTCAAAATTTATAAACAATATTATTTTTTTAAAATGCGCCCCCTGAAATCAGCGCCTTAGGCGGCTGCCTAGTTTGCCTATATGGTAGCGCCGGCCCTGACTGTAGCACAATAATCTGATGATTTCTGATTCGTAATGATCTGTGTGAATAGAGTTTATCTTTTTCTATTATTACGTTTTTTCCTGAATGAAATAGCTCTCTTTTAAAAAAATTTTACAGTTAACTTCTGGCGAATGAGTCATTGTTTTACTCGAAAACTTTTGGTGAATAGTTTCAAGTAAACATAGTATGTTCTAATTGATGAGTTGTATCTCTGATTTATGAATGATTAGAGAAATCAAAGTGTTGTTAACATACATATATATCTGACATTGTTTTGTAGGAAAGACCAGTGTAGATTCAGCTGGGTAATACATTTTTCAATCTAATTGTCCCTCTGGCTACAAGGAAACTTTATTTTCATCCATGGCCCACACAGAATAAACCCTACTAACAGTGTTACTGATGCTGTATCCACTAAGAATTGTATTGCCATCGCATCTCGAGTAGCTGACGTAAATCTTATTATGGCACGAAGTTGATTTGCTCTGTCAGAGTAGTTTGACTTTCTATGAGGGCTTAATGACCAGAATCTAATTTAATTTACAACTGATAATGATGGGATTTCTAATAATTTTGTTTTCATCCCTACCAAACAGTGTTAGCTAAAAAAATACAAACAAATGTTGTGATAATGAGATAACTGCAAGATGCTTTCTCTCGAGAACCGAGAGTTGCGTTAAAAAAGATGAACGGACTGTATAGACTAGAACGTATTCTTTTATATATGTTCTTATTTTTTCTTAACATTTCGTCTTTTTCTTTTAAACGGACGAAATATGAAATTGCTGTGATTACTTTAACAATTTCATTACCGATCAGCATCCCTCACTCGAAGTAGATGAAATGTAAGAACTGTCAATATCAACGTAACTTTTAGGAATGGTCACCAAATTAGCCAATTGTACATCAGTGTTACTTTACTAAACTGTTGCATCTCATAATGGGTGTGACTCTCGCAAATATATAGACCATTTAACAGATCTATATGTCATTCACTGATCATTTATCAGTTATAAATAATATTTATTATGTTGTAATAGCGTCCATTAATCGTTTCGAAATTACATACTTTTGCATATTCAGCAGTTAACGTTTGGTAATTTCCTTGTAAATTGGTCATCGTAATGGTCCCAATTTAACAGCAGATAACCAGCATCCTATAACAGCAGACAACCAATATCCGGTTCATGTAACTTTGGCCTTGCAGTGATTCGTGCAGATCAGTTCTGCTAATCCGAATCGAAGTATAGTTTTTCACTTTAAACTAAATATCAACAACATTGTCTCTGTTCGATTCGAAAATATCTACACAAATTGAAATTAAGGTCATTTTTCAATATAATTAGACTGAAATTGCATTCAACGATGGCCAGACTATGACGTACATAGGTGTTTCTTCGTCTAACAATAGAGCTTAACTACGTTAATATGACCACGTGACAATAGTAGTCTATGGCAAGAAAGTGGATGCTGATGACTACAAATCAATTTATGCGATAATAAGAGACTATATATATATATATATATATATACATACACACACACACACACAGAAACATACTGGTGTCGCGGAGAGATGAAACAGCTTTGTTACATACATAGTAATGTGTTCCTCTTTAAGAATAGCAACTTTAGTAGACAGTTTTAGAGCAGTGGACAAAGCCAATAGTTTATTTTGTAATGGGATCATGGGGTCATCTAAGAAAAGATGTAACATCTCTCTCTCTCTCTCTCTCTCTCTCTCAGTTTTAAAAGAAAACCACATGACTAGCATTGTGCTAATTGATAGACCAACGCATTTTGTTTTTTGTACTTAACAAATTGGTCAGAGGTTTGGGAATTAAGAAAACA
This sequence comes from Sinohyriopsis cumingii, assembly GCA_028554795.2. Classification (NCBI taxonomy): domain Eukaryota; kingdom Metazoa; phylum Mollusca; class Bivalvia; order Unionida; family Unionidae; genus Sinohyriopsis; species Sinohyriopsis cumingii. The sequence continues at coordinate 126,036,063 of CM068837.1, read as the reverse complement.
TTAAAACAAAATATTCGATAATATCAAGCCATACCTGAAAGCAGCATGCGTTGTTTCATATTGATAGGCACTGGAAATGCAGTTCATGAATGAGAGGAATTCGATTATTATGACTGGGATTCTTGGCCTAATACATTGCCACTAATTTGTAACATCACCATTCTGTGCAAGTATTACTGCTATTCGACTTTTTTCAGCTCTTTCCAATCAACTGCAGTCGCATCATTGAGTGAAGGTGTTATAAATAAAAGAAAAAAATAATTTATACCAAAATCACACACAGTTTATTTTGCTCTTTATTTTTATTCAAATCACAATTTCCACCTATACCGCAATATATACACGGTGTGTATTGCGACGTATTTCGGTTTTCCAATAACAGATTTCTGTGTAACTAGTAATCCATTAAAAGCGTCTACAATATCTTTAAGGCAAAATGTTTTAATTATAGTTCCTTCCACTGAATATCGCAAATGATATCCGCTTTTTTTTCTCATTGAACTTTCACGTCAGCGTTTAGAAATGTAGCTGAAATCACCGTATTCGTTTCGTGCACGAATGTTTTAAACATGATTCATATTGACTTACTGCTCAAAACCATTCGTTCAATATGTTCTGAAGAGAATGGTCTGTGTGCAAGGAATCTGTACTCGTCCTGAAGTCTGGAAGAGTCAATTTCTTTTCTGCAAAGAAATCCATTTTGGCTGAGTATGAAAGCTTATCACCTCTTAATAAACAAATCGATTATTCCACAGGTTAAGGCGGAATCAAGAATATGACGTCAACAGATCAGGATAAAATGAGCGGTCCAACTAAACACCGCAAAGACGGACAAAGACACATACAGACAGGGAAAAGATATCTTAAGACGGCAGATATATATTTAAACTGGCAGTAGTGGAAAATATTTACTGTTGATATACTTTTTAAAAACAACCAACACAATATATAAGAATTAGAAATGAATGCTTTTTATATGTGTTGATTGGTCTTTAACTTGAAACATATTTTATCTCGTTGAAAACTGATACAGAAATGTCATCGTGTGCATATATTTTACATGTACATATAGTAACTACTGTGAAAAGAGAATTGCTCAAAACGGTAGAGAGACGTTATGTATGTACAGTACTGCAACATTTTTACTGTTGATACAACATCTATATAAATAAACATATAAATATTAAAAGTATTTGCTTGTCTATTGATTGATCGTTCTTTTCTTTAAATAATTAAATATTTTACACGTGGACATTACTGACCATACAATGTCCTCGTGTAACTTTCTAAACATGTTGAATTATGGTCAATTTCGAGAGATGGAATAAGAAACGAAAAGACGGACAAAAAGGGTATATACATACTGAATATCAATAATACTTGAAAATATTTATATATATAAGAATTAGAAAAGTTTCTTTAGTCTGTTCAGTTCGCTCTTTATAGAGTCAGACATTTTGAAAAATGGATGTTGAATTTTCGTCAACTTCAATGGTCACTTCTATGGTACAACTCAAGTAGCTCATGTACGTAATCTGAGTAACTATATGTGTCATTTTGGGAACATTTCATTAAACATTCATTTGTATATTCGTGCCTTGTTCATTAAAATTCTATTGAATTTTGTTGTATAAATTCCTCGAAATATGTTTAACGGCAAATTCAGTTATATCGTACTTAGAGAATTTTTGGCACAGACAAGCAAGAGGGGTGGTCCCCTTTATACCGGTTTTGGTCGCGCATTATGATGTGAAAGGGAGAGAAGAAGATGTATAACAAATCATAAACAGATACGCGACAATGTCGTTATTGATAAATAAAGTATGGGAAAAGTTCATTAGGAAAAATAAATGGCACATAAGTCCATTAAATTCGAGATAGTTATGTAAGTTCGCACATATCTTTGTATGATATGTCATGAATTTTATTTCAATTCGTACACATTAATTTTTCCCATACAAATATGTACATTCATACAAGTAAAAGACTATATAAACGGATGTCAATTCGATTTATTTTAGGTTAAATTTTACATCATGCTAACTTGTAATTTTGAAGAAATATCATGTATACAAGTTAAGAATACCGTATGTTACTCACTTATCCCATTCAGAGCTGAACATGCATACTGGAGATGAATGAAAATGCGCGCGACATCTTGTTCAAGGTATCGTACCCTGATTCCCCCTGCTCCAGTAATGGTTCAATCCAAATTATCTTTTTTGACCCACTGTAAAGCCGAACTTCAGTTGTAAAAGTCCATACCGATCGATAATTTTCATTTGGAAATTTTGTTATGTCAGTCAATGTGCAGATTTCTAAAAAAATTACGATTGAATAAACTTTGTTGTAACTATATTTTGATTAAATTTTAAAACTAAAATTAGTTTATTAATTATATCGATAAATGCGCTCACAAGAGCCTTGTTACTTTTACTATACTGTTTCTATATCTTAATGACAGTGAAATGTCTTCGTGTAAATTCTAAAAGATATTTCATTACGGTAGGTATCAGGAGAAGAACTACACAGGGCAAATTTGGCAAATACTTTGAAAATTTGGTAACATTTACTGTTATTACAAAATATATATGAAAAATTATATCAGAATCAGAAAATGTTTGCTTTGTATGTGTTAATCATTTATATATATATATATATATATATATATATATATATATATATATATATATATATATATATATATATTACTCAACTAATATTGTGGCAGTACAAAGAACAAACCCGTTTTTAAACTTACAATACTGGAAACAATTCACTGTTGATATAAAAGTTATGGCATATATTACTGAAGTTTTACTGTAATCCGATTAAGAAGCGACAACGCCTGCTGCAATCACAAGTCAATAACACTGGTCAACAGTGAAATCATTACTGACTTGAAAAGGCCCTAATCTGTAGTATTTTGGTGTGCCGAACACGAATATAACCGTGAAAAATTTGTATTGGCTCTCGTTTTGAAGATATTCATATACCTCATTTTCTATGTTTCACTGTGTAAATTTCTCCAGTAGGACTGCAACAACATCCGGAATAATGATGTAACATTGCATAATACCATCATGCTCACATCATCCACAGTTGATTGCATCATTTTCTGATGCAATGCAATACTAATGCCATGCGGCTGCTGAAGTAAGTTGACGTCAGCAGTGTACTATACATGTGTAGGCCTATTATACTAATGCCAGGCGGCTGCTGAAGCTGACGTAAGCAGTGTACTATATAAAGCCCAATCAGATAGGTTCAGCATTTAAAATATTTTAGACGTTGTGCGAGACAGTTCAAGCTACTGTTACATAAAACTTATTATTTTATCCATTTACGTACAATAAAGAACAGTAATGCCTCGAAAGTGTGTTAATACCGCGGACAATTTTTGCTATATTTGTGGGGAAGTGACATTTGCCAACCAGAAGAAAAGTATCAATTCTCAAGTGAAGAAGGCATATCATCTTTACTTCGGATGCAAGGTTGGTGACCAAGACAAGCCTTGGGCTCCGCATATATGCTGTGCTACATGTACAACACAGCTTTCACAGTGGTTGAATTGCAAAAGGTCATCAATGCCGTTTGCAGTCCCAATGGTGTGGAGAGAGCCAAGCAACCACCTAAATGACTGTTACTTCTGCTTGGTTCCTCCTCTTTCCGGCGGAATAACGAAGCGAAAGAAGTCGAGAATAGTCTACCCAAACATTCCGTCTGCATTGAGACCAGTTCCACATGGTGAGGGACTTCCTATTCCAGAACCTCCAGCAGAATATTCTCTTGATTCATCTGACGAAGACAAAGGTGAGTCGACCTGTTCTTCTCCTGGTCCATCAGCATGCAGTGATCCAGATTTTCACTGTGGTGCATCATCAACCCCACACAGAATAACACAGGAAGAACTAAATGACCTGATTCGTGATTTGGACTTATCAAAGAACAAGGCAGAATTGCTAGGATCAAGACTCCAACAATGGAATCTTCTAGAAGAAGATGTCACAATTACTGCATATCGAAAGCGCCACCAGCAATTGGAGCCTTTCTTCAGAAAGGAAAGTAATCTGATATTCTGTTCCGATATTGAGGGCCTCATGAATGCTTTAAAAATCACTCATGACCCACAAGAATGGAGACTATTTGTGGACTCTTCGAAACTGAGTCTCAAGGCTGTGCTTTTGCACAATGGAAACATTCTTCCATCTATTCCAGTAGCGTATGCTGTCCACATGAAAGAGACATACGATAACTTAAGGCAGCTACTGAATTTCATTGAGTATAACAAGTACAGCTGGCACCTCTGTGGTGATTTGAAGGTAGTTGCCCTTTTAATGGGACTGCAGCAAGGATATACAAAATACATGTGTTTCTTATGCGAGTGGGATAGCCGAGCAAGGGAAATGCACTACATGAGGAAGGAATGGACTCACAGCAGAATGTAGCCATTGGAGAGAAGAATATCCAACACCCAGCTCTGGTTGAGGCTCAGAAAATCTTGCTACCACCCCTTCACATCAAACTAGGTTTGATGAAGAACTTCGTGAAAGCCATTGACCGGACTTTGCCAGCATTCCGATACCTGCATGAAAAATTCCCTCGACTCAGCGAAGTAAAGATTAAAGAGGGAGTTTTTGTGGGTCCTCAGATTCGAGAGCTTTTCAAAGATGACCGGTTCAACAACTTGCTGGAAGGTGACGCGAAACAAGCATGGAATGCTTTTCGCCTAGTTTCTACAAACTTCCTCGGAAATGTTAGGGCAGAAAACTATAAGGAACTAGTAGAAGACATGTTGATGAAGTATAAGAAACTTGGCTGCAATATGTCTCTAAAGATTCACTTCCTTCATTCCCATTTGGATTTCTTTCCTAGCAACTGTGGTATTGTTAGTGATGAACACGGCGAACGTTTTCATCAAGATATCGCAACAATGGAACAAAGATACCAGGGAAAATGGTCCACTACAATGCTGGCTGACTACTGCTGGACACTCCTCAGAGATGCTCCCGAACAGCTGTACAAGAGACAGGCGAAGAAATCTAAGATGTAGTCAATGACTTGATTTTTTTATAGGTAGGCTATTACAGTTGACCTTTTACTATTGGAATGCATTTCGTTATGTAAACATTAATTTCTTGCAGATTACAAAAAAAACTAGAGCCAATTTTGCAATTTGACTGTCATATTCGTGTTCAGCACATAAAAATTGATAAGAATTGACTAATTTTATTTCAGTAACATGACTTTTGTAAAAATTTGTTGTCCAGTGTAACACAGCAGCAGTATACGGACAGTTTCAAAATGTTGATTATGCAATATATTACCTTGCTAAAGTGCTATTCAAATATTTTTAAACCATTATTTCTATTGCATTCCCAAATGTATTTTATAAAGACAAGTCAAATTCACAGTACATTCGTAAAGAAACAGAATCAAACATTAGTGAGGTACTTCTACGACTTTGTTTCAATAAGTGCCAAATCTACAATCATACACTCCAGATTATATATACATATATCTGTTATCACTTTGCATAAAACATTTCAATTTTAATAACATTAGAATAAACAATTCAGTATTTTTCAATTTAGTCAGTTCAAAATGTCTTTGTGCCGTCTTTGTCATGTTTGTGCGTGTTTTTGCTCGTCTTTGATGCGTGCTCTAACCATAAAACTATTGACACGTATACATTATATACATAGTTCTTTTATTTCTTTAGATATAACATATGCCAATTTATAGGATATTTTCTGTTAGTAAACTTATAAACCTGCCTTGCGCGTTTTCTTTTTTCCGAATGCTTCCAACACGTATATTAAGAATATATGGCTCACGTAATGTAATGCATTAAATGAGATAAAATATGTTACAAATTATAATAAGAATATTCCATTTTTGTTGACAAAATACATTTCTATTTACAATTATTCATTAAAACAGAGAGTGCAATTATACATTGACAATAAAAGGAATATATGGACAATAGAACATTTATATGTTGAAATGGGAACCAGCCTGGAAATGGGTGAACATAAAATAGAATATATATGGGTTTGGATAACCAGAATTGGATAATAATGTAAGTTATGTTTTAGGAAAAAGAATGTTTTGAGAGCTTTTCCTAGCTGGAAGAGGAAAAAGAAATAGAGACATTGTTTTATTGATGGAATTTTTCTGTCCTTTAGCAGTATTGAGATTGGAAGACTTATTACTAAAATTAGCACCTGACTCTATGGTGCGGAATTGAAAGCACACTTTTCAAACACATGCAGGTCCTGAAAATGCGACGGCTCATGTCCTTTCCTCTACACAGAAGCTGACATACAGGTTTCATCTCTGCTGATAAATATCGGTTTGATCATGAGCACTCAGAAATTTAAGTTATTGAATATTTAATATCATGGCATTTGAATTTGTTTACTATGGGAACTGAATTAGTACTGTGAGTCACCTTAGGGATACAACCAGGCGGAATTAGCCTATTTCATCAGATTCTACCTTGCAGTAAATCAACGTTAGGGTCTAATACCCATACCGATCACGGAGCAGAGTTTGTGTTGTCTTTTAATATTACCGAATCCTGCATCCGTCTCGAGTTTAGGTCTCACTGGATATTTTCATATTTTGACACCTCCTTAATTGTTAAGGTAGAAGGCATGAACCTGATTATGATAAGCCTAGCATTATAAATTCACACAGAAGCTAAATCTGTAATGTGGTTTAGATTTACTTTGAGTTAGGCTTGAAAGTGGGTTGGCTTGTTTGGTGACTGCCTGTCACGGTTACACTACCAGTGGCGATCGAACGTGGAACTTGGGCTGCAAATGAACAGTCGACTTGGCTTACGTATTTACGTAAGTCTGCTACAGAGGTAAATATATAAAAATCGAGATGGTTGAGGGGGTGATGAAAAGTATGCTAATTTGTTATAGTACTGGTGAACTTTATTCATGAAAAAAGGCACATATTGATTCTTTTACCCGTCTTGTCACATGAAAATATTCAAAACAGCTCTTTTTTGTCGAAAATGAATGGATAAAAGAGAGGATGGTGGCAGTGTTGGTTCAGTATAAAAGCCACCAGTTGTATTGGGAATTAATCTGATTGCCGCAGTCAAAATCTCACATGCAGGCTTTCTAGAAAAATCATTAGCTTGTTTTCATTTGTATCTTCAGTGTAAAATTATTCTTATTTTTCTGCAATTGGTCATTGTCGGATAAAAATTCACAAGATAAACTGTCCATTGATACCTTAATATTAGAAGTGTGATGACGTCATCAACCGTCATTTCTACTATCCTAACTTTATATATTTATGTTTAGGAAATTTATATATATTATCACATGATACAATCCGATATAAAAGGCAAGTTAAACATTTTATTTTGCGAAATTACTTTCAAAGTGTTATTCATCCCGTGGCAGAATCGGCTACTTCCGCCTGATGGAATCCTGCACAACGGCCTTGTGACCGTAATGGTGAAAATAAAGGTTACTGTATTTTGAATGAATATGTGTAGTTTTTAAGTCCTTTGGCGATTCTGAAGCGATAAAAGACGCGTGACAAAAGTCAAATCGAGTGGATGCTAGGGTCACGTTTACACTCCTTGTGTTAATTTATAGTACCGATAAGGTGATTTCGTGTTGTCAGAGATTTCACCGTACTTTATTAATAAAACATCAGACTCATGTGATGCATGAATCGCATTCGGTAAGATTACGTATATTTATTTTACGGTAACGTGAACATTAACGGATATTATTATATGCTCATTTTTTTTTTCTCTGTTAACTTTACATTGTCAGAATCGTTCAGTACTTTACAACATTGCACTCGCGCGTAACTTCATATTGAACTCACGTGTGACCAATAATGTATTAGGAACTACTTTGTAAACAAATCATGTACACTCTCGTAGTAGATGCTTTACATTTTGGTTGATTAAATTTGTTTCTGATTGAACAAAACGAGATGTTTCTTGAACTGCCATATACCACCTGCTTTGGTACGTTCCGCGTTAACTTTTTTGATGCAATGTTTCGGATTTAGGCTAGCTATAGACGCGAGACAGGGTCCTTACAAATAGCATGCAAATGAAAGGGCATAAACGGTCTTTTTACCTGGTAATAAGAAAGGCAAAAAGTATACTTACAGTTTTGCATCCTTAATTTTCTCCAAATGTACTTTCTTAGTTCTGCAATTCCGAATTACATGAGCCACATCGAGAGTTCTCAAGCTTGATTACATATTTAGAAAATGTACTGTAATTTAGACTATATTCCAAGCGCAACTGAATCCTCCTTACTGCGCTCAAAATGAAATAGACATTAAATTCCATATCGTCTTGTTGATAATTGCAATTGAAATAATTCATATTTTCCCCATATTATGATTTCAAAAATTCAATGACAGAACAGAAACATCCTAGCAGATGTCAACCCACAACAGTCTTGTAGCTTGAATCAGATGTATTTCATGTAGCATTCTCACATATAAGTCCAGTCCATAATCGTACAATTTCGTAGAATCGACAACAATACCAAAATCTATTCATTCCAGATCGAATGGAAAGGTTGTTGCAATGCGCATTCATTCACAATATGACTCCAATTTTCAATTTTAAAGTAGTCCAAAACACCATTTTCATTCGAGAGTAATGTGTAGCGTGCGATCAAATTGATCTGGGTGGAGTTACCTACCCATTAATAATGTTGGTGTTGTGTAATGGTGAACCTGCGCTTGTGTATTTAGTTTGGAATACGGCATACATTCAGTAACTTTGTTTCGTCTAGTGTATTTTTGTTTACATAATTAAGCCTTAGGTAGAATAAGAAAATGAGCGTATAATAAAACGTTTACTGCATCTGTATGGGAAAATATGAACTCGTGTCTTCGGATGGATATACTGCACTCCAAAGGTCGAGATGATGTGTGGAGCGAACTATACTAAAAACACACACGAAGATATAGCCGATATACTATTCAAAACTTTGTGGTAAAATGTTTAGGCAATGTGTTGATTTTAAGGAGCACAGAACTTTACATACTGGAGATAAACCATTCAAATGTGAAGCTTGTGATAAAACGTTTACAGAGAGTAGTAGCTTAACGAGGCACAAGAGAGTACATACAGGAGATAAACCATTCAAATGTGATGTTTGCGATCAAGCATTTAGCCAGAGTGGGTCATTGAAAGTGCATATGAGGATACATACTGGAGATAAACCATTCAAATGTGAAGTATGCGATAGAACTTTTAACCAGAGTGGTCCATTGAAGATGCACATGATGATTCATACTGGAGATAAACCATTCGTATGTGAAGTTTGCGATCAAATGTTTACAAAGAGTGGTGATTTAAAAGCGCACAGAAGGATACATACAGGAGATAAGCCATTCAAATGTGAATTTTGTGGTGGAATGTTTCGGCTAAGTAGCGTTTTGACACGGCACAGGAGAATACATACTGGAGATAAACCATTCAGATGTGAAGATTGTGATCAAATGTTTGCACAGAGTGGCGATTTGAAGACGCATAGAAGGATACACACTGGGGATAAGCCATTCAAATGCGATGTTTGCGATAAAATGTTTAGGGTTAGTAGCGTTTTGACAAAGCACAGGAGAATACACACTGGAGATAAACCATTTAAGTGTGAAGTTTGTCATCGATCGTTTAGTCAGAGCAGTACTTTAAAGGTACACGAAAGGAGACATACCAAAGATAAACCATAGAAATGTGACATTTGTGGTAAAATCTTTATGAAAAGTAGGTCTTTGAAAAATCATAATAGGAAACAACCTTCAGTTAAACCATTCAACTGTTAGGTTTGTAATCAATTATTTAGGTCTGTTAGTCTTTTCAAGAAGCACGTGATAGTACATAAGAGAGATAAAGCATTAAAATGTAATGTTTGTGATCATATGTTTAGGCAAATAATGAGTTGAGTATGCATATGTCTGCATACTTCAGAGATAAGCCATTCAGATATTTAGGCAGCTTTAATAGGCAAATGTTATCCAACATTGTTATCTTGTTCACGTTCCAAACCAAACAGGAATTTTCAGAGGAAATAGTGAGCCTAGTCACTGTCCTTTTTTGGAAAAGTAAAGGGGCGAGATTACTTGGACTTCACATATGTAGTAGATTAAAGAAGAGTTATTACCTCACTTTGAAGTCTTTGCTATCCTACCTCCTCTACACAGAAAAGTTTGTGTACAAAAGTACCACTGATATGTCGTCTAATATAGAATTTTTCCAGCAGAATTGTAACATTTACCAATCACAAGCAGCCACGTTTATGAAGTATCTGTCCAAAATCATTACTGAATTCATATGATACGGTATGAAATATAATTACCTTTTCCGGTATCTTTTTTAAGATTGCAGGTTTTTGTTCCTGAGATAATTGCTGGCTATAGTACATTATAACATATACCACTAGAATTAATATCAGAGGGAAACCCGTGTATAGCACAATGGTCAGTGTCCACAAAACAATTTTGTGCTATGTACCATATTGTGTTATAGCCGAATAAGTCATTTAGAAGTAGTAAATGGTGTGTACACCATCATCCAAATGGATCTGGAAAACTGAAGATGAGTAACTAAAGTTACATAAAAACATGCCTAATCTTGATTGTCAGCAATGTCTGTTGAAGCTGAACAATATATAAAAGTCTGTTCACATTTCATTGTTCTGCTTTCTGGCCTATTCAAAATAATGAGTTGAGTACCAGTCACACAGTATGCACACATTTTTTACATTGGGTATTTTAAGTCTGGCTGTGTATAATTTCAGGTGGAAGAGTGCAGTATGCTGTTTCCAACTAATAAGAGAAAGCCTCATTGAATGGGATTAGTATTTACGGTTTCACAGTGTTTTACTTGAGGTCTATTTCTTAAATTCAGAGACAAGCACATGCTCATGTGTGTGTGAGTTTTTGTGACTTGGATTTTTAACGTAGCTTTAAAAGTATTTCAGATATATTGCTAAGATGTCTGCATTGTGGCAGTTTATAGTGATGGCTGACCCGTTAGGTTCAGTGTCTGACCTATTTGGGTCTTTATGTTGACTTCGGGGTGAGACGGGGACCAGTGATGTACTAATTAAAACACTAAGTCATATTGTAATGTACTCTTTAGATCCAATATACCCACTAAGTTCTGTTCACCTCTCCAAATTCCACACTAATGTTTATCTACATAGTTTCTCAATATTTTTGTCCACTCACAATATTTCTCTATCACTCCATTATGTCTCTTAGGTATCCTTTCTCTTAACTCCCCATCTTGTATATCTGTCTGATTCTTATTTCCAACTACATCTTATCTCTGCTGTCCCTTTTTCGTTCTCTGCCCTGTTTCTGCTTTTCTTTTCGCTTTGTGTCCTTCTGCCTTCTGCTTTCATCTACCACTCACTATATATTGTATCTGTCTATATACACATATTATTATCATACACCCTTTCCCCACATATATAATATGATTGGCTAACCATTTCTCACACCCAACTTTAGTTTCTATGATGATGACATAGTTAACCAGATGCATCATTGTTTCCCTCACATCTGTCCCTGAAATGCCCATATTCGACCCACCCACCCCACACACATACACTTATTACTAGTTAGAAGCGTGATATCGGTACTGCTATATATTTTACCTTTTCCCCACTCTAAAATCCCTGCCATATGATCTAAGAATCAAGTTAGTCATATGTGCCCCGCTTTCAGTTTGATTTTACTCTGCAAAATCGTTATTAATTAGGCTACAGTACTGACATATATCCTATAGTATTAATATATGTATCAGAAATTTTTTAATGCACGCACATTTTTTCTAACCAAAATATAAGCCTTCTTCCTTAGAAGTACTATATACATGCATCCTAGACTAACTAGTTAACAGTACAGGATTTTAATAATCCCTTATACAACTTCCATTTGCACAATAATATAGAATCTCGTTTCCAAACAACATGAAAATAATGACAAGATGGAAGTGGATATGACAAATAAATTTACATCAATACAGCAAAAAACATCATGTTAATTGTGTTTAAAAAGTGTCCATTGTTTCGTTCTTGACTGTTTAATGGAGTACTACCTTCTTACACATGCATGACTGTAGATTCCCGTGTGCACCAAGAAGCAAACAAGGTAGACTTTACATGACAGAGACAGTATGGTCATGGATATTTAAAAAAATCATTATAATTAAAAATAACAAGGACCTTAAAAACACTTTATCTCGTCTGGCCACATAAATGCTTCATGTGTCACATCTGTACACATACACAACATCTTCATTTTAAACATCTGAATTCTCAGATTATTACTGTATAACAATTGTACTCCATCATATTTAGCTATCCTACCACGATCTTTGCGAAAATGAACACCCTTTCCCAGAATGTTTATATACGTTTTCTTCTAGTGCATAATTCTTTTTATGTAGTTTGAAAATACTGCTTCACCCTGTTCCTTCTAACCGGGGTCAGAAATTATTTCAAATTCCGCTTCTTCAACTAGTGACAAACACTGCATGTCCAAAGGCCTAACTGACAATTATTTTATAAGAGTTAAAACCGACCTCTGTACGTTTATATGCAGAAAAAGTACCCTTTGTACATTAATAATCTTCGTTGACAATGTGCCGTAATCATCATCCCATTACCTTTACGGTGTATGTTTTCATGGACAGCACGAAATTTCCTCTTTCTTTCCAACTCCAACATATATATCATTTGTGATTCACTGATTGTGGATGTTTGCGGCGTGCTCTTTTGGGATTGTAATTCAGAACCCTGAGGCTTTCTTTGCCTGTCGCTTATCCCACTCGACACTCCATTTCAACCGGCGAGAAAAATGAAGAGCAACCAATATCCAGTCCATAAAATGATTGTCCTTGTAATATGTGGACTGTTATCGTATATGCAGTTCGCATGGGATACTGGATCAGCGTTGCCGCGACATTATTACATGGTGAATCGTACACTTTAAAAGCTGATTAACGGCAGTAGAACATATTTCCTAACGATAATGTTAACTGGTTGACTGTTTTCTGGAAGAACATGTACTACTACTCCTCGTGCGCCATTGAACACACCATTCGATAGGTTTATAATTAATATCGCCGGGGATCCTTGAAACAATTGAATTAAACAAAATTTAAGTTTATTCACTTAACTCTAACAACGGGCATTGCGAACGACTATGTTTTCCACAGTTTGGATGATGAATCAAATGATCTCTGATCACAAGTTTCTCCACTCTGTTCTTAACAGAATTAATCTCCCTCTAACGCAATTAAATATCAATGATAATCTCAGAATCTGGAAAGATGTGTTTACAATCTTTCAACCTATCCGTTGTTTTCAGGTGACTTCACAAAGCCTCTGTAATTCCATATCAGCTATTTTCTTTCCCTAAGTACACAAACAGTTATCTAACAGCATTCTTTTTCCCACGTAATTTTCAAGGCACATCTTATTTTTTGCGTAAGGATATCCTAATACTTCACATTCAATTGTACGAGGATGATTGCGTGACTTTTCCCTTTCTATTTTTCAAATAAAACTTTGAACTTTGCTATTCTTTCAGAAACAAATAGATCCACCAATAAACTTGCGCATAAACAAATGGATACACAATCAAGTAGAAACACTGATTTTCAATGTTCATGGGCAAAATTCAATAATTGGGTAACTTAAAATGTCAATCGTTAATATATAATTTTGTATTTCCAAAAGCGTTTCAAGAATAAGCGGTTTGACATTCGGCACAAAGCCATACTCCGAATGTGCATGTTTCATTTTATTAATAGATGTTTATTCACTGATTATGAAAAGTCTTTGAACAGTTCTCGCTTTCATTCACCGTCATCCTCCATCACAAAATACATTTGACCGCACTAATTAAAATTGGTTTGTCAGCCGTCTTTGGCACAAACATTTGTTTTACTCATGCTTATTGGTACATCAAAATCCTGGCATAATACACATGCTGTTAAATTTCTATTTCGTAACTGATGTATTCCGAAGATCGTTTCAGGAAATAGTCTTTCAAGGTGACAATCCTATGGACATCAAAATCGAAATATTTTCTGTCAAAAATAACTGCATTTGTATTGCATGTTTGTTGTTCTACTTCACTATTCCATCTTTCGATATAAGTCAGGAAACTTCCAGATTTATTTTGTCTTTAAACCTATAGTGACACTTGAATTCAAGTATAATGTATGCATTTTTCTATCTTGAATATATATGTTGGCCGATGTTAACAAAGGTTTGTTAGGGAATTAAACTATGTAAGTATGTATATTATTTTAAAGAACAGTTTTGACAAACCTTTTTGCGAGGCTCCTGCTGTTGGATTCAGATACATAGACATCGATTAACCAAGATATTGATGAAGCCATGTGATATTGATGTTCTTTTATACAACTGCAAATGTTATTAGTTCGACACAGTCTCGCTTATAAAAAGATTATCTCAGCCAGTTTGATGGGATTCTCATGTTAAAATAGGAAGGTCACGATACATAGACAGCAAATATGACACGTTTATTGTTTAGCATTGGTTTTGAACTTGTTTGGATATCGCAAGGTGTTGGAAATGTTCGTGTATTTGTAACAGCATTGTCTGATTGAATGAAGTATTGACCTTAGTCAAAAATGGTTTAATGAATCATTGTCATCAAAATCTGGATTTTTCGAAATTATAAATTAATGTTATATGTCGAAAAGGATATTTCCATATGTTTACTTAGCAAAGACTCGTACCCGCGCAGACATACGTGAGATAACAGCGATCGGTAAAAGCTAGCTCTTCAGACCACTTGGTAACGCGGAACTCCTGCAAAAGCAATAATTTCCATGTGTCAAAAATGAGTAAAATTTAAATTCCAAACATCAAAACCAGAGGGTACACATCTATTGACAAGTCTGGTATGTGTCTGTCTCATGTAATTTTGCTGTGAACAAGGGACCTTAACAACACTTTTGCGTGCTACATTTGCAGTACGTTGATCACACGTTGAACAAATTCTTTGTAGTGTTTGATTCGTAAGGACAAACACCTTTAATTTCCAAACACACCTGTGGAGGAAATCGCACGAGTGATAGCATTATCAATTGATACCTACGCGCCTTAAATCTTCAAAATGCATCAAAACGATCTCTGTCGAGCTGATTGTTAGAGCTGGCATGGTCGCAAACTGCCCAGGTTAGGCTAGGATCTGAACTTTGGCGAATCTTGGATGCGATCAAATATTACAGTTAAATTGCAACTGATAAGCTAAAATATGAGGAGTTTAATAGTTCATTTAGAAAAAAAAGATGAGAGTATTTAAAGGTTTATTGGTCTGGAAGAAAGAGGCAATGTTCCGGAAGTTTAGTTGTCCGCGGTTTTATTGGCTCTAAAGAAAGATTCAATATTCCAAAGATTAATTGGTCTGAAAGTACATTTATCCTCTTCAATAACACGGAGTCCAAATATTTGATGTTCTAATCAATTATTCCATTTTCAAATACCTTCAGACTTGTTAACTCTTTCTGAGTTTATTTTGGATTAACACCCTTTGGACCAATGAAGTCCTTGTCAGAGTCCTTCTTCATAAAAATCCGTCGAACTTGTGAACCTGTGAATCTCTTCTAATAAAGTTATGAAAACTCAGATCAGTGAAACTTGACACAATTCACGATAAACCTAAAGTGTGTCGAACTTGTGAATCTTCTGAACAATACAAATCTGGGCTTAAACATTAAAATAATAGAGAGTTCCAGTACAAAAATTAGTCAAAGCTGTAAAATTCTTCATTTCATTGAATACGATCTCCTTTTCGGGCTTTAAGGACAAACTGTTTTCTAGAAAATAGTATTTCTCAAAGTGTTATATGAAACCCACTCATCTTTACCATTTAGTAAATAACTATGAGTCTGTGACGATTTTATTTTAGGGCATAGTAACTCCTTTTTGATGCACGTTGTTTTAACTTATGTCCACAGAAAGGTATATATGTTTTGGTTGAATATTATTAAGAATGTATCTGCAAAGTATTACAAAATACCTTATGTATATTGAAGGAAACAGGAATAGCTATTAACAAAATGCACAGCCATTTACTTTGGACATCATTTACCTGTATAATATTGATTACTGCACACATCATGACAATTCTAATTAGCAGCCGTGATGGTCATGACACACTTTTATCCGTAAATGGTATATGTAAAAGTAAAATGAAAGGATACAAAATACTCAAGTTCCTTTATTTTCTTTACTTTTTTGTTTGGACATAAAATGGTAATAAAATGGAAACATTTTATAACACTGAGATAATAAATGAAGGTGAAGAAATCTTTGAGTTGAACAATAATGACATTAGTAAAACCCATGTTCAATTCTGTAACTCATTAAAGTGAATGAATTTTTGCACTTCCGAAAATTCTGACTTACAAATTCTGATTTCTTGTTGGTTTTATGTCAATCTCTTGAACGAGTTTTACATCTTTCTTTAGTTAATTATAGATTTTCGATAGGACAGCAATAAATTAAGGCAGCCTATTACCAAAAAACAAAAAAAATGCAGGACAAGAAACAAACATTCTTTAGAAATTTCTTATATGGTAATTGTGGAGTGTCGAATTTTGAATTACAGAAATTTTAAAGTTGAATCCATTTAGCAATTAAAGTCTTACCGCAGTTAAGCCAGAAAGGTCTTTGTGAATGGTCACTTCGAACTTTCTTCATTCCTCTTCCCCCATGTCAGTGTAAACTTCAAAGTAACGATATTTCCGACCCAGTGAAATTGACCGGGGTATCTTAACACGGTCATTAGAAAGTAAACATTTGAGCTACCAACTCTAACCGCTTGGTAGGAGCTCATGTCCACTTATCATATTTTCCAAGGGAAATTGTCATGCACTGTCGTACACAGATTCTGAGCTGTCTAAATCTGATGAAAGAAATTAATTCTTTAGGAAAGATTAGGGACCACCACCTACGATTGGGTAGAATAAATTAGGGCGTACACTTTAGAACAATCTGACTTTAAAGTGACGACCCAAATCAAAATTCTTTAGTCTCGAAATTTCCTAGAAGAGGAAGCTTAATCGACTCCGTGGAAGCCTAAAGATTAGTGCTTTCCTCGAGAAACAAGAAAAGAGGTCAGTTGGTCGTCGTGTAAAAAGAAAAGCATGTTTAGTGCTTGGATGCACATGTCCTGGAGGAAGGAAACAAAAAATACAGCGACTAGGTACGCAATTTTAGCTTCACATAATATTCTATTATTTAATTGTTTGTTTTATGAAAATGTGTTTGTTATGACTAGGTTTCTATATTATGTATCGTTTATTTAATTCATGGAAATGTGATGATGCAAGAGATGCTATGCAATTTATTTTATTCAATTTTATGGAAAGTGTTGATGATAGAATTGTTATGCAATTTACCTTTTAATTTTACAGTTATTAGTTCATTGGCAGAATTGATTGCATGTGATCCAAATGTTCATATGTGTAGGATTTCATATGGTTATATGAAATAACTTCCTTTGTTGTTAGGACAATACATATCATCGTAAGTTAATGATAATTACTTAATTATATCTGATTTTGTAATGCTTGGATAATCTTGTAGTTAAGGAATGCCGTGAGTTACATTTCTTTTGAATTTCATGCAATAGTGCTCGAACATGTACTAGCATATGTAAAATAATACGGTAATACTTAGTAGTCGTTCATGTGGTAATTTAAGACTTGCCACTGGAAAGCGAGGTCAATGTCCTGCTGTACTGAGTCAGAATTTACTCGGTGTGTGGATAGCCACAGGCTCTGAATAACGATTAAGTGAACTGATGTGACTCTTAACAGAAGGTATGCAGTATTATGGGGTAAATTTGAAATTTTAAGGAACAGCTTTTTGAGAGAAGGACGAGACAGTCCAAAGGCAGGAGTATGGGAAAAGAAAGAAAGAAGGATGAGGTCAGAATAAAAGGACCAGAAAGTCCATGAATGGGCAGAACCTAGAGTTTAGGAAGGATGAACTAGGAGTCGATATATGGTCAAAGTGAATGAAGGTGATGCAATCGATCATGGATATTGCGCTCTTTTCACCTCGCGTAATGATGAATAAATCCAAATTGGACACACCTGTTAAATTCTACTTATATAATCTAACTTGAATTTGAATTGCCTGTATTAATTTGTTCTGATTAAATTTGTTATTTTCTTATCAAAGTGGGCTCTCGTACTGTTTTATTTCTGCCCAGTATTCTCGCTCAGTTCTCTGTCGAAATTCCATTCTTCTTTCACTCCCGCCGGGCTATAATATCGAGGGTGGTCATCCTCTGGATAATGCCAGCCAACACTAATAAATGCAAAACAAAGAAATATTTTCGTCAGATGGGAAGTGTTCAGTACCAAGTAAATTTTAAGAGACTCGGAAAGAATCTTGAGCTGCAAAGATGAGCCCTCTGTGTGGCAGTTTATAGTGATGTCTAGCGCTTGGCATCATGCCACATACATGAAGCATCATGTCCCCTCCAGTCGCATCATCCCGACACCAGCCCTAACGTTAATCTCTTAATGCTAAACGCCAAGCGAGGCAGCTACTAATAACATTTTATAACTCTTTGGTATGACTCGGCCGGAGTTCGAACCCATGATTTCCCGCATCTGATGTGGATGCTCTAACCACATAGGCCACAGGAGCCATCCAATGATGAGGCCAAAATGAAAACCAAAAACAAATGACAGAGTTTACTCTTAAGTATTTTACTGTATGAATAGTTAAGAAATTCTAAAGGAAATTTTATTTATAAAAAAAGAAATATAAAGAACTGTGAACATTATATATATATATATATATATATATATATATATATATATATATATATATATGATCTTAATGGTAATAATATTTAGTGACATGTTAATCAAAATTGAATTGTTTGTTTTCTAGATAGGATAACTATAATTGCATAAGAAGATATCAACTACAAAATTGTGGCACTGTCATAACTCTCAAGCCTAATAATAGTCCCAGATACACTGTATAAAAAATAGATAAGAAAATAGTTGATGAGTGTACATGTCCAGGCACATAACACTAAAACTCAAATGCCAGTGTGCGATGAAATGGATACAGTTAATCACGGAGAATAGATTAATTATTCACATGCAAAAATGCAAAAGCTAATTAGCACTTTGGTAATTACAATGAATACTTTAAATAAATAATTTTTTAATTTATCTGAACACAACAGCAACCCTGTAGGTTCATAACGATTGATATAAGACAGAATTGAATTATTTGTTTATCACATCTCTATAAATAAAAAAAAAAGGTGAAAATTTCCAACAGAAAAACCAAATCTAACTAAACAAGACCAACATTAAATTTTTGCAACACAAATATTAAATTTACAACTTACAATCATGTACACAAATTACCTTTTTAAACATGTTTTTTAAACAAAATCTTACAATGACAAACATCAAATACCTACAGTGCTCATAGAAAAAATATTTAACAATATTTAAAATATTTAATATTTTAGCCCAGGCTGTGCCAATAAAAAAAGTACAAGTCCTGACAGAAATTCCACAAGCCTTGACTCCACTTGCCATATGCCCAAAATTTAATTTTTTAAAATATTATATGTCACACAACATTGCAATTGCTACACTTCCGGTATCGATTTAATAGGGGTGAATATGGGGTTTGAAGGTAACGCAAGCATCCTTCATGTTCAACGCTAGTGATTCGATCATACTAGTGCATAATAATTTATAAGTTTAATGGGAGCTTTACGCATAATACATCAGTAGCCAATGCCACTGTCCAATATGGGTGGCAATTCTTTATCAACAAAAATCAACTACACCAACAACTGAAAAGCATATGACAATTAATAGTTAGCAAGTTAACAAGATTAAGACAATGAATATTAATAAAAAGAACTAATCTGAATGGTCAATTAGGCATGTTGAATATGTTAGAAACAGGTGGTGCTTCTATTTTGACAGGATACATACAGAAATGACGTATATTGATAGGTTTTTGCAGGCATGCACAAAGAATTAAATGTCCGTCCCCACTTTGCAGGCATGCTTCAAAATGTAAAACTGCCAAATGGGATTTTTAAAATGTATATTTGATGGGCTTTGCTGATAGCTAATTGCTTCGTAAGCTACTTTAAATAATGAGTCACACTTGAACATTATTTCGACCACTGGAATACTCATGCTTTCCATTTTATATATGGAGCAAAATCCCAGGGATAGTTCTACCATGGCTCTGTCTGGGGTTTTGGGGGTAAAAATTCATGTTTTAGCATGACACATCTTGATATGGCAGGTATATCAACAACTTAAAAATAAATTTCTGCATTGCATCAGCGCATTCCAATGCTCTCAATTAGATTTTTGACAGACCTGAAAAGCACCTCACTTAAAAAACAAGAGAGGACCAATCTGAAATTAAAAGGGCCCCGGTTGTCGGGCTAACATCTTTTTTCTTAATGCGATGACACAATATTAATTAAGTACAGACAACACCTCTTAAAGGCACAATGCAGCCAGAACATTCAGTCACAAACTCCACAGTGTATTGGTTTATCTAAAAGTATTTATTCTCATGTGTATCTTCAAATCAATACACTGAGTAAACATCACAAAGTTTACATGTAAATTATTTATTTCTAGTATGCATCCAACTCTGGCTCCTTACAACACTACTCAGCACAAACATTAAAATTGGATCTGAACAGTATACTACAGCTCCTGTATGCATCCTCATGTGCCTCTTGAAATCACTATGGCAGCTGAACATTTTTTCCACAGACGTCTCATTTGAATGGTGTATTTCCAGTACATGTACCTGTTAAACTCACTACGGCAGATAAGCATTTCATCACAAATTTCACATTTTGATTGGTTTATCTCCAGTATGTACCATCATGCGCATATTCAGATCACAAAACCTGCCTAGTAAATATTTTTTCACATTTCAAAATGGAATGACTTATCTCCAGTATTGATCCTTATGTGTATCTTCAAACTTAAGTTAAACATTTTTTTTCTCTCACAAAGTTCATATTTAAATGGTTCATATCCAGTATGTATACCTCTCGCTGGATAACTTGTACACAACGAGGTCCCCAAACCCCACTGGACAAAACCGCAAGGAGGGGGACAAGCTGGTCTGTTTAATGGCCGATTACTCATTTTAGAATCACTTTGATACTCATTGTCAACAAAAGCGCTTTTTCTAATTAAGTTGTTCATTATTCTGTATAATTACATTTATTTTCAAGATGCCCTACAACTGAAAGTTTGTTAACACTATTCCAACTGGTTTCAACAACCTTTACGTGTACACGAAAACATTTGCGTATTTCGTCAATGAATTTTGTTGTTTTTGATTAGCTTGATTCCCTGCTTAGTATGTTACAGGTGAGTTCGCAACAGAGAGTATCCAAAGCAGACTATCTGTTGATACACCACGAAACAAGATTATTTTTATTTAAAAAAATAGTGACATTTATTTTGTATAACAATCGTCTACGACCAAATCTATCAAGGTAGACTAATTATATTAAGTACATAATAATAATTATATTGGTGTTCAATTGATCAAATGAAAAGAGTTCACCCGACATAAGACCGGAAAAGCTAGATCTTATGCATGAAGAATTTGCATACCTTTAAACTTTTTTCACATCCTTTATTTGATACAAAAGATGCGATTAACGTGAAAATAAAACAAGGCCAGCTTTTAAATCAGTGCTACATTACAACTAATACTTCCATTAAGTTAGATATCAAAACAAGGGTGACACTTAATTAGCTTCTCAGAGAAACGCTCGTGAACATAGCTGTTACGGGAGACTGACATAATTTACTATGATATACAAGAGGCACACTGCATTTATGATCATTACACTTAAACCTAACTAAATGATAATACTAAAATACAAACTGCACTTTATAAAATAAAACTTATGCTTAAGTGACATTTTCATTGATCAAAATTTCATTGAATATCATTATTTTTAATATGTTATACAAAGAATCTTGTTTGGTGAGAAAAAAAATATGACTTATTATTAAAAGTTAACAATCTCATATTTTTTATTCAAAATTTGAAGGTCGAATATATAGTTTTCAAAAATAAAACGAGCAATATATAAAAGTTTTAGTTATCAATTGTGATCCCAATTTTCGTAAAGTTCAACGAACTGTGCAATTTTTTGGAGTAATTTCTGCTTTAAAAAATGGGACCCAGGTTACAAGTGGGTTGGTGAGTTATCTGGACGCGAGTTATTGAGGGTGTGCCTTTGCAAAGTACCCTTCTTGGTTAACGTTTTAGCACAAACTTCACATTTGAATGGTTTATCTCCTGTATGAATCACTAAGTGTAACTTCAAAGCAGAACTCTGCTTATACAGTTTATCACAAAATTCACATTTCAATGGTTTACCTCCAGTATGTACTCTCATATGCAGGTCAAAAGAACCCTTTTAAACAAACATTTTATCACGTATTTCACATCATGGATGACATGGAAAAAGCTGCAGATGAATGATGATAAAACTGAGGCCATTCTGATCACAACACAAAGACTTTCTCATTCACATCCTTTACCTCAAACAATAAATATCAGCAACGCCAACATTAAATTCACACAATCAGTACGAAACCTAGATGTTACTCTGGACAGTACTATCACATTGCACCAACATGTCATGAACATATGCAAGGCTGCATATCTTGAGCTGAGGCACATCAGCTCCATTCATAAATATATTTCAGTTGATGCCACTCAAACACTTGTGTGTTCATTAGCACTTTGAAGACTGGACTATTGTAACTCAATTACGTCTGGTTCATCTCAATATCTATTCCAAAAACTTCAAAAAACAGCTGCTCGAATCATACTTTTTAGAGTACCACGATCAGAGCACACCTCGGTGCTGCTCTGTACCATACACTGGCTATCCATTCAATCAAGAATCAAACACAAAATTTGTTCTCTGTGCTACCTTTCACTGACGGACTCCAGACCAACATACCTATCCGACCTCACCCATGTGTACACACCAGCAAGATACTTATGCTCATCTTCTGACAATCGTATACACATTATTCCCACTATGAAAACAAAGTCATATGGACAAGGTTCTTTTGCATACCAGGGCCCAGCAACACGGAATGAATTGCCCACTGAACTTAGACACAGTGATCCCATTCAAGAGTGCTCTTAAAACTCACTTATTTCAACTGCAAGAACAAACTTAAAGACCTAATAATGTTTCCTACCTTAAATATTTTCAGCATGTTTTTTATATTTTCTAATTTCATGGTGTTTGTTTTTTTGTAATCATATCATTATATGTTTTTTATGTTATAGTTGTTGTCTAATGTTGTAAAGTGCTTAGAGCTTCTGAAGATCAGGCGCTATACAAAGTCCTCATTATTAATATTATTATTATTTGAATCATTTGTCTCCAGTATGTATCAACATGTGCCTCTTTAAATTGCCCTTCCGGGTAAAAGTTTTAGCACAAATTTCACATTTAAAAGGTATATCTTTACTATGTACTTTCATATGCATGTCAAAATTACCCTTTTGAACAAACATTTGATCACAAATTTCACATTTGAATGGTTGATCCCCAGTATGAATTCTTCTGTGCAGCTTCAAACTGTTACTGTGCTGAAACATTTTTTCACAAACATCGCATTTGAATGATTTATCTCCATAATGTGTTTTCATGTGTGCATTCAAATCACAAGTTAGCCGAAATATTTTATCACACACTTCACATTGAAATAATTTACCTTCAGTATGTACCCTCATGTGCACCTTCAAATTATTACTAAAGTTAAACATTTTTTCACAAACTTCACATTTGAATGGCTTTTCTTTGGTGTGTATTATCATGTGCCTCTTCAAAATACTCTTCTGGGTAAACGCTTTAGCACAAACTTCACATTTGAATGGTTTATATCCTGCATGTATTCCCATGTGTGTCTTCAAATAAAAACTATGCATAAATAATTTATCACAAACTTCACAGTGGTATAATTTATCTCCAGTATGTATCCTCATGTGCGTCAGCAAATTACAACGTACGCTAAACGTTTTTCCACAAAGTTCACATTTGAATGGTTTATACCCAGTATGTATCATCATGTGCCTGTTGAAAGTACTCATGTGCGTAAATGTTTTAGCACAAACTTCACACTTGAATGGTTTATCTCCTGTATGTATCATCAGGTGCACCTTTAAAGCAGAACAATGTTTAAACAATTTATCACACACTTCACACTTGAATGGTTTATCTTCAGTATGTGTCATCATGTGCCTCTTCAAAGTACCCTTCTGGGTAAACGCTTTAGCACAAACTTCACATTCGAATGGTTTATCTCCTGTATGTGTCATAAGATGCCTCTTCAAAACAATATTCTGCTTAAACAGTTTACCACAAGTTCCACATTTGAATGGTCTGTCTCCAGAACTTTTATCAACAAACATTCTGCCAATTACTTCACAACTGAATGCTTTCTATTCAATATTTATGTGTTCCTATTTTTAAAATGTTACTGTGCCGACACAAAATTCACATCATAATGATTTATCCTGTTCCAATCACCTGTTATGTTTGGGTTTTGTAGGGAGCGATGAAAATACCTGTTTCTACTGATGTTTATTCCAAGGCATACGCATTACAACTGACTTCCTTCATCGAGTACCCTGTATATTAATGGACTGGTCTCTAAGTTACTTATTCACTTATTCAGCAGTGGGAAAGTCTATATTACCAATGGGTATTACGGTACCAATTGTTTCTCCATAGACCTCAATGTTAATGTTTTGTGAAATAAATATACTTTCTACCCTACCTCAGCATGTCACACTGTCATACAGAACAATGTTAGATTGTCAATTTGACAAGGTCAAAACCAGGAACTTCATTGCTTTTTAAGAGAGATAACTCTGCTGGAAATAGACAGGGGTAAGAGTTATCTAATCACAACAGACACGTTAGTACACTGCTGTCGGGCATTTCTGCGCACCTAAGGTTTTCGTTTCCAATATTGAAGCAAAATGCATACCGAATTCGAGCGATTGACCTAAATAAAATACAGCAACGCTTACCATTTGAAAAGATGCAATTGTCACCAGAATATTTGAAAAGATGCAATTGTCACCAGAATATTCTGTTAAAAATAATATTAATTTTGGATACAGAGGATACCACCCCCTCTTTTCCTGACTCGCGATATGTCGGCCTATTCTACGCACAGCTATGAAAAGATGTAATATTTATATATCGTGCTATAGAAATGAAATGTATTACTTTGGCCTGTCTTTGTCAGCACTTCAGTCGAGTAATTAGGTCAGGTTTATAGCTAGTTTTACAAAATTCAACGTACAAATGCCAATAAATGGCAAGATCTATTAATGTAACTAAACCCATCTTGTAAAAATGTTAGGAAAGTTCAACATTTTATGAAAAATAAGCTATTACGTGGAAGAGAAACAACAATCAATAGGATGTAATGTGTTGACAACGTCTTGTTGATGGGAAAAATTACTACAGATTTTAGAAACAGACTATACGCCGGTGAATTTATTGAGAATTTATGTACAAGCGGCAAGTAGAGACGTTGGGTAGCAGACGATTTTGTACGTGTGGGACAACTTCTTGCAAAATTGGAAACTTGGATTAAATTGCACTTTTGTTTTAAGGTACACATTTCCATCTTTTATATAATGTATTTATTTGTATTATTCTAAAAGATTTTTACTAAATCGAAATTTCTGGGTTACAGGTTCAAGAAGGTCATGGAGTGGGTCTTCACGTTGCCATTTAGAAATCATATTTTTATGTGCATTTCGAGTCTAAATGTGGGATATTTTTGTACACTTTATGAATATCACGCTCCTTAATTAAAGTGCGATCGTTCTTTCTTGATACAAAATGGATTTTTTTTACCAAAATAACACGTGATCCAATGTTTACAGAAATGACGTATCATTGCGCAGAATTACCCGACGCGCAGAATTGGCCGACATGGCGGTAGTATAGTGGGGCACCCTAGCAACAATGGAAAACCCAGTCAAAAAAGGTCGCGGGAACGTCTGGCGACAAGGTTTTTACGCACCCGCTGGGCAAGCCTAGCGACAAGGGGAATTTAACATGGGGAATAATGGGCATGTATAGCGAGAAGGGAAAGTGGAGCTGTTATATAGGGACAATAGGAATGGAACAGGTTAGGTGACGTCACGGTACTGAAGATAGATAACAATGTAACAAGGAGCTGACCTGAATACGCGCTATTCTAGGGAGAGACAAATACAGGAGACATACATACATACATACATACATACATACATACATAAAGGGGCCCCGAGTGGCCGAGTGGTCTAAAGCGCTCTCCGTTACGGATCACTGCCATCTCACCGCTGTCTGCGTGGGTTCGAGTCTCGGATTCGGCCAATGTGGGTATGTGAAAAAACTTGCCAGTAGCTTCTCTTGGGTTGGTGGTTTTCCCCGGTTCTTCCTCCACCATTAATGCTGGCCGCCATGTATAGCCTATCGTGTGCTGAAAAATGGCGTTAAACCCTACAATAACAACAACAACTACATACACACATGCATACATACATACATACATACATTCCGATAACATAGAGGGCATCGCATATATCTTCTCTTCCTC
Source organism: Sinohyriopsis cumingii (assembly GCA_028554795.2). Taxonomy (NCBI): domain Eukaryota; kingdom Metazoa; phylum Mollusca; class Bivalvia; order Unionida; family Unionidae; genus Sinohyriopsis; species Sinohyriopsis cumingii. The sequence continues at coordinate 126,009,323 of CM068837.1, read as the reverse complement.
AAACTTTTTCTGACTTCTGGACCGTAGATGACGACTGTCTTCAAACAGCCTAAGAAGACGAGGAATTGGGGAATACCGGCTGTGGAGACAAGAAGCGATGGTATAACAGCGGCTACCAAAGTCAACACAATCTTACTTCCAGAAGAGACCGATTTCAATTGGGATTTTGTAGATTTTCCTTCCTCTTCGCAAGAATTTTTTCTGGTACCAGTACCTTCGCCACCCTCTTCTTTACCACATGTCGAGAATTTTAAACAGAGACAGAAAGAAGAATTAGAGAAATTAGTACAATCGCAAAAAGAAGCAGAACCAGCCTTCCTCCTTCAACAGCAACAGTGAGAAGAAGCAAGAATGAAACGACCGGTAAAAGCAGCAGAGAAGAAACAAGGTCTGAGAGAGGAGGACAGTGAAAGTCAAACGGTTACGTTACATTTAGATATTTTGGCAGAGTTATGGAGTCTGAAACAAGTATATCAGACTTCTTTATTACGACCCAAGAAATGGAGACCTTCCCGAGCGAAACAGCCCAAATCTGTTGCTACGCATGAGCTACCACCCTTACTGATTTCTACAAAATCATTGACAGGATCAAGTCCAGAAGTAGGCCTTGGCCGTGGCAAATGCTTAAGGCAGTTAAAGCTGAGTACGGCCCCTTCCTGAGTTTGTTTATTTTAAACCTAAGCAAACACCCAACGGTCCTTTTCAGGGCCACCCACTTCTCTCGAAAAGATATAGCATTCATTTTGCCCAGATCAATTAAAACTCAAAATCCCTTCTTTTGGCTCATAATGTACGTGTGTGAATTTATAAGTGTAGACCCATATTTTTAAAATTTAGAACCAAGAAACACTTACGTTGTGTGTCTGGTCTATTCTGGTACAAATTATATAATCCAATTCACAACACAACACCTTAAAAGGTGCACAGATTTCTGCTGTCTTTGTTCACTCTCTTTGCTTTTTGTTTTTCATTTTCTTCATTTTCACAGGTTTTTTCATACTTTTCTTCCTCATTTTCTCATCGTTTTCTTTTCTTCTATTTTTTCTCTTTCTCGACGTGTCTGGGTTCTTCCTTTTGGCAGGATACCTCTTCTTCCTGTTCCGAATCCCTCTCTTCATCTTGCTCCTGGTTTTTTTTAGGGCATTCGGAAGACCAATGTTCATTCTCTTGACAAGGATAATAGTTATCTTGACTTTTGTCTCTTCTGACACCTGTCTTGCTTTTCTAACGGTTTGGAAACACTGTAGTCCAATGCCCTTTATTCTTACAGATATAGCAAGTATCTTGAATTTTATCTCGAAAGGAAGTGGAATAGTCCGTCGGCTCGTCTGAAGAAAACTTTCATATGACACCTCGCAAAGCTCTGATCAGAAGTTCGGTATGTGTGGGCTTTTCCATCGTTCTGGTCGTTTTAAAAATGAAATGATTACTGGGAGGGAAGACACTGAATCTTTCTATAGGAAAGACACTGGTTTGACATGGATATAGGGAACCATGGCGTTTAAAATGTAGTCGTTTGACTTTTTGCAGTCAAGATGAAACGATCACGTCATTTTGTGGAGAAAGTAAAATAAAGTAAGAGCCAGAAACGTGATTTATCGTCTCGCACAGTAGCTCAGGTCTTGGCTCTAGTGATTTTGAAGATGACATGAATCAGAATCCAGATCCAGAGAGTCTACACCAAAACAAAGTCCATCATTAATTCCTCAAAAGTACTCCACATTCGAGAGACGGAAAAGCACTCTAGAAAATTTAGAACCACGGCTTACACATACATGGTGAAGTCTAAAGCTTCCAAGTCCGACGGACTCTTGGAGAAAGCAGAGGGGTTCCACAGTAAAGTGTGGGATTGTTTAACCACACTGAAACGGCAAAGTAAAGCCAAAGAAGACGATTGCTTGATACTTTCCATTTCTCAAGAAATTATGAAGTCCCCCGTTTGAATTGAGTTTAGCACAATAGCAGAATTGACACGTTCCAAAGTCAACGACAAGTTTGACATCACCGATGGAAAAGCGACACTGTTCGAGATCACGTTGATCTTTCCCATGGGACAGGACGCACAAAGGTGTTATTGGTGGACGACCTTCGTAGCACCAAAACTAGCCTTGTCAGAATTAACAACCCTTAAGACCAGATGTGTTTAGCCGCATATATCGTGGTGGGATTAGCGTATGCTGACAAGAAGGACATGGCAAAATGGAAAACCGCGAAAATTTTTCAAAGATCGTATCGAGCCAAACAACGAAGCGAAGCAGAACTCTCGTTACAGCAAGCGGAGATATCCAATACACACCCCGTGGATTTCCTGAAATGCAAAAATGGCGTCTTGACTCCACACTACACAGTGAAAGTATACCCTCAAGAGGTGCGTCTACCTACGTTGTTTGGAGGCAAACCTTTCAAAGACAGATGAAACATTCACGTCTATCATCACGATGAACATTTTGATGCTATTACCAGTATCACCGCATTCCTATGATACATTTATTACTGTGAGAACGTGACTATATTTATAACAATCGAGAGCAACACAACCATTGAGGATCGAACTGTGAGGGATGTTTGGCCTCTAAACCCTGTCTGGACGAAGGACGAAAACGGGTGCATTGCCCAGCTTGTCAGCGCACTTTTGTCAGCCCTGCCCGTTACCAACAACATCTAAAGACATCGAACATTACGGAGATTTTCATCACCATTCCACGGTGACGGCTCACAATTTCTCTATATACGATGGGCAAGTTTTTCTCAGATACTATAAGAGCAAAGTAGCGAACGTCCGAAAGTGACTTTGAACGGAACCAAATTCATTTATATGTAAATGGGACAAGTGAAGTTCGAAGATTCGATGAGTTACTTGGCCATGCCTTTGGATCAAATGCCTGAAACGTTTGGAATGACAGAAATCGCCAAAAGCTATTTCCGCACTTTTTCAATACTTAAGCCAATCGACACGCTGTTGTACCTCATTTTTCTGAGGCACACGACTACGAATACCGACAACATGCGTACCGAACAACGAGAAGCTTTCTACACTTGGTATCAGACTTACGCCTCGGACCCCTTCGACTTTCAGGAAGAAATATTAAAGTATTGTCGTTCCGACCTGGACATTTTTTGGCGTTGCTGTGGAAAAATTCGAGAATTATTCACGGAAACGGAGAGATAGCTCCTTTGAAAGAAGCCTGCATCATTACCAAAGCGTGTTCCTACGTGTACCGCCAACGATTCATGCCCGAAAACACATTGGCTGTGATAAGCCTTCAAACGACGAACTTTGTCAGCGTCAATATTCGGTAAAAGCCCTACGCTGGCTACATTACTTGAGCGACAAGAAAGACAAATGGATCCAACATGCCCGCAACGGATGAGACGAAAAGACCATCGGAACGTTTTCGGTGGATGGACGGGACTTGGAAAACCCCAAGATCATGTACGAGTTTAATGGATGCTTATTTCACGGATGTGCCTTTTACTACCCTTAACGTGACACTAAATATCAGTTTTTACGACGAACCATGGAAGAGTTGTACGAGTCCGCTTGTCAGCGACGCTTGAAGTTAGAACAGCAAGGATACCAATTGGAGGAAATGTGGGAACACGAGTACGATTACCGTTTGAAAACCGATCCCGAGTTTAAACGCATCGTAGAAAGTTGCAAGCAAGTGGACTCACTGAACCCGATGCACAGTTTGAACGGAGGACGGATAAATGCCACCTGTTTGCTGTACCACGCCGACAAAGAGAAAGGAGAAGTAATCAAATACTTGGACTTGTGTTATCCGTATCTTTATGTGTGCAAATATTGTCACTTTCCCACAGGGTACCCACAATTGCTGACGTAACATATCGACGTGGACAACAATCGACAATACGAAGGACTGATTAAATGTAAAGCAAATAATTTATTACCCATGAATACAAAGTTCATATTTATAAAGATGGCGTTCTTGTTTAGAAAATATATGATTGCTATTGAAAATTGATAGGAAGTGTCTATAACAAAGATAAGAAAGTTAAACAACTCTTAAACTTAAGGAATCAGTTATATACCAAGGATGACTTCATAATCAACCTCACAAGAAGATAAAGAGTACAGAAATTATTGCGGCAACATCAGTAACAACAATAACGATTGTCCATATTAATATTATTATTATTATTATTATTTCCAAACATATTTATTATTTCCTGTACATATTGATAATGTGATGAGACCATGTGTTATCACAACATTAAAGTCTTCTATACCTAAGGAAGATAAATTAACACTACATCTAAAAACTGGCGCCCTGTATCATTACTAAATGTTATCAACAATTTCACATTAGATGTATTGTCCACAGGTTAGTCATTACTAAATTATACAAGTTTATGATGACCAACCTGGTTTATTATAGGAAGATATATTGGTGAAAATACATGGATTATTTATGAAATAATACACATCACTGAAGAATTACATATGATAGGTATCATATTATTAATTTATTTTGAAAAAGCTTTTGATTTCATCTAATGTGATTTCATTAATAATGTCATAGACTTTTGCAACTTGGACTGATGATAAGATAGCGGGTAAAAACTTGCTTTTCTAATATTTTCAGGTGTATGTCAGAATGGCTGTATATCCAAATTTTTCAATATTTTAAGAGGATGTAGACACAGTGACCCACTATCTCCATATCATTTTAATATGTGCAGAAATTGTATCAATACTATGAAACTATCATAAGAATGTCAATGGTATTAAACTAAAGGAAACAGAATAGTTGCTCTCACAGTTTGCAGATGATACTAACTAGATTCATGATGGTTACTTCTAATCTCTTAGATCTTCCATAGTTGTATTAGATTTATTTACAAGGATTTCAGGCCTGAAACTCAACAGTACCAAAACAGAAACCATCTGGATAGAACGTAAGAAATACAGCGCAGAACCCTTTCATCAGAGGTTAAAACCATAATGGGTAAGTGAATTTTCTCTGTTTGGTATAAATTTTCCAGTCGACAAAAATAAATAATACAAATAAATTTTGAAAATAACACATATAATAATGAAGTTTTAGTGGAACTGGACAAGACGAAATATGTACCAAAGGGTAAATTAACAGTTTTGAAAACTTGTGATTCCAAAATTAAAGCATTTGTTCATTCATTACCCTCCACCAAATCTTATTAGGACATGGAATTAAGCATTTTTCACTTTTATAAGGAAGTTAAAGGCAGATAAAACTAAAAGGGAGACCATGTTTCCAAGCATCTATAAAGGAGAGTTAGCAATGATAAACATTAAAACATTTATATTAGGTTTAAAAATAGCTTGGATTCGTAGACTTCTTACAACGAAAAGGAAATTTGTTCACTTGTTTGAATATGTACTATGCAAGATCAAACCCTATTAGGAGACACCTATACAGATGAACTATCAGGGGAGAAGAAAATGTTTTGGCAACATGTTTTGGGGGGGGCTTAGAAACTTTTAATCCAGAGAAATACACTTCAAACAGGTGAACGTCTTATGAGCGAAAACATATGGTTGAACACTGATAAGACTAAACAAAGCACCCATCATGTACAAGAAATGGATTACCCATCATGCACAGGAAATGGAGTGTCCATCATGTACATCAAAAGCCATATCCATCATATGCAAGAAATGGATTACCCATCATGTACAGGAAATGGATTACCAATCCTGTACAAAAAATGGATTATCCATCCTGTACAGGAAATGGATTACCCATCATGTACAAGAAATGGATTACCCATCATATACAAGAGATGGAATATCCATATTATTTATATTAGCGATGTGTTCACATAATAGGGAGCTTTTCTTGAATTTGGAAACATTAAAGACAAGCAGAGCATTAACGAAAGGTATCTTGCCTTCCACAGTTTCACTCATACTATAATATCATTACGTAGAAAACTAAACTTAAAAACTTAACACAGGCACAAATGCCAGGCCTTTCATCCCTTACTGGTTAAGAATTGTTGTTCACAGTGGTAAGGGCTGTAAATATTTTTTACAAATTGCTCTTTAACTCCAATGTTTCATGAACTTGTGAAAAAAGATGGCAACATTATTTTGATTTTGCTTTTGATTACTGGCCAAATATATATTCTAAAGTATTCAAGATAACAAAAAAAAAAAAAAATACCAACTCAAATTTACATTGGTTCCAATATCATGTTATACACAGAATTCTTGCGATGAATAATGTCCAGCATTTGTGAGCCATGGTGAGTCCTTATTGTTAAATGAACAAGGGAGGCTAGAAATTGACTTGAGACTCTTCATGAAAGTATATCAAACTACATTTTATAGGCAGTGTTATTAGTAATTACCAATTAATTTAGGGTATTGTGTAAAAGTATGTAGGACCCTGTGTAAAATGTTGATGAAATGAGTAAAGAAAGAAAGAAGAAAAGGGAGAAAAAGATGGGAGATTTAAAGTGAACAGTACCTTTTTGAAGAACAAGTTACATCACTGATATTGTATATATTGTATGCAGATGTAAAGATAAAACGATATACAAAAACACAAGACTTTTTTTTTGCATCAGGATTTCCTGATTATGTAAATGTCATTACATGTTATGCATCAACGAAGTGATAAAAGAGAACGCACATCAAAATTAAAATTTCTTTAATTAGCACACAAAATAAACAAAATCTATACTGCTTAACTTTGCACAATCTTCCACACTGATATATATGTTCCTAGACTGATTACACCATGTTTAGGGTACAACAATAATAACCATGTTCCAAGTATTGTTTCTACTTTGACTATACCATGTTTATTGTACAACAATAATAAAACGTTCCAAGTATAGATTCTATATTGACTATATATACCATGTTAAGGGTATAACAATAATGGTCACATTCCAAATATAATATATACAAAACAACAGAGTAAAACTAGAACTGCTTTGTCAATTTTTATCAAAATTCGATCCAAAATAAGGCCTACTGAGTGGCAAAACCCTCAGGCAATAAGATGCATGACAACCTCAATAATATGAAAGCATACTGCTTGCTTGATGAAATTGTCAGAGATCTTTTTCATGATAAGCATTCATTTCAAATTTTACCCAAACTGGACAATAAATATGTCATCTTGTGTGGTAACTAATCACATACAAGATTACCTCCTTAATATGCATAGATCTCCCTCATTCCAAGAATCTTCTTCAACCATAATGTAATATCCCTATTTTCCAAGTTTTATTGAAACTAGAGCAAAAATGTGTCTTCCAGAGTGGTAAAAATCACAACCAAACAAAAACAATCACTTAAGCTGAATGAATTTTAATATGTTTATTATTGAACTCATCCAAGAGCTTAATATCCTAAGTACGATCAAAACTTCAGCAGAAATACAACTTCCAAAGTGACAATCATCTTGTTCATTCTTAAACTTTTACAAGATTTTTATGTCATAAATCCATATTATGCTTTTGATTGAAATTGGATCAGAAATTAAATACAGATTACATAGCGCTAACTTGGTTGCATGACCATGTTAGTTAAAAAGTTAAAAGGTGAGGAAAAAAAAACAATATAAATTTTTGCTCAAGGTACACAATAGACAAACTTTATACTTGGACTTTCGAGCTTTATACTACAATTGAGGTGGGCATAATGAAGAATAATGGATCATATAAACTTCATGTCACCTTTATGCTACTGAATAAAAGTGCATAAATCAAAGGCTATATTCATCTTTATATCACCTTCAAGCTCTAAACAAAGGAATAAAGCTACCTTATTATTAGCAACAAAGGTCAGCTTCATGACATGGATATGCTTTAACACTTTGATCAACTTTATTTTGATTTGCACTGGCTTTAGGTGTTTTATTTACACCAAGAGGAAAATGTATTAGAATATTTGGCATGAAGATCAGTTAGTTGCTGTGTGAAATAGGAACAAAAGCATTTAGAAATTCTGTCTTTAACGTATATATAAGGAAAAAATAGTCAAAACTGACATTGGTACTTCCCACTACCACACCAGTCCTTTAATTTTTGAGGGATAGGCCAATGTACTGTACTTTACCTTCACAACAGTCAAATATAATGTTCATTATAATTCTGACAATGGCATCACTTAAACTGTCTGAATTACATGCATATTTGTCAAATTCATTCATGCATCATGCATGCTCAAGTTGAAAGTATACATATACACAATGACCATGAATGCAACAGCTGCTGCTTTCAAGCTGATGCAGCATGGGTGATGTGCAGTGTTTAAAACTCTCCAAAAAAATCCATCAAGCCCACAGTACCATTAACCTGAAAATACTATAATCTGTCCTGTCCATAATCAACCGGTCCTACAGGAAGACAAAATGTAGTCCATGACTCAATGGTAAATTCAGGTAGACATGAATATAAGCCCTTAGTAAGGTTATTGATATGGAGAAACATAGAACAGAAAGAAAAACACAAGAATAGAGCTTTCTTTATTTGTTGGAATTACTTAATATTAATAAATTACCGGTAAGCCTAAATGGGACACAATTTACTGACCAGGACAATAATGCTTTCTGTCCAGCTGATCAAGATCCATACATAACTCACTTAAAGACTGGGCATCACAATCTAACCACCGATGACCAGTCTGATTTATAGTATGAATAAGAATTGGGATTGATTCATCATCAGTGAGAGTGTCAGACCTAGACCCATCCTGCAAAAATGAGTTTGTGTTATCCAAGGTACATTGTGCTCATGAAATCAGGTCTGTGGAAAGAAGAGTTCCAGCAGTGGATTGCTTGAATCAAATGCATCCACATCTGCAGAATGCAGTTTAAGTTATAGTTCATTTAGCTCAGCATTGTGAATGATATCCATATTTGTATCACAGTGAATTGCAGGCAAATTTATGTAATTTAAATATCATCTGTATCATCTAGTTTTCTTTAAACTAATTTGTATTTTTACTTATTGTATGGATGTGCTATATAATTGGTCTAGTACACAGACTGTGTTTGTGAAAATGTGGCATGCTATGGCTCCCATACTGCTTAGCCCTGCATCAAAATCAGCTCTTCCATATCTCTAGAGGAAACAGGGTTACTACTAGTATTTACACTCCCGTTTGTTTTTGTAACCCCAATTGATTTGAAAAACAAAAAGCATCAAGGGTAATAAAAGAAAAGCAAAAATGGTAATAAAGGCCAATGTGCATTATAAAATTGTGCATGTTGGAATTTGCATGTATCAGACACAGATAAAATATAAATTCCAGGCATCAACACCCTTCATTACCACATAAATTACAATCTCAGTGAATGCCTGTATTATTTACAAAATAAGCCAATATGGTGCCATGAAGAGATTGCACCTTGTTCATAGGATAATAAGTGGACTTAAAATAAGGTGATCCGAGGTCCAGAATTTTAAACACTGGACCTAATAGCAAAATGTGATGTCATAAGCGTGTAAAAGCTCCCAATTGTCCAAGATACCAAAATTAAATAGTTCTGCAGTCTCAAAGTTGTTACTTTGTCAAGTGTAAAATGTATATCTGCAGAAGTCCATTCCAAGCAATGTACTACTGCTTTGCTGTGCACAAGACAGTCAGACTGGAACATCATGCCTATAATAGGTAAAAGCCTGTGCTATTCTTTCCTACGGATTTGAGAACCTGTCCACAAAACTGCAAATCCTCAAAGTCTAATCTGGTTCTTCAAACTTTTGCTAGAACTGAGGTGAGTTCAGATAGAACAGTAGCCAAGTGTAAGAAAGTGTCATGCCTGGCTTAGTGTTTGGACTTTTCCTTGAAAATTCAATCTCACTCTGATGGTCAAGCAACATATAACATATCTCACATTTGCATGATTTATCTCCAGTATGTATCCGTCTATGTGCCTTCAAGCCACAATTCTTCATAAACATTTTTATCACAAATTTCACATTTGAATGGTTTATCTCCTGTATGTATCCCTCTGTGCACCTTCAGAGCAAGACTATGCCTAAACACTTTATCACAAATTTCACATTTGAATGGCTTTTCTCCAGTATGTATCCTTCTGTGCACCTTCAAATCATGACTTTGCCTAAACATTTTATAACATATCTCACATTTGAATGGTTTATCTCCAGTATGTATCCTCATATGAACATTTAGTGCCCCTTTTTGTCTAAATTTTTTATCACAAACTTCACATTTGAAAGGTTTATCTCCAGTATGTATCCTCATATGTGTCTTTAATGACCCATGGTGACTAAATGTTTGATCACAAACTTCACATTTAAATGGCTTATCCCCTGTATGTATCTTCACATGCCTCATCAATGATCCACTGTGACTAAATGTTTGATCACAAACTTCACATTTGAATGGTTTATCTCCTGTATGTATCCTCATATGCGTCTTCAATGACCCACTTTGGTTAAACGCTAGACCACAAACTTCACATTTGAATGGCTTTTCTCCTGTATGTATTCTCTTGTGTCTGATCAAACCTTGGGTAAACCTTTTATCACATATTTCACATTTGAATGGTTTATCTCCACTATGTATCCTCACATGCACCTTCAAATCACCACACCGCGGAAAGGTTTTATCACAAACTACACATTTGAATGGTTTATCTCCATTATGTATCATTGTGTACGTCTTTAATGGGCCGCTATAATTAAACATATCACATATACAATTTAAGAGTGTTTGCAACCATATATGTATTTTTACAGTATTACTGTAAATGTCTGATCACAAATTTCACATTTGAATGGCTTGTCTCGGGTCCTTTGATTTATGAAAATAATGTATGACAGACGGAATTACCGGAACAAACAAAGGTAAGTATGAGCATAAAGGATAAATACACAGAGGTCGCGGTGCATAGAAACACGGGAACGCACCAAAACACCGAAACGCCGGAACGCAATAGAAACACAGAAACGCAATATCGTATATGCCATAGCTGGAGATTGTGAAATTTGCGACTTTTTTTATATAAAGAAAATAACATTTACTATTAATAGTGTCTAATGCAATTTTCAAATAAGTTTAATGCTTAATCTATTACTAATAAATATATATTAGTAATGATTTTTTAATAATGCTGGGATGAATGAACTTCGTGAAAATCAGCAATATAAATAGCCGTACAGTGTAAGTGTAACTATCAAGAATCATGTACGGACAATTATTTTAGTGATCTATATATAAAGATCGATGCAAAAATGGCATGTCAAAGCATTTCCGAATTTATTTTGGAATTTACATCACAAATTTTTGTTGGTCCCGTGATTCGGAGTAGTTACAATTTCCATATCAATTGTTCAATGATAATAATAATAATAAAAAGTACACGCAGTTTTCCTTTCATGGCAGCTTTTCTTCAATACCCATATGTATTCATTTCTTTGTCAATGGCATTATTTGCATTTATTGCTAAAACATTAAGCTGCAAAAAATGATGCAATGGTCAGTGAAGATTTACACTAAGATTCCAGTGAACCACTGATAGCAAACGTCAGACGTTTGCAGATTATACAGATTGCAGTGTCGGTATCAGGAAAGAATCGGCGATCACATTGTGAATTTCAAACTTCCTTTACATATTGTCTGTATAATTTGTCTGTAATATTCGTACTGATATTGAAAATAAATACCTTGAATTACTTGCTTATATGATGAACACTTGGCCACAATGTTTGAAAATAAATAATTGGTGTTTAAAGCATCAAACCTGTCTAAATGAGCTTATTTTTGCACAGAGAAAATGTATGATCTTTGATGAATGCACATTAGTCATAGATCTCACATTATGGTTTTTGGATCAACAGTAGAAAGAACATCGATTGCTTTCATGTAATTTTCTTACGTATGTTGCATTTCGGTAACAGTTCTCAGTTCCATAATTGGACTTGTCTTTATGCATGTAATTTAAGATTTGTATGTGACTTTTTAGTTTTTGAATTTCCAATAAAATCTTCTGATCTTATGAGACTTTCTGATAGCCACAAACTTAATCTCGAGTTGGAACACTGTTTCAACATTCTTGCCTACCCAGCTTTTTTGTGCATTTTTTGATCACACCGAGAAACACCGACCTGGAAATTATGAATAAAGGTGTGCAGATTATTATTAATGTTTGCGTTTATAATGCACTAAAATGATCATCGTTGAATTATTTACATTATTCATTAAGTTTTGATTATGAAATTCATAGTTAACATATAGCAATCAACACATTTTTCTGATAAATGCAATTAATGACCATTTGGTATTCGTAAGCACAAAAGGCCAAAATGATTAAGGCCTGCTGAACCATAGTCTTTATAAATTTAGAACAGAGATATTATTGATTCGCTTTACTTCAAATGTTTTCTTTCACAATTAGTATTTGCGTTCTTTTAACTTTCTCACATTCAGTAACTTACATTATTTTCTTTTTGGTACCGGTCTTTTTTTATAATAATCACCTCTCCCATACATATTTCTAGTGTACTGATATGAAGTCATATCCAGATGCAATTGCGGGGAATAATATGGCCGTATTAGCATGATTACTTTGCAATCGGGGCATATGTATGTGCTATTTCAGAATATAAATTGATGACAATGGCAAGTTTCTTAGTATAAAAGTGTTTAAACTCCATAAACCTTTGGTAAGTTGGCTATGCTTGTTAGTCAATCTTGATAGATGGCTGAATTTCCCTGTGGCAAGTGCAAATTGGAATTTGACCATGATACCATTCAGTGCTCAGATTGTTGTAAATGGTACCATAGGAGATGTATTGATATGTGTCAGCAAGAACTTAAATCTTGGTCTTTAAAATCTATACAATTCCTCTGCAAATCCGGTGCATTTGAAGGTGATGAGTATGATGCAGGAGCGGCTTTATCAAGGTAAGAGGATTTAAATAATTTTTGATGGGGTATTTTTTTTTTCCCCAGTGTTATCTATAGGGTTGTTTGCCCGAGCCTGGTTTTATTCACCATGCTCGGAGTCCCTTCCCCAGAATAATTGTTTGACCTTTGCTAGGGGTCTCCTATGTCTCTGTGTTTGCTATATGTATGAGTGCTATATTGTGTGTATGCTATATTTTCTGCTTGTTTGAGACATCAAGTTTAAATACAAAACTTTCTTAGTTTTCTTACTTCGGCCTTTTGGATTTGGAATCCAATACATTATATTTTAAGCTATATATCATTATTTTATTTGCAAATTAGAATTTTGGCGATCGAAACGGTGCGGTATATTAGTCTATAGAAACAATCCTATTGTTTTAGTCGAATGGTTATGTGTGTCGTTCCTCGCAGTAAGTGCTAAAATAGAAATAGGCTGTGCTCGATTCAAGATCCACCCTTATTTTATTTCATTGTATTTGGACATAGAACAAAATTAATTTTATTATATGTTCTCTACATTTGTTTCTCAGTACTGAGCTTTCCACTGCGTGATAATCAATACAAATCATATGTAAATCTAAATTACCTTCAACGATGACTTCACGGTGAAGTTCTTGTCAAAGGCTGACCCATTCTTTTTTCAGATGCTGGACTGTCGACAGAGGAACATGTAAACAGAACACAGATTTCACTTCCGGATTATCACCAAATCCTTATTACTCACTGTGCACTCTCGCCGAAATACACACGGACAACCACACCCTGAGCTCATATTCCCAAGAATAAACAATTATCTTTAAATCCCTGACAAAAATGCATAAAAAACTCTTCTATCACCACCAAAATGATAGAGGAAAAAATGTTCTAAAACAGACTAGAACTATATTCGTGGGTACTGAACGGGAAATTCTAGTTGTGACCCGATTCTATTTTTCCTGAATCAAGTAGGCCAACCTTTTATTTTAATTGACATTTTTTCCCAAAGATTCCAAATTTTTTTATTGGTCTACAAGGAATAAACTAATCAAACATCCAGTACAGGAGCTATATGTTTGAAAAAGGGATCAGTGGGGTGTATCTTATGTAAAACTATGCGTGCTATTGTGATCTTGTGTCTGTATGGGGGTGTTTTCCAAGACTCTTTCACAGGCCTTCGCGTAGCGCCACGTGACATAGCCCCATGAAGTCATCGTCCTGTACTTCCCTCATATAGGAACCCTGTCCTTTCCCTTCTAGTCTTCTAATCTAAATATGATAGAGAATGAACCGGTTGTCTGTCTTAAATTATGTAATCCAAAAAATGTAAACCCTGAGAAATTTTGGTAATTCAAAGTTTATGTTTAAAATTGAAATTGGAAGTTGTTTTTTTTTCTAAAGAAATGAAATAACATTTTAAATCATTTTTATATCTTTGGAAAATTTTTACTTTTATTTTATTTTATTTTCCAAAAATATTGATGATTTAAAAGTTTTAATTAATGTAGTTTTTAATCAAATGGATTGAGGTTCCTATTTAATAATATTTTGATAGGGTGTTTAGAAAAAAAACGTTTTTTTTATTTAAAATTTTAAATATTTTTAATGGATCCTGGGGGGTTTGCAGGGCCCATGTCAGGGTCCAGGGATGAGTTGGAGGCTTTGGCCTGCTCACTGGCAGTATCACACCCCTAGTGGGTAGCAAACCAGACCTCCCCCTCCCATCTCCCTTTCCCTCTATATTTCCCCCTCCCCTCCAGGTACCAGTTCGTTATTTAAAAAATTTCATGGTCATCTACTTATTACAATTGTCTGCCCACAGGCCCTCATTATTCCTATATTATGCTCCTTAATTTTATAGAGTGTGATTTTATCGAAATTTCCGTCCAAAAAATAAAATGTTTTCTCTTTTATATATCCTCTTTTTACATATTTCCCCTATTAATTTTATTCTATCTTCTTTTTTCTTTTCGCATTGTGTCATAGTGTGGTATTTGCTAAAAGGAGCATTTTTACACAGTGGGCATTTTGGCGATACTCTGGTCATGTGCCGTCTCATTCCCACCTCTCCTATCAACCATGCATTATGTACGTATTTGAAGCAGAGGCTTTGAATTTTTAATAATCCTAGTTTATTCCAGTGCCCCCAGGCCCTTTCCCAGTTAACTCCTAAGTTTTCTTGTTCTATTTTGCTCTTGGTTTTTTGTTGTTGTTGTCGTCTCTTCTCTAATCCATTAATATGTTTGTCTTTCTTCGTTTTCCATAACTCCTTTTTATCACGATACTTAATTAATATTTCTTCAATAAGTCTAAACTTCCAGGGTATATGAAGTTTCTTTTTTTTTTTTAAACTACTATTTCGGTATATCTCTCTCCTATTCGGCATGGTAAAACCGTACCATTATATGTATATCCCTTTCCACAGTAGGTTGGGTTCACATTTTAGTCTTTTGAATCTATTTAAAATATTAGCATATTTAATTAAAATGGGATATGATAAGTTAAGTTTGAAACTATTTTCAATATAGTTTGCATTAAACATTATTGTCTTCATTTTTATAGAAAATAATATTTTCCTCAAACTAAGTCAGTAACAACTGCTTCTTTAATTCAATCAATAAACGAAATTAAACTATGTTCTCATATATATATATATATATATATATATATATATATATATATATATATATCAACATAAATAATAACACTATTTTCATTTCGTTTTCATTATTTTTATTATAATGTATAGAAGGCCGTGTGCGTCTTTTTATTCAAATACACTCAAATATATTGAGTTACACTCAAACATACACCAAGACGTCATTTTTAATATTAAAAGTCTCGGGATTTTGCTGATAGCCATTGAACATTACATAAACCTTACTATCATATAAATCTTGGACCGAAAGAAAAGACCAAGCATATAACGGACCTAGCACGTAATGTTGCATACTGTCCAGTAGACTCAACAATGGCAACATCTCTATCCATTAAACCGACCACGCACGTGACCCGCTTTCTATAAGATGGTTGATGTTTTAATGCTGTGTAGTTCCCGACAATTTTTTTTAACAGTTAATTTTGAACAAAGTTGTAAAAAAATGTATAATAAAAAAAAGATGTATAATTTCAATTCCCTGCTTTTTATACATTAAGCATAACGAATATCAATTTCTTTACATAAATGTATAGATGCATGAAAATATATACAAATAATAAAAAAATTATACAGACTTTGTCTAACATTTCGGTGTTTAGTAGGACCGGAATGCAAATGACGCTAAGGATCTACAACAGGGAAAATGGCCGATTTATACTCATCAATTACAGAAGAAGAAAAAAAAAAAACATACCACCAAAGATATATTTAATGGATATATTTGCTGAGTATTTTCGAGTCTATTTAATTAATTAATCAATTAATTAATTAAGAATTAAATATGTCACTACTCAACATTAACCCCCACCACTGACAATAAAATAAAATCTTTTCACCGACTTGTTTGTTATTATTAATATTATTTAAATATTTCATCAAGACTGTTTATATAACAGTGTGATACACATTAGTAGGACAATAATGATATGTTTATACCAATCTATAGCTAGATAATTCATGGACTAGTAATGTTAAAAAGAAATTATCTTGAAGCGTAAATGATGAAATTTCTTTTATTGCACATGGGTTATTGGAAAACAAAATAGACTCACCTTTGTGGCAGAGCCGTTTTAAGGAGTTTGGGGGCCCTAGGCACAAACCCTAACCTTAAACGTAACCCGATTTCCCCCTCAATCTCCCAGTCTAAGATAAAGAGTATTGCATTGTATTTTCATGTGCATGTGTGTAATTTTGTCAAATTTATTAATATAGTACTAAACTGCTAACACAGCTAACACAGCAAACTGCGTAGGCCTACTACGAGTGTAAAACAAAGAAAAGTGTAGTTAAACATACGCTAAAGTTTTTATTGTGAATTAAATTGAAAGCGAGATTTTATCATAGTAATGAATGATTGTTTGCTTACTTTGCTATCCTTTGTCAGGACATTTTCTTACAAACATCGCTTTCGTGTTTTGCTCTCAGCAAAGTCTCTGATAATATCATCGAAATTCCAACACATCTGATTATATGCTCATGAGAGACAGGCAGTTTAGTCGTTCTTGCATCATATGGCTGCGAATCTAGTTCTTGGTTAATTTAAGTTTTGAGAAAGAACGTTCACCGGTACAATTTGTCACCATCATTGACATAAACATTCTTATTGCAATTTCAACGTTTGGAAACGTTGACTCCAGATTGTCAATCTTTATCATGGCATAGATTACTGACATAGATGGCACTGATGTTTGTGCACATGACACTGACATATAGTGTTTCAGGTGTACACATTCTGAAATTAGTTCGTGTTGGTCAAGCTCTTGAGGAAAGAGCTTTGCAAACTTTTCACTGTATTCTGTTTTTTGTTCAACATTCAAATGGTCCAGTTTGATTAAGAATGTAAATCTGCTGCTGATTTCTTCATAAGCTTCTCCACGCTTATTTAGTTCAGTGATCAATGAGTCGATGATTGGCAAGTTGGTTTGAATTCTAAATTTTGTGCTCGCATCCATAACAGTGTCAATTGCAGGACCTTCCAGAAATGTAATTCGCATAGTTCTTTCAGTCACTCGTCTTTGGCTGTCGTAGTACTCTGCGTTGTGAGTTTGTGTTTTGGCTCTGCGTTCATATTCTCCAAAAATAATTATTGTCTCTAAGTGCATAAACTTAAAACTTAAGTGATTGAATTAGATTGACGGTGATTAATAAATCCATGTCTGCTCTTTGTAGAGTCTTGCTTGTTTCGTTGAAGCGCCCAGTGATATCATTCCAGAGAATGGTGAAGAATGCAATTTCCAACTTATCCATAATTTTGCTTAGAGCTGCTGCTTCACAGGAAGCGTCTCTAGCTTGGTCTTTGTCCTGTGCAATTATATCAAGAGCTGCTTGAACTTCTTTGTACCCATGAAACAGAGCCTTCACTGCATCAGCATGAGCGGAACATCGCGTATCCGATAAGCGTTTCACTACGTTGTGTTCATGTCCTAAAGATGTCTCCAGGACATGCCAACGATGCGTTGATGCCACGGAAAAGGCATATAGTTTTTGAAGAAGGTCGAAGAACAGAGAATGGCCCGCACACGGAACGTATACAGCTAATTCGTTTATTCCTTTTATTCTAGCTTGCACGCCTGAGTATGGACCGGACATGTTAGAGGCATTATCATAGGACTGTCCACGGCAATCTGCTATGCTGATGCTGGTGTCCCCAAGAGACTCTGATCCATGACCGCGGATACATACAAATCCTAAGAACCGTTCCACTGATGATAAATCTTTCACATATCTCACGGTCAATGTCAATTGATCGGTGTGACTCACATCCGGGGTGGAGTCGACACTAAGAGAGAAATATTTTGCTTGTCTTAGTTCTGAATGATTGAGCAGACAACTTTGCTTCCCATCAATGCAATAAACTCTTCGCTTATAGTTGCCGATATATAGGAGGGGTTACCTTTCCCAGATTTGCCGTATCTCTTCAAATATTCACTGAGAAATGGATCGAATTAGGTAATTAATTCCAAGCTTCCCAAATAATTTCCATTGTGCTGTGAACCTAGAATCTGATTGTCACCTCTAAAAGACAAGCCCATGGATGCCAAAAACTTCACTGCAGCCACAACCCGCCGCAGGACATCACGACAATATTGCTGTTCCACTTTTAATTGCTTCATTAATTGTGTATAAATGCGACCAGCTTCTCTAACAATTTTAAAAAATATCGTAATTCCTCAGTGATTGGACTCCATACGGCTTCATCTGTTGGAAAGCCCACCGAGCTGACACCCTGTGGAATTTTTTCGACTGTTGGTGTTATGACAATATCTGAACTTTCAACGGGTAGACTATCATCCTGCACTTGCAGCGTTACTAACTGTTCATCTTTATCACAGACAATGGCATCAGTAGACGAGCAAGACGACATAAGAGTATATTGCGTCTCAACAATGTCTGACTGCAATGATGATTGTGCTTTCTGACTTTGAAAAAAAAAAAGACGATACTTTTGGATCTTTGGCCAACCTTTCCAATCCTCCTGCTTCCTTTTTCTCTTCGCAGCATCACTCATATAATTTCTACTCATTCTTGGTGGGTTGTCTAATGGTTCGCTTAATAGATCGTAGTTAGTGAAAATTTACAAAATGGCAAATCGGTGATAACTGACAATTACAATCTGAATCTTCATAACAGTCTTGTGTCTACAGGTTACTGTCAGTCATTATATCCAGACATACATAGGAGTCTGCCAAAAGATGCAATTTAACTTTCGGCCGAAACCGAGACTACACCGAAAGCAACAATTTGGCCACTTTCTGCACCGATATTGAAACCGACACAGAAATTATGTTTTAGGGCCGTAGCAGGGCCCCCTGCTGCGCTGGGCCCTAAGCACATGCCTCGCGTGCCTTAAACGGCTCTGCTTTGTGGCAGTGTTGACATGAGCAATAACTGTGAAGTTTTCGGTTATATAGTTCATTTAAAAATTTCTGAAACCCAATATTCAATTTTTATAGAGGCGGTAACAATCACGATAAATAAAATCAATATTTATAATATTTACATTGTCTTGTTTAATCTATTTCGTGTGCTTGATAAAATTACATATGTTACGGTTTAATTATTTTTTTACAAGAATAAAAAATGTCCGAGAAAACCCGAAGGTTTCCGATTTTACCCCGTGGTGACATCTATTTTGCATGACCCAGCATGATCACGTGATACATGTATGTTCAAAATTGATGCTGCAAAATAGCAGCTGAGGTTATTCGCTAACGTTAATTCCATTTGGCAGGAAAAACTTCAACAGACAAATCTTATTACTGCAATCCATTTGATGTTCGTCCAATAATACCCAGACGCTTACAGAACTCGAACAACTACCGGAAATAAATAACCACAATACTTACGGTTTTAAACCGGATTTTGTTGCCAGAACATTCTGTTCAAAATGTTAATATAATAATATTCTGGATAAACGGAATACCAGCTGTGTGTTTTCATGATGCACCATATGTAGGCCTATTCTGCGCATGTCCTTGAAAAGATATGTTTATGCATCGAGTTACGGAAATGGAATACATTACTGTATAATCTTTTAGTCAGCATTTCAACTGGGTCAGGTTTATAGCGGTTTTAGAAAATTCAACATAACAATGTCACTAATAGGCAATAGATACTACGCTAACTAAACATATTATTTAAAAATAGTTAAAGTTCAACGTTTTATAAATTTAATACGTTATGAAGTTGAAGAGAAACAACATTGGATGGACGTAATGCAATTACATCGTCTTCTTTATAGAAAAAAAGTTACTGAAAAAATGTAAGACAGTTTATACGCCTGGGAATTTTCTTGACAATCTTGCTCGAGAGGCCAGTTGACAAGTTTGGTTAGCAGATCATAAAGTAGGTGTAGTAGCATTTCTTGTAAAATTAGAAACTTTGATTAAAATGCAATATTGTTCTTAGGCAAATAATTTTGTCCTTAAATAAATGTATTTATTTGGATCATTCTAATATTAAATAGGTTTTTTCTGGGTTACAAGTTCAAAGGTTTTGGGTGGATCTTCCGGTTGCCATTTAGAAATCATATTTTCATATAGAATAGAAACGTGGAATGTTTTGTTCACTTTATGAATATTATTTACCTAAATTAAAGGACGATGGATCTTTCATGATGCAAAATGATTTTTGACCAAAAGAGCACGTGATCCAATGTTTACAAAAATAACGCAGAATAGCAAGACACATAGAATAGATCGACATGGTGGGTATTCGTCAATGTTTCACAAACCTATGGTTCCATCCGTGTCATTAGGTCAATGAAATTTCAAAAACGTCAGTGTCTTTAATCCACCGATAAATCAGGCCACACCTGAAATGATACTGCCGTGTGTTTTAGGGTTTGATATTGTCTTTTCACTAAAACATACAAAAATCTTGCAGACACTCCTTCTGAACACATCGGCGTATATTTTATACACTTACCAGTATTGATAACGGCTCTTGAGCTACCATCGG
Source organism: Sinohyriopsis cumingii (assembly GCA_028554795.2). Classification (NCBI taxonomy): domain Eukaryota; kingdom Metazoa; phylum Mollusca; class Bivalvia; order Unionida; family Unionidae; genus Sinohyriopsis; species Sinohyriopsis cumingii. The sequence goes on along the minus strand of CM068837.1, from coordinate 125,988,336 downwards.
CTGAAGGGTTATATTGTGTGATCCAAAAACCCTGTGTTTGGCGACTTGTAAATCCACGTGGAATAACACAACCCTCTCTCCGGTGGCCGTTTTGAATTTCGCACTAGATATGGCTGTTACCAAAAACCGGTCAGTATCTAAACTGTACGCATGTGTATTTCGGAAAGAACTGTATGTTGCAAAATGCACATTTTAATAAACGGCTGACATTAGACCCACATACAGTCTATCTGTGCGAACACAAATTTTGGGTGTCGATTGATCGGTCTACGTCTCTAAATGTGTGTTAAATTATCGAATTCATTTCATGCTTGGACTATTTTGATTGTAGTTTCTTTTCTTTTTTTTTTACCACGGAACACGATCAAATGCTATTGTACGTAATAATATTGCCAAAGAACACATTAATGTAAATGCATTAGTATAAACACATTTATATAAACACATTAATATAAACACATTAATATAAAACAGTACTTGAAAAAAGCTGAATGAAATATAACTTCAAATAAAATGACGAATATGAAGCCATGGTTTTCTTGTAAGAAATATATCTACGAAAACCGGTTTCAATATCGGTTATGAAATCAATCTGTATTTATTACATTTGATTGAACGCGGTTCTACAATTCAATTCCAAATGAACTGGCAAATCTTACATAAAAATATTTATCAATGGATGGTCATTCTGTCATAATTTTGTGTCCGTGGTATTCGGTGTATTTGAAAGTATTCGGTGGAGAAAAAGACCTACCCCTATTTCGACTCCATTTGTGTCCACTAAGAGCTTAATACTTGCTACTGATTACAAGCTGAAGCAGGGTGGTCTTCTTAAGTCAAATTCTTTGATGCCGCCTTAACCTGTGGAAGAGTCATCATCATCATCTTTATTTCCTTCCATGGAAGATTACATGATATAAGAATAAATCATCTGAATACAATCAATAAATATTTAAAAAAAAAAAAAAAAAAAAAAAAAATGTTCTATATTGGAATACAAATTCTTACACAATATCAATCAACAAAGTGTTCGTCAACTCATAAGTTGCAAGTTTCAGTACCTTATTTACAGAAGATAGCTGCACACTGCATGACAAAGTATGCTGCATACAGGACGAATAGCTTGGAGTTTTCTTTGTCGATTACTCCTGATGGTAACCTTTTACCTAAAAGATATTGTAGTTGCAGCTCATCTTCTGCATTAAATAACGTAATGTGCAGGCTCAGGGGAAATTTATCAGTAAGGAAATCCCAGAAAGAATTTCGAAAGTTCGACATATAAGGACAACTAACACAACAATGAAGTATCAAGTCTGTATAAACATTCCCACATCTAATACACATATCAAGCTGTGTTTGTGGAACAGCAGCCCATAGTTTAGCTACATATGTAAATACCTTAGTGTGTTGTCTGGTTTTAGCCGACTGCCACACTGAGGCAGGTCGTAAGTATTCGTGTATCGAAGAGAATCTATCAAAATCTGCTTGATTAGACATACGAACTCTCCAGAGGCTATTTTCAAGACCAACAATTTTTGACCTTACAATTTCTTTCCAATTATGTTTATCTGGAATTTCAGAATGATGTAAATAATCAGTTAGATACCCGAGCAAGTCAAACTTCTTTGAGGTATAATATAAATTTGAAATTAACCCGCAGCTTGACATGCATCCGCTCAGAATGAAGTGAAATAACGCAACGTTAAACACACGTTTAGTATGTACATTGTTAGGCATCAAACACAATCTGTGTAAAAACATCAATTTTCTTCTATCAATTTCGGACTGCACTGATGTCCATCCTAGCATTCCCAGGGCAATATCTGATCTTGTATGTATTGGAAAACCTTGTAAATGTTTGGCAAAATACCTCAGAGTTTTATCCAATAAAGCGAGGTCACTTTTTGAAATGTTACACCATAATTCACTTCCATAAAACATTGAAGGGAAAATTACCTTTTTAATTACATTTGCAGCAACCAAAGGATTTAAACCATTCGGTTTAATGCCAATACCAAACAGACCGTGAAAAGATTTTTTCCCTTTCTTGCATGCATCGAGTATTGCGTCATGCGACGTCAGCTTTGAGTTAATCCGGTGACCCAGGTGTGTTGCCGAATCGGTAACCGGCAAACATGACGGGCCGAGATACCATTTCATATTGATAAAATTCTTGTATTGGGGTCCGAAAATGATAATGTATGACTTTGTAACACTAAGCTCGAATCGCCACTTATTACTGTAGTCGTATGCTATATCTAACAGCTTTTGTAGATTGCTAGGATATATAGCCAAAAGTGAAATATCATCAGCTAGGGTTGGATTTCCCACAGCTAAGGATCCAATCTTTGCTCCAAATCCACTATTTTCTAACTGTAGCAGCAAGTCATTTATAAATATTGTGTACATCAAGGTTGACAAAACACCTCCTTGTCTCACTCCTTGGCCAATTGAGAACCAATCTGAAAATTGCCCATTTACAAGAACTTTACTCTGTAAATTTGTATACATGTTAAAAAATATCAAAAGGGATTTACTTGTAATTCCCAACGTGAATAATTTAAAAAGCAGTCCTTCGTGCCACACGGTATCAAATGCCTTTTTTGTATCAAGAAAAGCAGCAAAAACCCGTGAACCCATGTTTACATTATATTGTACTGATTGCAACAGCACAAAACTCGCTGTTGTGCAGCCTAAACCTTTTTGGTAACCATGTTGTTGTGAACTGGGTATACTAGAATTAGTATCTTTGAGCCAAGTTACCAAACGTTCATGAATAATTTTCTCAAAGGTTTTGTAGATAACAGGCAGTAAAGTAACAGGCCTGTAACTTTCGAGGGAGTTCTTTGATTTTCTGTTACCTTTGTACAGTGGTATTACTAACCCTTTTTTGCAATCTACAGGTATGTAAGATTGATCAATCATCCGAGTAAATAAAATTGTCATACACTCGATGAGGTAGTCGCTGCCATAGATCAAATGTTCATTGCAAATTTGATCATGGCCCGATGCTTTTGATTTCTTTAGACCTTTAATGATTTCTCTTACTTCATTTAAACTGATACTGGTCTGTAAGGCCTCGATATGGCTTACTTCGTCCTGTAGACCCCGATTTAATTCTCTCTCTATAAATTCATAAAAGTTTCCGTCAAAACTATGGTTTAAATTCGGCGTGTGAATGTCCTCATAGTATCTAGCAAAGCCATTTGCGATGGAATCATCATCACGGACACAAACTCCATCAGTTGATAGTTCCTGACAAAAATTTGTATTGTTCCCTCTCTTAATGTTGATCATTTTCCAAAAGTGTCTTACATCGCATTCATGTGCTTTTTCAATTTCTTCATACACCTCCCCCATATATTTTTCCACAGCCAGTTTTTGAACGTTTCTAAAGTCTCTCTTCTTATCTTTATATTCTCTGTAAGAATTAAATTTACTACCCCTCGGTCTTCCCTCATTTATCCAAGTATACCTAGCTTGTCTTTGAAGTTTATGTGCTTCTTTGAGTTCATTTGACCAATATGGTTTGGCATGATAATTGAATTTAGACTTTGGAAGCGCGATGTCGCTTGACTGCTGTATTGCATTAACAATGTGCTGGTAAAAGCTATCAACATTGTCCGAAATAGTATCTATATCTAAAGTTTTCAGGCGAAGGTCCAGCTCAGATTGATAGTTTTTCAAGATATCAGCATTTAATTTATTCCAGGCTATGTTGTTTCTCTTCATAGACTGTCTGAAGTCTCTCCCACAGGTCACTGTACGAAGGGAAGTAAGGATAGGGAGGTGGTCAGATATCGCGTGCTCTTCGTGATCTGAAACAATGTGCACACTTCGTAATCTACCTATGCATTGATCCGACAGTACAAAATGATCAATCATCGTTCTTGCTGGGGTGAACGTATAGCGGGAACCAGTGCATATTATTAAATGTCCAGCACTCACTAGATTATTATATCGCAAGAACTCATGAAATACTCTATCTTTGTAATCTCTGAAAGTGGCTGGTTCAGCTACTGCATTGAAATCACCAGTAAAATACACGTCCCCCAGCTGTGAGTACTGATCATAGAGATTTTGAATCAACTCAATTTGCGCTTTGTAACAATCTATGCCATATAATAGGGTCGGCATATATACACAAAAAATATATACATTTTGCATATCGGGAAATTTGAATTCTATGCCAACAACTCTGTCACTATTGACTTCATCTATAAAGTTAGCATATCTCATGAGAGAAGTTTTGCAGAAGATTGCAACTCCTCCTTTACCACATTTTATTAACATACAATTAGAGGAAATATCCTCTGCCTTAGCAGTGCATTTATAATCAGAACGAATAGTATCGCAAAATGGAAGTATGTGCTGTAATAGTTTATGTTCAGTTACGCAAGCTACGTCAACATTATATCTATCCAGCATTGCACAAAAGCTAAGAGCAGAGGACATAATTCCTCTAACATTCCAGGTCAGTATATTAAGATTCATATTAACTTGCAATATAGGCATATTAATACTTATGCATCGTGAAAGCAGGACTAAAATGACAAAGATGACAAAACACATTAACTTACGACAGAACATAATGGCAAATTTATGAACAATTAACTGTCACCCTAGTCACAGAATATCGCATCCTGCACCTTCATTTGCCTCCTGATCGCGATTGCTAAACCTGTCTCGCCAAGATTGATTCCCATACCACCTTCTTACATAAACACCTTTTGGCCATGTTACATCATTTTCAACAGTGTCGCAGTCTGAATTATATACAGTCAGCTTGGCCGATAGACAATTACGTCTACTGTGGATAAACTTTATGGATAACGGATCTATATCGTATTCTTTCAAGAATTTACCGAGGCCTTCATCAGTAGATTTGACGCCAATGCCACCCACATAAAAGCGCCTTGTTCTACGTCTAACTACACCTTCAAATACAACATTCTCATTTTTGTCATCAACATCCTCATGTCCAACAATACTCTCTGAACCTATTTCTAAACCTGATTTACCAAATGATCTAGGTCTTTCTACCTGACCCCCAATAACGGTAGGTATCTTGCTAAGAGGGGTTTTCAAGTCTATACCTTTCACATTACTGTTGCTAGTAATCGGATGCCTAACGTTCTCTATCCTGGTCGAAGTCGAAGTTAACAGTTTATTTTGATTCCGAATGGGTGTGCGTACAACATTTGTCACATCAGGATGAACACTGGCTTTATAAATCTGTGGGATATTTCCATCGAAGGGGGCGATATGTCTTCTAACGAAAGTCTGTGAAATTATATCCGAACTTTTTGAAACCAGAGTTTGCAGAGCACTGACCCCACTCTTTTCCATAGTTGGTTGGGCCGTTACACCGGTTCGTGACTCCACTGCCGTTGTACCTGGTGTAGAGTCGTCAGCCTCAACCAACACGGGAGACAAACAGTTGGACACTGCAGTTCTGTTCTGAGATTCACTTGATAGGCGGCAGTGTGTATCGCAACCAGTTTTGTTAGAGTCGATCAAGACGGAAGATGAACAGTTAGACACATGAATCTTGTTCTGAGCAGCAACTGATGGAGAGCTATCACCACATCCATTGGGACTACATGATAGGTTACTTACAGCTGGACTGTTCGTGTGAACGACATCCGCATAAGACATGGGTTTACTCAAAGATTTCATCAGCTTAACTCTAAGTTGCTCGGTGATGGTGTGGAGAGTTTCATTTTCTTTCATCAACACGCTTTGAGTAGTTTTCAGTGACTTAATCTCATTACGGAGCAGTTCTATTGTTTGAGATTGTGCCTGTACCTTATTGTTTACATCAGCACGGAATGCAATAAGGTCATTCATATTCACCAATGTGATTTGGGTTGCCTTCAGAGATATAATCTCTTCTCTGAGCGAAACAACAGTTTGTTGTAGATGACCGCAATCACTCTTGATTTCCGCTAGCGAGAGTCTTGCTGAATTAATCACTTGTTCTGCTTGCCCTGAGCTATGTTCATCGTCATGTTCACAATGTTCAGCTTGTACATTAGGGTTTGATTTCTTCTTGCTAAAAATAGAATCGATCTCGCAAGGATCCCCTTTTATAAATATAGCTAAAGAATAACAATCCCTTGCATATTTTATTAAACTACTTACACCATTTCTGTTTTTTCTAACAACCAAATATCCAGATGGACAGCCAGGAAAACCTCGTGCTCTACTAAATAAAACTGACCTGTACCAGGTTACAATATCTTCACTGTCGTGTGAAACCTCTAGCAATTTCTCAATATACATGTCTCTGGGTAGATTATCTAGTTCCTGATCAAGTCTTCTAATATAGTCCTGATTGGGAACCTGAGATATGACATCTTGATATGTTGGGCTGTTACAACGGTGACTCGAATCTTGGGCATCTCTGTCAAAACATGTATTATCAACATTCTGTGTACTCGTGTACTGAGGTTGCGAGCATAGATCTGCCTTGTTTGCATTGTCAGGCTCATCACTCACCAAATCTGCGTCATAAAAAGCATTTAAACCACAATTCCCATGTACAGTACAATCACCTTCATTTTCTGTTTCCAGTTCAGTATATTTCTTCCTGGAGCGAGTCTCATAAACAGAATTATCCATGATTTGCACATAAGCACTGCAACGTCCATCTGAACAGTCCGCCATCTTGGCACGTCATCACATACAGTCTATCTGTGCGAACACAAATTTTGGGTGTCGATTGATCGGTCTACGTCTTTAAATGTGTGTTAAATTATCGAATTCATTTCATGCTTGGACTATTTTGATTGTAGTTTCTTTTCTTTTTTTTTTACCACGGAACACGATCAAATGCTATTGTACGTAATAATATTGCCAAAGAACACATTAATGTAAATGCATTAGTATAAACACATTTATATAAACACATTAATATAAACACATTAATATAAAACAGTACTTGAAAAAAGCTGAATGAAATATAACTTCAAATAAAATGACGAATATGAAGCCATGGTTTTCTTGTAAGAAATATATCTACGAAAACCGGTTTCAATATCGGTTATGAAATCAATCTGTATTTATTACATTTGATTGAACGCGGTTCTACAATTCAATTCCAATGAACTGGCAAATCTTACATAAAAATATTTATCAATGGATGGTCATTCTGTCATAATTTTGTGTCCGTGGTATTCGGTGTATTTGAAAGTATTCGGTGGAGAAAAAGACCTACCCCTACTTCGACTCCATTTGTGTCCACTAAGAGCTTAATACTTGCTACTGATTACAAGCTGAAGCAGGGTGGTCTTCTTAAGTCAAATTCTTTGATGCCGCCTTAACCTGTGGAAGAGTGAATTTGTTTATTAAGATATAACATAACTGTCTTATTCAGACATGCTGTAGTTAACTCAGCTGGATTTCTTTGTAGAATCAAAAAGTGACCTTTTTAGGTTTCAGAACCAACGTGGATTACATGTCAACAGACCTGTCTTTTTAGCATGTGCTGAATGGACGCTGTTACGCTGTATGTCAATATGAATCGTTTAAATCATTGGGACACGAAAAGACTTTCTAAATTTTAGCTACATTGCGAGTGCTGCCGTAAAAGTTCAAAGAGGCACAGAAGCGGACAGCATACGCTTTGTTGTGTGGAATCTATAATTATGTTTTATTTATTAGTGATGCCAAAAGTGGCTGCAAAATCATCGAAACCTGTCATCCAAAAACCTAACTACACAGCGTGTACCTATCGTAGTACATGAGGAAATTGTGATTTGAATAACAAAGAATAAAATAAACTTGGTTTTAAGTGATTTTGATATGAATTTAATACTTTTTCATATTCATTGTACATTCATGACATGACTCGATTATGCTTGATAAGAAATAACTGATAAACAGCGACTGTAGTAATACATACCCAGAATAATAATTTTAGGAATTTATTGAAAATTACTAAATCAGGCATTGCAGTAAAAATACAATAAATAAAATTCATCGAATTCATAATTTCAATTACATTAAAACAATAATGTCATACGAGTCTTGCACATACACAAAAATATAAATATATTAATATATGACAAACCGACTTTTGAGTTGGAGAACATATTTATATCCATTCAATTGTTGTTAAGCAGTAATTACGTATCGGACTCCTGTTGATTTCTACATCTTCAACAGATCATAAACACGGCGATTGAATTTTACATTTTCGTTCTTTAGTCATGCTTTGAATGAAATCTTGGTGGTTAATGGTCAGTGATGAGTACCTTCTATTTCCAAACTATACGTGTCAATGAATTCTCAAAAGTTATCTTATTGACAATTAAGGCCTAACTCAAATATAGATGGCGAGAGGAATCAAAACAATCTTCAGCCTCGACCAGCTAACAAACTGCCCAAGGCTAGTTTATGGACGTAAACATCAGCTAATCCCTGATGCGTAAAAATATTACGATTAAAATATAATTCGTCAGTCAGAATTTCAAAATTTCTTATTTGTCAAAATTGGCATCAAGTAGAAAATGGTCACATTATCACGCATTTGCAAGATAAAGCAACTGACCTTGACATTTACTACAAACTAGTAAAACGTATTATGGCATTACAACCGGAACATTAAAACGACCCACATACTATTTTGGGACTTAACCGTGGTCAAGTTATTTAGAAACCTGAGCTTGCCTGAGCAGATTTCAGCTTGTTCCGGGAGTCGGGCAAGTTGATTTATAGATTCGTAGATGTGGGGAAGTAGAATGATGGGATTATTGGGATGTGGATTAATATATATATTAATCCACATCCTAATACTCCCATCATTCTACTTCCTACATCTTACCGCACGCATTATGCTACATATCCAAACTCACATTATTATGTATCCTCATTCACCCATTATTATACATCCCCATGACAGCAACGCGTTAATTTTAAAATAACATACGACCTGAACAAAGGCTGGTTGAGTATTGAGCTGAAATGTTCGAAGCAATTAAAGTCACACGATATAAAAATGACTAACTGACCTAAAATGACCGGATAAATCCCTATAAAATTGTATTGTCTATGCGAAACACTTTCTGATTCACTGTGCTAATAAACTAGCTGAGATTATCAGACTTATGTAGAATGCAGTCAATGCTAGATCCAAATGCCGTTCTTCACATATAGCAAATACATAGTGAAAGAGAAGCACGCATTTCAAACGCAGCAAAAAATTTCAACTGTAAATTTTGATATCACTTTGAACAATCTTGTTTAAACAAAATAACAAATGTTTACTTTGTGCCATTTCACATGATTCACAACAAATCTCTTTCTGAAGGTATGTTTAAAGAGTGCGATTAAAAATATTGGATAGAAAGGAAGTAATTATTTTTAAAAGATGTTAAAATATTATTACAAAAGCATGTTAAAAGTCTTAAGGAAATGTTGATTGGTACAAAGGGTACCTGTCAAATATATCATAACAGATGGACAACAAAACCTGAATGAAATTTTCTTGTAATAACAGGACCATTTGAAAATAGCTTGACTGAGTAATAACCTGGTCTTAATAAAAAATAATCAATAAATAAAGTCACCATATGCTATTTGGGACAGATGGACAGAAACAGAAAGAGACATAGGGAAATCATGATAACATCTCTATATTTTCAATTGAGCATGCAACAAAAATGACCAAGAATGTGTTTTTAAACTTGGATTAAGCCAGTTTTCAACATTTGAAATATGACCAGCAGATCACCTGAAACCTTCCAGCAGATCATATACTAAATATTGATGACATTTAACAAATTTATATTTTGTAACATTTAACGTGTGTCAATAGGAAACATCTTTCTACGTTTGTTTTTAGCATAATAATGAGTACAACGTTGCAACAAAAATAAAGCTATCTTTTAAAATTAAATTCTTATTACAAATAGTTTACAATCAAGAATTAGAACCCTGACAAAAATTCAAGCTTGTATGTGAAAAACATTCTCTTATCTTGGCTGAGTACAGATTTTAATTTTTTTTATACTGTTCTCACCCTAAATTCAAAAATAAGTAAATTGAATAAAATGAAACCAAGAACTTAAATTAAATCAACAATTAATTTATTTCTCTACAATACAAAGTAAAAATTCAAGAGATACGATTTTGTAAATTAAGTTCCAAATAATCCTAACATGTCGCAAGTTCAAAAGTAATGTTTTTTGAAAGACCAACCAAAAACAGCAATGAACTATTTGTTTATCAAATTGCTACTTGTCCACATTTCACTTGACCTTGACATAAATAATTCCAATGGAAAATTCAAGTATAATTGTAAACAAGATTGGCGTTGAACCAAATTCTCTGTAAATATTTTATTTACATGTGACGACTATTTTAAAATAGTCACAGAATTGAAACCGAGTGGGATTTTGGACTAAATGAATAAGACAAACATAATGTGTGAAAGATGGAAATTTATTAAATGAATTAATAAAGAGAAATATATGATGTAAAAATACAATGATTCTCTCATGCTCTCAACATACGATTGACTCAAATCACTCTACACAACATTCACACATTGAAAATAAACCAAAATATTAAATCAGTATGAAGTACAGATCCAAGAAAACTCATGGACTGCAAATACACTTCAAACAGTATTTTACACTACAAGAGAGATTCACATAATCTCGAATATGAACTGATATTAAGATTCAAAATAATCTTATGAACACAACTAAGATTCAAAATAATCTTATGAACACAACTAAGATTCAAAATAATCTTATGAACATAGAAGTGCAATTGGAACAATAATTGAACCAAACGTATGCTTCTAGACCTCTTGTACAGTCTCACGATTCCCTGGGTTGGCCCACACTCTTCTCGGCCGCTCGCACCCTTTATGGATTCACCACATGTACAGTCATACGAATACATGTACAGACAGCATACAGCACCCTTTTTAATTTGCTACGTCTACGTCCGTGGCACAGACATACGTACATACATACATATGTATCAACAGCACACAGCCCTAAATTCTCTAGAAACTTCAGACAGCTCAAAAACAGCTTCAGATAAGCTCTAGACACCTCTAGTAAACTCTAGTCACCTCTAGTCATAGTCACAATCCTAGTGACAGTCACAAATCACCATCACATTCAGCTACAATAAAACCAAATTGGTCATAATAATAGTTTCGGTATAACCTCTAGATATATGCTAATACTTTAACCTCTAATAGTGACTTGTAATTCAAAGTTCAAATCTGCGTTGTAATAAATGCATTATTACGCGATAAGACATTACAAACTGAATAAGCTTCGCATATCAAATGAAATGTAAATTTAACACTTACCCCTATGGCTGGAGAACAATGGAGAGCGTACACTCCTTGACGTGATCCAAAAACGACCAGTGTCAGTTTTAGAAATCGACCATACTTAAATCCATAGGAGAGTGAGCAAAAGTCAGGGTGGAATACCCGTGCATATCATGTTATTCATGTTTCTTCGTCACAAGTAATTTCTGGCTAGGTACATGTTAGACGCTTACCTGGAAAAACACTTATTCACCCTAGATAATGTTGTACGTATGTACAATGAAAAATAGTCAAATAGTTCTAACATAAAACCAAGTTATCTTTTTGCCTAATTCTGTGACAAATACTACATGAACTCTTGTAAAAGCACGGACAACATTTTAGAACAAAATATAGATTAAATTTACATAACAGCAGTAGTTCTTGAAAAAGGATTAGAATAGTGTTGCAAATAAGGAAGTAATTTATTTTTAAAACTCTGAACAAAATGAGTCTGGTAAGTGAATTGTTATTTTATTCAAGCTTGGGTAAAATATGCACACAGAACAGTATAGACTAGCCTGACTCAAAATCAAATTAAAAGAAATGATTAGGGCAAATCATATATTCCTATGCAACCAATACACAGAAAGCTCTAGTGCTATAAGATTGTGATTCCAGTTTACTATTTTTAAAAGTGTCATCACATGAATGTTTCTTTTATAACTGCCAATCAATTTCATCGTGAATATACTGGAATCAACATTCGGACGTGGGGTCTGTGATTTTCGTCACTATTCATTGTCTCTATACCTCGAGATAATTTGGTTGATTTTTCTTCTCCAAATAGTACAATGCATGTAATAAGAAACTTTCTTTTCTAAAACTTATAGCAGGAATATTTTCCAAAGTAGGGGCATATTCTTTTTTAACAAACATTCACCTACACCTCTTGAAGGGGCTTTACAAATCAGTAGTCCTCGACAAGATTATCTTCAATTTCAGCATTGGAACTAAGAGGTAAATGTGATGTGTCATGTCTGTCAGTTTTCCAGGAGAAGAAAATTAAAGATACTGTGTAGCTCTGCAATCTCAGTTTGTTACTTCATCAGGTGTAAAATGTCTACAGATATATTTGTGTAAGTCCATTCCAACCAATATTAACTGAAGTGTAGTTATGCCTTGCTGTGAACAATACAGTCAGACTTGGACAACATGTATAGGATAGAGTATCAGCCTGTACAACCGCTCTGGTAGCCTAAGTGGTTAGAGTATCCACTTTGGATGTGGGAGGTTGTGGGTTCGATCCTCGGCCGAGTCATACCAAAGACTTGCAAAACTGATACTAACAGCTGCCTCGCTTGGAGCTCAGCATTAAGAGGTTAGTGTTAGGACTGGTCGGCCTGGTGTACGGATAATGTGAATGGGTGGGACATAATGCTACATGTCTGCAGCAAGATGTCAGAGTGCTAGACATATATGACCAAAGGGATTCTTAGTACATATAACAAAAGGGATTTTAGTGTGGGAAAAAGTAAAATATATAGCAGTACTAATATCAGGTTTCTAACTAGTAATATGTTGGGTGTGTGAATATGGAAATTTCAATGATAGATGTGAGGGAAGCAATGATAAATCTGGGTAACTAGGTCAGCATCATAGAAACTAGTGTAAATTGGGTGTAAGAAAACATCGATAGCAGTCAAGTTTTTGGGTTTCAGGAAGGCTTTGACAAATCTGGGTAAACAAGTCAGCATCATGACATATCTGGATAACTAGGTCATATTTCTGCTGTTTCAGCACCATTTAGTTACTGTATGGTCTAGGGGGAAGGGAGCTGTCATTCATCTAGTAATGATTAGCCAATCATGTGCTGCATGTGGGGAAAGGGTGTGGGATTACGATATGTGTATATAGACAGATATAACATATAGTGTGACGTAGAAGAAAGCAAAAGGTAGAAGGACACAAAGTGGAAAGAAAAGCGGAAACAGGACAGGAGGAAAACGTGACAGCAGAGGTAAGACGTAGTTGGAAATAAGAAAGACATGGAGATATACAAGATGGGGAGTTAAGAGAAAGGATACCTAATAGACATAATGGAGTGATAGATAGATATTCAGAGTGAACAAATATAGTGAGAAACAATGTAAATAAACAGTGTAGAAATTGGACACGTGGATAGAACTTAGTGTGTATACTGGATATAAACAGTAGATTACAATATGACTTTGTGTTTTAATTAGTGTATCACTGGTCCTTGCCTCACCCTGAAGTCAACAGCAAGGCCCAATAGGTCAAACAGACTGCACCTAACGGGTCAGGTATCACTAAAATCTGCCACAACGCAGACATCTTACGGGTCAGGTATCACTAAAAACTGCCACAATACAGACATCTTAGCGATATGACTGAAACGCTTCTAAAGCTATGTTAAAAATCTGAGTCACAAAAACACACATACAAGTCTGCGCTTACCTGTGGATCTAAGAAACAGACCTCATATATATATTTAAAAAAATGAAATCATAAGTCTAATCTCATTCAAAGAGGCTTTCTCTTATTACTTGGAAACAGCATACTGCAATCTCCCACCTGAAATATACACAGCCAGACATGAAATACCCAACATAAAAGATATGTGCATACTGTAAGACTGGTACTCAACTCTTTATTTTGAATTGGCCAGAAAGCAGAACAATGAAATGTGAACAGATTTTTTATAGATTGTTCAGCTTCAACCGACATTGCTGACAATCAAGATTCGGCATGGTTTTACTCATCTTCAGTTTTTCAGATCCATTTGGATGATGGTGTACAGACCATTTACTACTGCTAGCTGGCTTTTTCAGCTATAACACTATATGGTACATAACGCAACATTGTTTTGTGGACCCTGACCATTGTGCTATATATGAATTTCCCCTGTTGTTGTTGTTGTGGGGTTTAACGCCATTTTTCAGCATGATAGGCTATACATGGCGGCCAGTATTAATGGTGGAGGAAGAACCCGGAAAACCCCGGAAAGAACCACCGACCCACGAGAAGCTACTGGCAGGCTTTCTCACATGCCCACATTGGCTGAATCTTAGACTCGAACCGCCGCAGACAGAGGTGAGATGGCAGTGATCCGTAACGAAGAGCGCTTTAGACCACTCGGGGCCCCTGAATTTCCCCTGTAATATTAAGTGTAGTGATATATGTCATAATGTACAATAACCAGCAATTATCTCAGCAACAAAAACCTGGAATCTTAAAAAAAGATATTGGAAAAGAAAATTAGATTACATACTGTATCATATGAATGAATTATTGATTTTGGACAGATACTGCATAAAAGTGGCTGCTTGTGATAGTGGCTAGAGCATTTGCCTCAGATGCGGGAGGTCATGGGTTTGATCCCCGGCCGAGTCATATCAAAGACTTACAAAAATGGTACATACAGCTGCCTCACGTGGTGCTCAGCATTAAGAGGTTAGTGTTAAGACTGGTCGGCCTTGTGTCAGGATAATGTGACTGGGTGGGACATCATGCTACATGTCTGCAGCATGATGCCCCAATGCTAGACATCACTGTAAACTGCCACCCTGCAGTCATCGTAGCGATATGACTGAAACATTTTTAAAACTATGTTACAAATCCAAATCACACACACACACACATTCACTGCTTGTGATTGGTAAATGTTATATTTCTATTGGACAAATGCTACATTAGATGACATATGAGTAGTATTTTTCTGTACACAAACTTGACTGTGTAGAGGAGGTAGCCCATCGAAGACTCCAAAGGGTGACCAATGTATTAAAAGTAAACATCTAAGGTAATAACTATTCTTTAATCTACTATGTATGTGAAGTCCAAGTAATCTTGCCCCTTTACTCTTCCAGAAAAGGACAGTGAGCAAGCTTAATATTTCCACCTACTTTTCACGAAGATTTCAATAAACCTCACATTTCTATGGTTTATCTCCAGTATGTATCCTTCTGTGCATCTTTAAAGTACTGCTTCTACTAAACGTTAGATAACAAACTTCACACTTAAATGGTTTATCTCCAGTGTGTATTCTCCTGTGCTTTGTCAAAACGCTATTAAACCTAAACATTTTATCGCAAACATCGCATTTGAATGGTTTATCCCCAGTGTGTATCCTTCTATGCCTCTTCAAATCGCCCCTCTCTGTAAACATTCGATCACAATCTTCACATCTGAATGGTTTATCTCCAGTGTGTATTCTCCTATGCCGAGTCAAAACGAAACTTGCCCGAAACGTTGCATTACAAAATTCACATCTGAATGGTTTATCTCCAGAATGTATCCTACTGTGCGCCTTTAAATCACCACGGTTCGTAAACATTTGATTGCAAACTTCACATATAAATGGTTTATCTCCAGTATGTATCATCATGTGCATCTTTAATGTACCACTCTGGTTAAACATTCTATCGCAAACTTCACATTTGAATGGTTTATCTCCAGTATGTATCCTCTTATGCACCTTCAATGACCCACTCTGGCTAAATGCTTGATCACAAACATCACATTTGAACGGTTTATCTCCTGTATGTACTCTCTTGTGCCTCGTTAAGCTACTACTCTCTCTAAACGTTTTATCACAAGCTTCACATTTGAATGGCTTATCTCCTGTATGTACTCTCTTGTGCTTCGTTAAGCTACTACTCTCTCTAAACTTTTTATCACAAGTTTCACATTTGAATCGTTTATCTCCAGTATGTAAATCTATGCGTGTTTTAAAATCAACACACGGCCTAAACATGTTACCACAAAGTTCAGTTTTCATGGTTGTGTCGCCAGTATATATCCTCATGAATGCCTTTCCACTAATCATCGCGAACACTATCCCTGGATGTTCACGTCAGCGTAACTTAAATGTACGTAATGTTACCGAATTCGTTTCATGCACCAAAAGAGTCTGACGTTTTATCACCAAGTCCGATGAAAGCTCTGACAACACGGTATCACCTTGTCGGTACTTGAAATTAACGGTTACGGGTCAAAACGGACCGGTACCAAAAAGGCCCACGATCAAAACGGACCAGTGCTTAAAAGGCCCGGTCCAAAAAGGCCCGACCCAAAAAGGCCCAATGATGTATTTATTACCAATTACTAGTATCATGTTTAATAAAAGCAACTAATATGTAATATCAAATTCTTGTTTTACTGGTAAATGTCTATAAATAATGCGCAGTAGAGAATCATTGTGCCGTATGTCACAATCGTACGTCAAGTTATCAAGAGAATAATTGCGACACGCTAATACATGTTCTATGTAAGATGAACAAGGAAGGCAAATAATAATTGTGTAAGAAAACATTGTATTTAAAGCGAATCAGTAATATCTTTGTTATAACATATCAAGAATGAATACGATTTAGTGTCACCCACGTGTGGTTTGTGCATGCCAACTTTGTCCTGGTAATGCCTTAAGTAAGTAATGGCCATTTCATTTATGATGGATGGATGAATATTTTAAATTGCGAACACTATTGACTCTTCCTGTTTCATATACATTCAATATCGTTATTACGTGTATGCGTATTTTATCTGCGTTGATTATAATGTATGCTTTCAATAGACATTTGTTATATTCTGTGCCTAGTAGGCACCGTTATTGCGTTGTGGTTATAATGAAAGTCAGGTCACAATTGGAAAAGATTTAAGAGGTTATTTATATATAAAAAATTAACAACATAAATTTGTGTGATAGGTTAGAAAGAGAAAAAGAAGAAAAGATATCATGTCTAACTAGTATAAGTACAAAAAAGAAAAACGCTAATGCCATTTCAGATTTATTAATATGTAAATAATAACAATAATTATCGATAATACATGAATATTAAAATCTAATATCAAATACTACAACAATATTGCTCATAATGACTGTCAAATAAATTTAACAGCAACATATATTAACTAATTCTACAATAACAGCAACAAATAATCATCGAACTATAAAAAAAACATGCATACGTAGATAATCACTTAAAAACTTAACAAATTTTCGCTTCAGTGGCTGCCGACGTTAATATGACGATATAGGATTCAATCCTAGAATAACAGAGGGATATAGTAATGTTTTTCACGGTTATTCAGCTTTTCTAAAGATAATTTTCCGTGTCATTTCCCGGGTTTTTCCAGGATGAAAGTACTTTTTCAACGTTCACATATGACCATTACTGAATAGAATTAAAGAACATTTTAGATTATAAAACATGCATTTTCTAAATCTAAAAATGTTCTCTTGCTAGTCTCTCCAAAAACATCAAAGTCAGAAACGATGATCATGCACAAAACCACAAAATGTATCGCACTAAACAAGTTTGATTGTATTCCTAATTGGCATATAAAGTCATTTCAATGTACAAAATAGAAATTCTAACTTCCTATTACAGTAGTAGTGAATGGGGTCACCCTACGGACAATGGGAATTAGCATTAAAAACACCCCTGGGTCACTCTACGGACAATGGAAATTTAACATGGCGAAAAATCGTGGGTCACTCTACGGACAAGGGGAATTTAACATGGCAATAAATCGTGGGTCACTCTACGGACAAGGGGAATTTAACATGGGGAATAGAGTTTGGGGTTGTTTAGGGACAAAGGGAATGGAACATGGGATTTTTTTTTAAATTTAAAAATTTAAAAAAGGGGTAGGCAATTCAAAGACTATCTCTTTTCGAGAAATATGGCTGGCCCTGAAAAGGGCCTTTGGGTTTTATGTTAATGTATTCATTAACATAAATGGCACCGCATTGGTCTTCTTCTTGTCCTTAGGCTGCGTCTTACTGTTGGTCCGTACATCAGCACTCTTTTCAGGCATCCTTGTCTTTCGACGTAGATCCTACGTATCCACAGGCTGGTGTTTGTCCTGTGGACAACGGTCCACTTGGATCGGACATACATGAGCAAGTCTGTCCGAAACATCATGGAAGACACAAGGGTGGATGACTCAACTGTAGTCCACATCTTGAAGCGACGAGAACAGGTGAATCAATGCAGTCAACGGCGCTTATTTATAGGTACAGAAAGGATTGAAACGGATTGAGTTCATTCACCAATCCAAACACGCGTTACAGAATTCAGTCAGCTCTCATCCAATCCGAAGAGAGCAGTCTGTGACGTCACGTAGTCAATATAGATTCGCTAGCGCTTGTGTGCAGTCAGTCTATGCGCCAGTGATTCAACATGACGGAAACTCAGAAAACGATCCATTGGGGTGCACCAACAGGGGAGACTGCCCAAGGGAACTCGGACTTACTTTCAGAAGAGGTGAATTGGGATTTTGTGGATTTTCTCTCCTCGCAAGAATTTGTTCCTGAACCTTCGTTACCTTCTTCATTACCGCAAGTGGAGAATTTTAGACAGAGACAGAAAGAAGAATTGGAGAAATTTATACAACGACAAAAGGAAGCGGAACAGGCTTTTCTCCTACAGCAACAGCAACAAGAAGAAGAGGTAAGAAAAAAACAACAGCAAGAAGAAGTAGCAGCAAAGAAACAAGAGAGTGAAAATCAAACGGTCACGGTACTGTTGGACATTTTAGCGGAGTTAAGAAGTCTGAAACAAATGTATCAGACTTCTTTATCACGACCGAAGAGAATACGACCTTCCCGAGCTAAACACGTCAACCCTGTGACTAAGCCTACCGTACCACCCTTAGTGATTTCAACCCAATCATTATCATCATCATCAACATTACGCAGTCCAGAAGTAGGCCTTGGTCGTGGCAAAGGCTTAAGGCAGTTAAAATTGATTGCTTAAACTCACCCCTACACCATAAAGAAAAAAGGCCCTTTTCAGGGCCACCCACATTTCTCGAAAAGAAATACAATTTCAATTTGCCAATAACTCAAAAAAACTCACCCATGTTACCCTTATAGTACGTGTCTGTGTATGAGTGCGTGAGTGTACGTTCTTATTTTAAAATCACAACTCAAAGACACTTACCTTATATCATTCATTTATTCTGTTATCCATAGTTACAATTCAATTCACAATTCACAACACAACACTTTAATGAAAAGTTCATTGACTTCTTCTTTCTCCTTGTTTAGTCTCTCTGTTTCTTGAATTTCTTCACTGTCTTTTCCTCATTTTCTTCCCTTCTTCTTTTCTTCTTCTCCTCTTTCTTTGCCTCTTGTAAATAGAATTGTCTTTTTTCTTCCTCTAAAGAATCCCTCTTTTCTTCCGAAGAATCCCTCTCTTCTTCTGAAGAATCCCTCTTTTCTTCTGACTCCTCTTGTTTCTTTTTTGGGCAATCTGGAGACCAATGTCCTTTTTCTTGACAATAATAACAGGTATCTTGACTTTTGTCTTTTTTATCCCCTGTTTTTTTTCTTTTTTGACGGTCTGGACACTCTGAAGACCAATGCCCTTTCTTCTGACAGATATAGCAAGTATCTTGACTTTTATCTCTAAAGGAAGGAGAGTAGTTCGTAGGCTGGTCTGAAGAGAATTTTCTAATGACCCCTCGCAAAGCTCTGACGAAACGTTCCATCTGGTCAGTCTCTTCCATCGTTGTGTTCGGCTTGAGAGTGAAATGAATAGTGAAAGGACAAGACACACACCCTTTTATATACGCTGGTCTGCCATGACTATAAAGTAGTTTATGGTGTTTGAACTTGAGTCATTTGACTTTTTGCTTTCAAGATGAAACGATCCCATTCATTCGAGAAGAAAGAAGAAGAAAGTAAGAGGCAGAAACGTGATCTATCGCCTCGTACCAGAGCTGAAATCTTGGCACAAATTCATGCCAGTGATTTTGAAGAGGACATGAGTGAACCAGAATCCGAACCCTCTAAACCAAATTCACCACCCTTTGTCAACCCTGAAAAGTACTATTCCATTCGAGAGACGGAAAAGCGCTCCTCTAGAAAATTTAGAACCACGGCTTACAAATACACGGTGAAGTTTAAAGATTTCAAGGCTGAAGTGCCGTTAGAGAAAGCAGAAGTGTTCATCACTGAGGTGTGGGATTCTTTGCTCACTGCACTCAAGCGACAATGTCAACCCAAAGAAGACGATCGCTTGAGACTTTCCATACAACACGACGGTTTGAAATCCCCTGTTTGGATCGAGTTTAGCACCCCTGCAGAATTGACTGCTTCCAAAGTCATGGACAAGATTCAACACGTGCAACAATCTAATGATCAGTTTGACATCACCGATGGTAAAGCCACACTGGACATGACCCACGTCTCTCCTCCTCAAGGGACAGGACGCAAAAAGATGTTATTGGTGGACGACCTTCGCAACACCAAAACAAGTCTCGTCCGAATTAACAACCCTCATGACCAGATGTGTTTAGCCCGTGCCATCGTGGTGGGACGAACCTATGCCAACAAGAACGACACGGTAGAATGGAAAAGAACCTGGGACACTATTCAACGTTCCGACCGAGCCAAACAACGAAACGAAGCAGAACTCCTGTTACAACAAGCCGGACTGCCCAAAGACACACCCTGTGGCATTCCTGAGATGCAAAAATTGCAAGATGCCCTAGCTCCACGCTACACCTTGAAAGTGCACCCTCAAGAAGTGCGCGGACCTCTGTTGTTTCGAGGCCAAGACTTTAAGGACGGAAAATACATTCACCTTTATCATCACGATGACCATTTCGATACCATTACCAGTATCACTGGATTCCTGAGATATGTTTATTATTGTGAGAAATGTGACTATGGTTATAATAATCGAGAGCAACACAAACATTGTGGATGGAAATGCTCAGGATGTTTGGCCTCTCCACCCTGTCTGAGCGAAGAACCAGTGCCTTGTTCAACTTGTCTGCGCACGTTTGTCAGCCCTACCTGTTACCAACAACATCTGAAAACGCAAGGTTCACAGAAGAAATGCGCTTGTCAACTGCTGAGATTGTGCTCTACGTGTGGACAAGGCATACGTACCAATAGTGTCAAGGCACACGTATGTTCAGGAAAGAAAAAATGTCACATTTGTCACCACATTGTGGACTTGGAACACCAATGTTACGTGCAAAAATACCAACCCGCACCAGAGAAAGAGGACGGTCACAAGAAGAAAGGCAATTTCATCTTTTTCGATTTCGAATGCATGCAAGAAACCGGCATTCACATTCCTAATTTCTGCGTGGCTCATCGAGCGTGCGAGAAGTGCATTCAAGAACCTATCTTCAGTCATTGCCCTCACTGCAGCAAGATACCCGGAGGGCGTGAAAAAATCTTTCGGGGACCCAACACGTTAGCCGATTTTGCCCAATGGGTCTTAGACCCCATCGACAAGACGTGGAGCCAAGAGGACATCGAACGTTACCGAGATTGTCATCGCCATGCCACAGTGATGGCTCACAATTTCTCCGGATACGATGGACAGTTTCTTTTGAGGTACTATACGGAACATGGCACCGAACGTCCTAAAGTGACTTTGAACGGAGCCAAAATCATTTTCATGCAAGTGGGACAAGTACAGTTTAAAGATTCGATGAGCTATTTGGCCATGCCTTTGAGTCGAATGCCTAAAACGTTTGGAATGACAGAAATGGCTAAAGGGTACTTTCCACACTTTTTCAATACGGAAGCCAATCAACACGCCGTTCTACCCCATTTACCAGAGGCTCACTATTACGACCCCGACAACATGCGTACCGAACAACGAGAAGCTTTCTACGCTTGGTACCAGGCTCACGCCTCGGACCCTTTCGACTTTCAGGAAGAAATGCTAAAGTATTGTCGTTCCGACGTGGACATTTTACGGCGTTGCTGTGGAAAATTTCGAGAACTGTTCATGGAACACGGAGGGGTCGATCCTTTGAAAGAAGCTTGCACCATTGCCAAAGCGTGTTCCTTAGTGTATCGACAACGATTCATGCCTGAAAAGACCGTGGCTGTCATCAGTCCTCAAACGACCCACTTTGTCAAACGTCAATACTCGGTCAAAGCCCTACGCTGGTTACATTACTTGTGCGACAAGGAAGACAAGTGGATTCAGCATGCCCGCAACGGAGGGGGCGAAAAGACCATCGGAACGTATTCGGTCGATGGCTGGGACTTAGAAAACCCCAAGATCGTGTACGAGTTTAACGGTTGCTTATTTCACGGATGTCCCGTCTGTTACCCTGACCGTGGCACTAAAAATCAGTTTTTGCAACGAACCATGGAAGACTTGTACCAGGACACTTGTCAGCGGCGCCTAAAGTTAGAACAGCAAGGATACCAAGTGGTGGAAATGTGGGAACACGAGTACGATCACCGTATGAAAACCGATCCCGAGTTTAAACGCCTCGTGGAAAGTTACCAGTTCATGGACCCGCTGAACCCGAGGGATAGTTTGTACGGAGGAAGGACCAATGCCACCTGTTTGCTGTACCAAGCCGACGAAGAGAAAGGAGAAGAAATCAAATACTTGGACGTGTGTTCGCTGTATCCCTACGTGTGCAAATATTGTCGCTTTCCTGTAGGGCACCCGCAATTGTTAACGGAACACATCGACCTGAAAAACATTCGACAATACGAAGGCTTGATCAAGTGCAAAGTTTTGCCTCCCACGAACCTGTACCATCCCGTCTTACCTCACCATTGTCAAGGCAAACTGATGTTTCCCTTGTGCCGTACTTGTGCTGAAACGTGCAACCAAGACCAAGCTTGTCAGCACAGCCAGGAAGAACGGGCCTTGACGGGAACCTGGGTCAGCGTGGAATTGTTCAAAGCTTTGGACATGGGATACCAACTGTTAGAAGTGTACGAAATTTGCCACTATCCCAAGACACAACAATACCGCAAGGGTGACCCCACGCAGAAAGGCATTTTCGCAGACTACGTGGATGCCTTTTTGAAACTGAAGCAAGAAGCCAGCGGCTATCCTTCCTGGTGTCACACTCCCCAACACCAAATACAATTCAAAGAGAAATACTACGAACAAGAAGGCATCACTTTAGACCACATCGAGAAAAACGAAGGTAGGCGATCGTTTGCCAAAGTGATGTTAAATTGCTTGTGGGGCAAAATGGCACAACGACCGTGTTTACCCAAGACGGAATATTTGACAGAACCTTCCCGCTACTTCCAGATGATTCACGACAAAACCAAATACATGAAACACGTGGACGTCGTTCGAGAGAATTTGATCTTGGTCAATTACGAAGAAGATCTGGACTTTGTACAAGACGACCCTTTTGGAAATGTCATCATTGCGGCTTACGTGACAGCCCATGCTCGCTTAAAATTGTACGAAGCTTTAGAACTGTTAGAAGAACGCGTCCTGTACTTTGACACGGACAGTTGCATTTACATCCATCACCCGATTCAACATCACCCTAACATCGAAGGAGACCGTTTAGGAGCCTGGACAGACGAGCATCCCGACGACAAGATTCTAAGTTTTGTCAGTGGCGGTCCCAAAAATTACGGCTACGAATACCGGGACAAACAAGGAGAAGTGCACACGACGTGCAAAGTGAAAGGACTGACTCTGAATTATCGTACCAGTCGAGTGGTCAACTTTGGGGTATTGAAAGAAGCCTTGCAATCGGGAGAGGATGGAAACTTTAAAGTGACCACCTACCAACCGAACAAAATTGTACGTTTACCCACTCACCACATCGTCAGTCGGCCCTTGGAAAAAGTCTATCAAATTGTATACCAGAAGCGAGTTCGACTTCCCAATCATTTCACCTTACCGTACGGTCACGTCGGTATTGGTCTGTATATAAAAAAGGAACCCTAGGCAAGATCGATAGTTCATTGGGACTACCAAGACCGAGCGAACAAGATGAATACTTTGAAAAAGACATCGTTCCAGTTTGGGGATTGTAAAAAAGTTGTATCTTCCTCTAGTGTGACTAATACTGGATGGATAAGACCCATGCATTGCGACGGAAAATGTCCGGAAGGAAACTGCGATTGTCCATGTGGTTACCATTGTAATTGCGTAACGGAGTTTGCAGACGAGTGCGATTGTGAGCCTTGCGATGGGACCGATGCTGTACGTTGTGATCTGAGCGATGCCGTAAAGCATCATGGGAACTTTGTTCTCACTACCCCTGTCATGGAAAGTGATGCTGTGCGTGTCAAACCTGAGGGATGCGAAAGCGATGCCGCTCGTCCTCTTGGACATTTTACTGGGTTTCGTTTTAAAGGGGAATGTCGACCTTCACGTTTACCTCCCTACGGATGTCATCCAGCCCTGAGCAAACTCCTACCCATTTCACTCAACCCTCATCGAAACGAACCTGTGAAAAACGAATATTCGTTTCCTGTGCGTTCATCGGAATACTGCGACTTTGAAAATCGTCTTCAATCGTTCAAAGGAAAATGGCCAAAGTATCTGGGAGGACCGACCCCCGAAGAATTAGCCAGAGCCGGATTTTTCTACTTGGGCGAAGGAGATAAAGTCAAGTGCTTCAGTTGCAGTGTGTCACTTCACCACTGGGAACCGCAAGATTCGGCCTACGTAGAACATGCTCGATGGTCACCGAATTGTCATTACTTACCCTTAGTGGGACCGAGACATTGAAGTAACTTTTTTTACCATAATAATCTGTTCATGAATACTTTACAAGAGAACATTCGTGCTTTGCCTGTGGAGTTGAGAGAACGCATTTATCGAGAGCTGGTCAAAATACAAGTGAAACGTAAAGAACAATTGCATCCGATACGTCACCGGTGTTTGAACCACTGGTACCTGAAGGCTATACAAGGACTGATTCAATTGAAAGTGTTCCATTGGACAGACATTGATCAACGACCTCCTGGTTATAAAAAGGAATGGTTTGGTATGGACGATTCTATCTACTACATTGTAAACGTATTGCATCGAATTCCAGAGGAAGAGTTAACGAATTACCAACATCTTGAACACAATGTCAACTTGGTGAAAGAGGAAACTTCTGAACGAATTGTAATGTGTAGATTAGTGACTCAACGATTTAAATTCGACACTGAAGTGAAACCATGTTTGTGCAAAGAGTACATTTCTTGTGTCAGACCAAAGAGGATTTAGTATGACCTATTCATGGATACTTTACAAGAGAACATTCGTGCTTTGCCTGTGGAGTTGAGAGAACGCATTTACCGAGAGCTGGTGAAAATACAAGTGAAACGTAAAGAACAATTGCATCCGATACGTCACCAGATCTTTAACCACTGGTACTTGAATGGTATAAAAGAACTGATTCGTCAGAAATTCTTTCAATGGTCAGACATTGTTCAAAACTTTGAGGTCGCTAATGATCGACATGTTCATGATTATGGTTACTTCGAGATTCACCTACAGCAATACATTGAGGAAGACAAGTTAAAGGATTACCAACATATTTTACGTGGAATCTACTTAGAGGAAGAGGAAACACCTAAACGAACTCTGACGTTTCGGTTACAGTATGCAAGATTTAGATTCCCTACTGGAGAACGAAGATCTCTGGCTAGAAAGTACGTCTATTGCATCCGAAAAAAAGAGAATATAAAAACAGGCTGTCATGCCACGGTTTATGTCACATGTCATCCAACAGATTCCGTGGAAGGAACTCAATGACCATATTCAAACCGTGGATCATTACCATCAATTATTACAAGAACTTTATCCATTCAATTTGGGACGACAAGTGGTGTGTGTCTTAGTGACTTGTTTTCTGGGATTTCGTTTACCAGCCGATTCTTTGTGGACTCTTTACGATCAGTACTTACCACCTCCATGGCCTTAAATGGTCACGAAAAACTCCTTTTGTTCAAAGCCTTGCGTTTTCATCTGGATACTTCTCGACCTCAACAGGAAAAAAAGATTCGTCAACTTTTAGCGACCCAAGACGTGTATGACGATGTGTGTGTAGCTTGTGACTTACACCCTCATTGGACAGATGTTCGTGATTGGAAAAAGGGGGGTTTTGAGGCTTGGACCCAAGAAGTGGCCCAGTATGCACAAGAGTTGTTCAAGGAAAAAAGTTACTTTTCAACCTGTGTTAGTGACGGTGCCAGAAGAACCCGTCACCGAGAACAACCACTCGCTTCAGGACAGAACTGTCATGGACAGGTCTGAAAGGTCATTCCGGGAGGACACTTGTGTGACAATACCTCATGTAGAGACTGTAAGAACATTACACACTGTCCCTAGGACATCTTGGTTAACCAAAACATGTTGTACAGACACTTGTTTATATTCCACTTTGATCGCTTTGCTGTGTTTTATATTCCTGTACATCACTATTTGGGTTGTATGTATTTTTGTCTTTCGTGTTCATATTTGAAACATTCAATAAACGTGTTCTGAAAAAGTATATAAACTCTTGTCTTGTTTGTTTTTCGTGTCACAACTGACATTTCTCACACCATGGCTACCTCTGCTGTCTCTGCTCCCTCTTCCTCTACTGTCAAAGTCATCGACGAACACTTAGATCGTGCCAGTTGGGAGGCTTTGTATCTTCGCCATCCCTTTAACATGCTCATTGCTGGACCTAGCGGTTCAGGCAAAACCGAATTCGTCAAACGTTTGATCGAACATAAACATCATTTGATCGATCGGCCCCCTCAACGGATCGTGTGGTGTTACAAAGAGTGGCAATCGGCGTACAGCCTCTTGCGTGAAAGTCAAGGCGATTCCATCGTGTTTGTGGAAGGCATTCCTAAAGAAGACGACAGCATCGTCTCTGACTCCCGTCTAACCCATTTGGTCATTTTCGACGACATGTTAGGAGAAGACGAAGAAGAAATTAAATTGTGGTTTACGCGCAAAGGGCATCACCGTAATGCCAGTGTCGTTTACATCACCCAAAATTTGTTTCAACAAAGTAAAGCCCATCGCACCATCAGTCTCAATGCGCATTACGTGGTCTTGTTTAAAAGCCCTCGAGATAAATCGCAAGTGCAAGTCTTAGCCAAACAGTTAGGAACGCCTTGGCTGACTCAGGCGTACGACGATGCCACTCAAACGCCACACGCCTATTTACTCGTCGATTTGAAACCTACGACCCCCGAGGATTTGCGATTTCGTACCCACTTGTTTCACCACTGGTGCCAAGACGGAGGGCCTGTCCTGTACACGTCTCCGTCCTCGACTTCATTTCACTCCTCCCATGAAAAAAATCTATAAAAACCTCAGACCCTTTTTCGTCTGTCTCACACAGTGTGAACATGACGTCCCTTCAGTCGCATCTTCCCGTCAAATTGATTCGTGCCTTGTATGGCATCAGTCGAGAAAAAGATCCACAAACACGAGCCCGTGTCTTAGAAGCTAGTCTCAAAGAAGTCTTACGATGGTTCACGGTGACGGCACGTCAATTACTCCAAGGAATCATTCAGATTCCTCATCAAACCCAACGCTTTTTCGATCGAAACAAAGTCGCTTTGGTCCAACTGGCCGATCCCCGCATCGACACTCAAACCAAAAAACAAATCATTTTGAAACCTGGAGGGAGCGGTACTCTAGGAGGGGTCATCATTCGCTCACTCTTAAGATGGGATCCTAATGCCCCCAAAGTTATCCCTAAGACAAAAGTCCAACGAAGCCCCAAGAAGAAAAAGAAAAAGACCAAGTCCCCAAGAAGAACTTCTCCAGTGGCGGGACCCTCCTCTTACCACACACCACCACCATCACCCCGGAAAAAGAAAAGAAGCCCCAAAAAAAAGAAACAGAGAAAAAGTCCTCAAAAAAAGAAAAGTCCACAGAAGAAAACTAGTCGCAAGAGAGGCACTTCGGCCAGGACACAACCTTACACTCGCAAGCCACGACCTGCCACAACGTCTCCGGCAGCCTCACGTTTGTCCACTTCTCCGTTGATGTCACCAGGAACTGAAGAGTACTTGGAGACGTTGATTACACCAAGAACTTCTCCGTTGATGACCCCCAAAAGAACTTCCCCAGTGGCAGGACCTTCCCATTTAGCGGCAGTGGCTGCTGCTCACAAAGTACCTTCTCCCAAAATCAAAGTTCAAGAAAGATCGGGCATGTTACAAAGTTTACTGGATTTGTCCAAGCAAGAACTGGCTCGATTTAGTCCGTTACGTACCCCTGCACGACGTGTCATGCCTGTCCTCAAACTGATTAAACGTAAAGACAATCAGTGGCGACGCGTTCCAGTATAAAAAAGGCCTGTGACCGAGTAGGGTATCAGTGTTTTTAGGTGCTCCTAAAGACTCAAAGATGTCACCCTCCAGAAAACCCCAAGGAAAGAAAAGAAAAGGACTACCACCACGTTTAGCCAAACATGGGGACCTGTTATCTGTCCTGTCCAAAGCTTCTCCACCCCTACGAAAAAAACTCATTCAAACGGCCTCCAAAGAGGTCATCGATACCGTGTGCGAATGTTGTTTGAACGTTTTGAAAGGCACGATCCCTTTGTCCAAACACCAGAAACAATGCTTAGGCAAACATCGTCACGTTCTTCGGAAAATGGTTCAAAAGAAAATTCCCATTCGTCAAAAAAAGAAGATGTTGGTCCAACGTGGAGGCATTTTACCTCTCTTGTTAGGCCCCATACTGAAAGGAGTCTTGGGAACCATGTTGGGAGGACTGATGGGAGCAAGATAAAAAGGCCCTCGGAAGTCCCAAGATCTCAGAATTCACCCCTGACAACCCCATGGAAGGACGAAAACTAGCTTTAGTGCCTTACAAACGATGGATGGAATACCATCGGTGGCAAGAACAACGCACCCCGCATTTACCTCCCAATCCCCATTTGAGCGAGATGTCCCAGTTACAACACGAATTGCAGTCCTTGATGGATCGCCAAGATTTGTCCGAAACAGAAAAATCGCAAAAGTACGGTCAACTCTTGCAACGACTGCAACTCTTTCACCAGAAAGCTTTAGACGAAACAGCTCTACCCACTTTGAAAGATTTTAAGACCTTGATGAAAAGTCCAGCACCATCACCAGTACCAGTACCAGTACCGGTACCAGTGGTCAAGAAAGAAAAAGGAAAAGAAGAAGAAGAAGAAGAAGAAGGGTTTCAAACTCCACCAGAAAAAGTACGCAAGTTAACAACACCACCTACCTCCAGAATTGGATGGATTAAAAAGATGATGGCCACCCCTTCTTCATCACAAGAGAAAAAGAAAGTGAAGACAGAAGTGAAACAAGAACCGATATCCCCTGCTCAGACATCCTCCTCTTCGACACCTATTGCCGGTCGCACACGCAAAGCCTTGCAATCCAAGAAAATACCCCAAGAGAAAAAGAGTAGCCTCTTCCAAGAGTGGGTGCCTTATTAACACAAAAAAATGGAAAAAGTCTTAGCCAGCATTTACTACGATCCCTCGCATCCTGCAGGTTACGCAGGAGTTCAAAAATTGTATCGTGCTGCCAAAACTCGACTGAAAAGTCTCCGTTTACCTCAAGTGCAACGATGGTTACAAGAACAAGCTACCTACACTTTACACAAACCCATTCGACGTAAGTTTGCCAGAAGTCGCACCCGAGTGGAAGGCATCGATCATCAATGGCAAGCCGATTTAGCCGATGTCTCTCATTTGGCCAGCTACAATCGCGGCTACAAATATTTGTTTTGTGTCATCGACGTCTTTTCCAAATTTGCCTGGGTCGTGCCCTTGACTTCCAAATCGAGCAGCGAGTTAGTGCGAGCCCTGCAACGAGTGTTGAAACAAAGCGGTCGTCACCCTCTTCGATGGCAAACGGACAAAGGCACCGAATTTCTGAACCAAGCTTTCCAAAAAGAATTAAAGAAACGTGACATTCATTTTTTTACCACCGAGAATCCCGAAACCAAAGCCAGCATCGTGGAACGTTTTCAACGCACTTTGAAAGAACGCATGTGGAAATATTTTACGCATCACCACACTCTGAAGTACATCGACATCTTACCGCACCTGGTGCAAGCGTACAACCAATCTTACCATCGAAGCATCGGACGTGCCCCGCAAGACGTGACTCCCGACAACGAAGTGCTGGTGTTTGAGCGTCTGTTCGGTACGTCCCCGACGAGGGCTGTCCCCAAGAAAAGTGGAGAGTTGACCGTAGGAGATTGGGTGCGCATTGGCAAAACCAAACGCACTTTCGACAAAGGTTACTTACCTAACTGGACGACCGAACTGTTTCGCGTCACTGGACGAGTGCATGGCCGTCATCCTGCCGTCTATAAATTGGAAGACATGAACGGAGAAGTACTCAAAGGAACGTTTTATTTGCCCGAGTTACAACGTGTGACCAAAAAAGAAGACGACGTGTACGACATCGAAAGCATTCTCGAACGCAGAACCCGTAAAGTGGGCAAACGACGTGTCAAAGAAGTCAAAGTACGTTGGAAAGGATATCCACCCAGTTTCGATTCTTGGATCGACGCTTCGCAAGTCATCGACTATAAAAAGAAGAAGTGACCATCATGCCCTTTCACACAGCAGACGCAGCTACGTCGACCACTCCTTCTTCCCCTAGTTCTTCTGTGCAAGATTTACAAAAACAACCCTTGTGGGTGTGGTGTGGAGAACGTGTGCCTAAAACGCAAATCGTCTTTTTCTGCCAAATCTTCGTGGTGTATTGTGTCATCGGGGCAGCCATTGCCAATTTGAGTTTGCAACAAGGAGACAAACAATTGTGGACCATTTTATTGAGCAGTTGCATCGGTTACCTGCTTCCCAATCCCTCCCTGAAATTCTCCTCGAACGGGAACGTTGTGTCCAGTGCCAGTGTCAGTCACCACTCCAACAACAACCACAACCAGAACCCCATTTTGGGCGGAGACACGCCTCTGACGTCCACTAACCCCTCGGACAGCCACAGAACTCTGGAATTATGAGTCACGAAAACCAATTTTACTTAACCTTACCCAGTGACAGTTCCATGGAGGTGTTTCCCCACAACACGTTGTGCTGTTACACGGCCAAATTACCTCAAGCCATCCCCTTAGATCACGAAGCCCATTGGGAAGTGGCTTTAGTAGAAATGATTCACCCGACCCAAGTCCTCAATGTCCTTCCCAATCAAAATAAATTTGATGTGGAAGTTTATGACGAGCAAGTGCAACAGTGGATGGATACCCATAGCAAATATGACAAGAAAACCCGTACACAAAAGTACACCACCTATCACTTGTTCATTCCCCCAGGCTATTATTTTAGTGGCCAACATTTGGTCAGCACCATAGCCACCAGGTTTAATGGCGTGTTTCTGAAAGCTTTGGAAAGTGCCAATAAAGGTATCGTCACCCTTGAGTACCACAAAACAGCTCGTCGCTTCCTGATAAAATTTCCTGAGGGGCGTAAAATGATGTCTTTCTTATTTTGTTCTGAATTGTTTGACATGTTGGGCGGAGACATGGAGCTGAGGAAGAAAGTAGAACAAAAACCCGAATTACCAATCATTGCCGACAACGAGACCTTTGCCAAGTATTTTCGTACCCCGGTAGAACTGAACCAAGGACTGAATTTGATGTTCGTGTACTCCGATGTAGTGGAGTACAACGTGGTGGGACACACCTCCGTACCGTTACTGCGTGTCATTCCTTTCAAAGTGGATTCTGCCGCAAACGCTGACGAGGAAGGTGGAAACACTTACCACGTCCACCGCGAATTTGTCCATCCTCACTATTTGCCTGTCAGCAAGTCGTATTTGGACACGGTCAACATTACTATAAAAGGAGATTTGGGACAAAATATTCCATTCACCAAAGGAAAAGTCACGGTGAAACTCCATTTTCGAAAACGGTTTTCTCACGATTCGTAAGTAAGTCATGTATCCAGTGTACCAAGGGGTTGCACGACAGCGAGGACACGGTTTAGGAGACATGTTAAAATCAGCCTTTCGTTCGGTGGCCCCGGTGTTGAAACCGATGGTGACACGCGGATTGCACGCCTTGAAAGATGAGGCACTGACACAAGGCAAAGAATTTCTCCAAAATGTCATCATCGACAAACAAAACCCTAAAGAAGCCTTCATGAGGGCAGGCAAAAATGTCTTGCTGCAAACGGGAAAAGACATTTTAGGCCGACGAGACACACCTATAAATGCCCTGCACGCTACCGAGTCAAGCATTCAGCAAGGACAAGGTAGAAAGAGACGACGAAGAAAACACCCTTTCACTAGACTTCAAGCTAGAAAGGCCAAGAAAAGAAGAACCGTTCGAGACTTAGACGTTTTCGATTATTGAGAAAGAACAGAAAAAAATGATGCACCGAGAGTCTTGCGCTTGTTCCAAGACGGAACTGGATCTGTTTGCCATGCCCCCTACCATGATGACCATGCAAGAATCCCAGTGGGTGGAATTTCACCCCGTCTCCTCATTGACCGATTCCGCTCCCATCGAGTTTGAAATCAAAGGACAGCCCGAAGATTACATCGATCTGAATAGCAGTTACTTGTACCTGAAAGTCAAAATTCTAGATAAGGATGGAAATGCTATAGACGATGAAGCAGTAGCTCCCGTCAACAATTTCATGCATTCCTTGTTCAGTGGAGTGGACTTGTACTTGAATAACAAACTGGTCAGCAGCAGCATGGATACTTACCCTTATCGTGCCTACCTGGAAAATCTCTTGACGTACGGAATAGATGCCAAGAACACTCATCTCAATGCCTGTGTGGTATGGGAAGCTGACGATGAAGATCAGTTTGAATTATTGGAAACTGATACAACCAAAGAACACAATGCGGGATTTGTGGAACGAAGAGACAGAATCAAAGATGGAAAGAGTTTAGAACTGATGGATCGTTTACATTTGGACATGTGGTTGCAAGAGAAATATTTGCTGAACGGGGTGAATGTTCGCCTGAGACTGAATCGGAGCAGTACCGCTTTCCATTTATTGGCTAATGCTGACGAGTACAAAACCAAAATCCAAGAAGCCAGACTCTACGTGCGACGTGTGGAAGTGCTACCTAAAGTAGGTAACGACATCAGTCAGACGTTGAGCAGAACGACCGCCAAGTATCCGATCCGACGCGTGGAAGTGAAAACCTTCACCATTCCCAAGGGACAGCGATCCATGATCGAAGATCATCTGTTCCAAGGACAGCTACCCAAACGTTTGATCGTTGGTATCGTCGAGAATACAGCCTTCAACGGAACTATCACTAAAAATCCTTTCTACTTTAAACACTTTGACGTGTCCAAGATCGAAGTCAGTCGCGATGGCAAGACCTTGTGTACCCGACCTTTCGAACCTGACTTTACCAAGAAGAATTACTTGAGATCGTACTTGTCCCTGTACGAAGCCACGGGACAGTTAGGGACCAACACCAGTCACGGCATTACGTACGAGGATTATGCAGGAGGCTACGCTTTGTGGGCTTTCGATTTCACTCCAGACCAAGGCAGCGACGAGGGACATTTCCACCCTATAAAATCAGGCCAGATTCGTGTGGAAATTCAGTTTGCAATCAAAGCCACCGGTGTTGATGATAATCCAACGTTGAACGTCATCCTGTATGCAGAATTCGATAATACCATAGAAATCAACAGTTTGAGAGAAGTCATTCTAGATTACTAGAAGCCATGGAAGACTGTTATCCCTCTTTACCTAGTGGAGAAACTTTGGACATGAAATGTGAGGAAACTGTGGAAGAAGAAGAAGTGATCATAATGAAGTCGAGATGGCCAGAACAAGAAGCCCATTTAGTCTCCTGTTTTGCCAAACACTTGGTCGATAAAATGACGGAATTGATCAAGAAAAATTGCTATGGATGTCAAAACGACCATCCCAGTCAAATTCAACACGACAAATGCCTGATGTTAAGTCAAGAAGAAAAATTGGACGAATATCTGGACGACGCTTGGAGTCTCATCTCGGACAAAGACGTGTTGCACCAGTGGTATAAAGACTTGCGTGAACATTCTTGTCCACCATTAACCACTCAAGAGATCCATCGTATCGAAGCTCTCCTGAATCAGAGTGAGGAAACAGAACGAATAACCGTTTATTCGTCAGACATTTTCAAGCAAAAAGTCAGGATCGAATTGACGACTTATTATTACCTGTGAAGAAGAAGAAAAAAACAACACAGAAAACAATGGATACCTGGGAACTTTATTACCTTTTGAACCACAGTTCGTATACAGCTTCTTGGAATCCTGTCGTCTGTGCTAAAGATGAACTCCCTCATCGCAAACCTAAAGACCATCAAGCTTACGTGATCAACACGGACGAGAGTCATCTCCCAGGAACCCACTGGGTAGCCGTCTACTTTCCTCAAGAAGGATGTGTGGAATATTTCGATTCGTACGGATTGCCCCCTTTGGAAGACGATATCATCGACTTTATGAAAAGAAATGCTCAAACCACCCGATTCAATAACGTGAAATTACAAGGCACAGATTCCTTGGTGTGTGGACAGTACTGTGTGTATTTTCTGCATCATCGCAGCCTGGGCTATTCCTTAGAACATTTAGTGACTCATTTTGATCCTCGTTCTTCTGCTAGAAACGATGTGAAAGTAGATCGATGGTTTTGTGACCATTATGCTTATCTTTTGTCTCAAGCTAGGAAACGTAGTGTCCATCAATGGCCTAATGATTTCCAACAGTGGAAATCACAATTTCATTCACAACGTTGTCAGCCTTGTTTAATGTAGATGGTATTTGAAGAAAAAAATGGTTTGATGTTATAGTGTTGGTTTATTGTTAAAAATGTTGTTGTTTAGTGTTAAGTGATTTTTTGAATAAAAAATGTTGTGTTTAGAAAAAAATGCCTTTGTCTTTTGTTTAGCTATAAGAATGTTGGATTGATGCTCTTTCATTTCTTACTATCCCTCTCATGAACGTTGCGGCTCGAAAACCGTGTGGGGGATGTTTTCCTTCACGTCCGCGCTTTCACTTTAAGAACCGGGTTGTTCCCAGTCTAGCCATCCATTGTCGACTCATCCTCCTAAGAAGATGTGCTCCAAACTAGCTAAGCTCAACGAAGCCTACGTGAATCTGCATAGGGTCAGACACAGTCTGATACCGAAGCCAGAAGAAATAGAGAATGTGAGAATGTTAAAAATCACTGAAGACCTAATAGAAGAGCTCTTCAGAGAAGAAGTGAACAGGGAAAAAGAAGAATGGACAGAGAAGTACAGACTTCAGAGACAACAGCAGCAACAGCAGCAACAACAGCAACAACAGCAACCTGAACCTGACAGAGGCTTTGTCGATTGCCGTATCGACACCAAAGAGTTCTTCTTCTCTTTCCGAAGAAGCAGACCTATCGCCAGAAAGTCTATCCTCAGAGGACATCGCATTCTTAGAAACTAAAAAAGAATGCCATAGCAAAAACAAAAAAACAGCCCTTTTCAGGGCTACCCAATACTCTAGAAAAGAAATAACTATTAATTTGCCAATGTGTGTAAGTAGAGTAGTGTGAAAATAAAGACTAACTCTTTATTAAGATATTGTGAGGGTATGTGTTTGTGTGTTTGTAAGTGATAAAGTAGGTTGGTGTGGATAGTAGATTAAAATGATGTTTGTTTTTTCTGGGCTGTTTGAGGTGTAGATTTGGGGTTAGATTGGATTGCTTTGCATATGTAAATAGTCTATTGAAGTGATTAATAAAAAATTTTATAATAGTGATGGGTAGCATAAAAAAGTGAGTGAGTGTTTCTTTTAGGTCCGCGCGTTGTTGTTTTTTTTTGGTCATGATCTAGGTAAGATGAATTTTATGTTATTAGGGGGATGTTTTCCATCACGTCCGCGCTTTCAGTATAAATTGAAACTCGTTCGGCAGTCCAGCTACCCTTGTTGATTGATCAACACCAAAAATGAACACGAGACTGGAGAAACTGTTGGAACTTCATGTGCATCTGGAATATGCCAGGCGCATATTAAATGAACTGGCCGCTGAAGCCATTGTCGAGGAGGGAAGGATAAGAGAGGAGGAAAGAAGAAAAAAAGAAGAGGAGGAGAGAAGATATAAAGAAGAGGAGGAGGAAAAGGAGAGAAGAAAAAATTTCAGAATCCCAGAGAGTGAAAATTGGGATTCTGAAGCGACATATCCTGCCTCTGCTCTCTCCCCCCAAAAGGTAAAACGTAACTGGGGGATAAGATGTGTATGTGGTGCCAGGCCTGGAAGGTGCCACCATTAACCAGGTGTCCATGAAGTTCCAAACAAAACAGCCCTTTTCAGGGCTACCCAATACTCTAGAAAAGAAATAACTATTAATTTGCCAATGTGTATAGGTAGAGTAGTGTGAAAATAAACACTAACTCTTTCTTAAGATATTGTGAGGGTATGTGTTTGTGTGTTTGTGTTTGTAAGAACTCAGGTATGTTTGTGTGAATAGTAGATTATGGGTTTTTTAGCAAATGTAGAGAGTATAGTTAGGGTTATATTATATGAAATGAGAAAGTAGGGGGATGTTTTCCTTCACGTCCGCACGATGTTGGGTCATCATCTAGGTAAGATGAATTTTATGTTTTTAGGGGGATGTTTTCCTTCACGTATAAGAACCCACAGTATTAGTTGTTCAAACCATTCTGCAAAGAATACAAAGAAGATGGCGTCAAACCACCTTAACAAAATGGAAAAATTGCAAAACGTCATGGACAATTTAGGAATGTTTGAGCAAATGTTGGTTAACCTAAACGAGGATCACTACTCATATAGTCCCCATAGAGTGAAGATGGAGATAAATAATTTAAGAAAAATGAAGGTAATCATTAGTGATCTGTTGAAAGAAATCAAGGAGGAAAAGGAGGATGAAGAGGAAAGGATAAGGATGAGAGAATGGAATGAAAAAATTGAAAAAGAAGAAGAAAATGAAAAGAGGAAGAAAGAAGAGGAGGAAGAGAAGAAGAAAGAAGAGGAGAAGAAAAAAAAGAAAGAGAAGAAGAGTGTAGGAGATAAAATAAGAACTTGGTGGAGGAAAAGAAGAAATTAGAAGAAGAAGAAGAAAACCCAAAGGCCCTTTTCAGGGCCAGCCATATTTCTCGAAAAGAGATAGTCTTTGAATTGCCTACCCCTTTTTTAAATTTTTAAATTTAAAAAAAAATCCCATGTTCCATTCCCTTTGTCCCTAAACAACCCCAAACTCTATTCCCCATGTTAAATTCCCCTTGTCCGTAGAGTGACCCACGATTTATTGCCATGTTAAATTCCCCTTGTCCGTAGAGTGACCCACGATTTTTCGCCATGTTAAATTTCCATTGTCCGTAGAGTGACCCAGGGGTGTTTTTAATGCTAATTCCCATTGTCCGTAGGGTGACCCCATTCACTACTTACAGTATTAAAGAAATAAACGCAAATAATATGAATCTTGTCTTGTAACAAAATGAGTTTAACCATGAACATATGTGGTATGGTTGTCGCTTACCAGCGGGCCTAGAAATTTAAACTTTGTTATATCGATTCATATCGGCATGAAATCGATAGGAAAATTATTTATTTCCTCAGAAATGGCAAGTATTATAATCATTATGTCGTTAATCCGGTGACAGACAAGACGAAACTACGGCGAAGATGAAACATGACCCAGTACTCGCCATTTGTATTAATAATCACATGACTTCACAAATCTCAAATGACGACATTTGCATTTAATATTATTTTTAATTTTTTTCTCATTAACATTTGAAAGAGTGGGTTGTTAGATTTTTGTACTCATGGGACTAGCATTGCAAATCGCAAGTAACAGGTCACATTTCATCAACGACGTAGTTTAATCATGTCTTTCAGCAGAATAAAGACATAACGATTTTAATACCCAGAACTCGATAAAGATCAGGTTAATTACGACTCAATAAACGTGATTATTTATACTTACACTCTGAGACCATGCAGCTCGCCGACGTAGCTAAAAAACTTAGAGGTTTTGATCTCGTAAAAATATAATTGACTTAGAAGTGAATAGATATGGCTATTGTAGAAAAACTGACTTTTTTCTTCTTCTTTTTTATTATTATTATTATTATTATTATTATTATTATTATTGTTATTATTATTATTATTATTATTATTATTATTAATCAGTCTTGTAAACGGTCCTTTTTAACCCGGGCCTTTTCCGTCCAGGTCCTTTCTGGACCGGGCCTTTTTGACCCGGGCCTTTTTGGTACTGGGCCTTTCTGACCCGTTACCAAATTAACACAAGGATTGCAGGTATCACGGTACCAATTGTTTTTCCATAGACCTCTATGCTAATGTTTTGTGAAATAAATATACTTTCTATCCTACTTCAGCATGCATGTCACACACTGTCATAGAGAACAATGTTAGGTTGTCAATTTGACAAGGACAAAGCCAGGCACTCCATTGCATTTAAGAGAGATAACCCTGCTGGAACTAGACATGGATAAGAGGTATCTAGAGTAGTGAATGGGGACGATTCGGGGACTATGGGACTTACCATTAAAAACCACCCTGGGACGATTTAGGGACTATGGAAATTTAACATGGGGAATACCAGCAAGGCATTATAGGGACAATGGGAATTTAACATGGGGAATACAGGACCGGCATTATAGGGACAATGGGAATTGAACATGGGGAGCACAGGACCGGATTTATTAGGGCAATGGGAATTGAACATGGTGGGATTGTCCAGGGACAATGGGAATTGAATAGGGTTGGTCTGTCGAGGGACAATGGGAAAAATACATTACAGTAGAGATAATATAGACAATAGACGACACAAAACATACAGTCACAAATACTGATACAACATTTAAAATTATTTTGAAGGGGTTAGGCATGAAAGTCAATTTCTTTTCGAGACCTATGAATGGCCCCGAAAAGGGCCATTGGGTTTATGTTAGCATACCATGATGTTAACATAGAGGGTATCGTATTGGTCTTCTTCTTTTCCTCAAACTGTGTCTCACTTCTGGGCCGTAAATCAATACCCTCTTTAAACATCCTTGCCTTTCTACGTAGATTCTTATTTTCAACACGCTTGTATCCGTCGTCTTGAAAATGGTCCACCATGATAGGACATACATATGGTAAGTCCGTACGGAACAGCATTGAAGAGACTAGAGTAGAGGATTCCACGTTGGTCCGCATCTTGGTGACAAGAGCAGGTGAAGGAATGTAGTGAACTGCGGTTATTTATAGGGGAAGGGAGGATCGAAACGGATTGAGTTGGTTGTCCAATCCAAACACGCGTTACAAAATTCAGTCACCATTCCTCCGATCCGAAGAGAGCAGTCCGTGACGTCACATTCACTATATAGAGGCTCTAGCGTCTGTGCGCAGTCAATCTATGCGAAGAGTTAGCATAAACATGACCGAAACTCAGAAGACGATGAATTGGGGTGCACCAGCCATGGAGACTACCCAAGTGAACCCGGACTTACTTCCAGAAGAGGTTAAATGGGATTTTGTTGATTTTCTTTCGCAAAAATTTGTTCCGGAACCAGTACCTTCGCCACCTTCTCCTTCTTTACCACACGTGGAGAATTTTAAACAGAGACATAAAGAAGAATTGGAGAAATTTATACAACAGCAGAAGGAAGCAGAACAAGCTTTTCTCCTACAACAGCAAGAAGAAGAGGTAAGAAAGAAACAACAAGAAGAAGAAGCAGCAAAGAAACAAGGGTGTGAAAGTCAAACCGTCACGATACAGTTAGACATTTTAGCAGAGTTATGAAGTCTGAAACAAATGTATCAGACTTCTTTATTACGACCGAAGAGAAAAAGACCTTCCCGAGTTAAACAACCTACCCCTGTGACTACGCCTAGCATACCACCCTTAGTGATTTCTACTAAATCATCGTCGACAGTATGCAGTCCAGAAGTAGACCTTGGCCGTAGCAAAGGCTTAAGGCAGTTAAAGTTGATTGCTTCCTAAGTTTCTTGTCTAAACCAACAAATACCCAAAGGCCCTTTTCAGGGCCACCCATTTCTCTCGAAAAGAGAAAATATTTCAATTGCCAACATCAATTAAAACTCAAAAAGCCCTTTTTTACCCCTATGGTATGTGTGTGTGTTTGAGTGCGTGAGTGTAGGTTCTTATTTTAAAATCAAAACCAAAACACATTTACCTTTTATACCTGGTTTATTCTGCTACAAATTTTTACAATCCAGTTCACAGTTTACAACAAAGCACTTTAAAAAGTTCATAGACTTCTTCTGTGTCTGTCTTCACTCTGTTTTTTAAATTTCTTCACTTTCACAGCTTTTTCTTCTTCATCCTCACTTTCTTCCCTTCTTCTTTTCTTCTCATTTTTCTGTTTCTTCACTTGTCTCTCTTCTTCCTCTTCTTCCTGTTCATC
Organism: Sinohyriopsis cumingii; assembly: GCA_028554795.2. Classification (NCBI taxonomy): domain Eukaryota; kingdom Metazoa; phylum Mollusca; class Bivalvia; order Unionida; family Unionidae; genus Sinohyriopsis; species Sinohyriopsis cumingii. Next base: position 125,947,935 of record CM068837.1, on the reverse strand, counting down.
ATCCCATTCTTCTTCTTGCTCCTGTTGTTTCTTAGGGCAATCTGGAGACCAATGTCCTTTTTCTTGACAATGATAACAGGTATCTTGCCTTTTGTCTCTTCTAGCCCCTGTTTTACTTTTTTGACGGTCTGGACACTCTGAAGACCAATGCCCTTTCTTCTTAAAGATATAGCAAGAATCTTGACTTTTATCTCGAAAGGAGGGTGAGTAGTCCGTCGGCTTGTCTGACGAAAATTTTCTGATGACCCCTCGCAAAGCTCTGATGAAAAGTTCGATCCGTGTAGGTTCTTCCATCGTTCTGCTCAGTTTGAGAGTGAAATGAACAGTGGAAGGCAAGTCTCACACCCTTTATATACACGCTGGTCTGTCATGGATATAAAGTGACCCATTGTGTTTAACATGTAGTCATTTGACTTTTTTCAGTCAAGATGAAACGATCGAATCAGTTCGAGAAGAAAGAAGAAGAAAGTAAGAGGCAGAAACGTGATCTATCGCCTCGTACCATAGCTGATGTCTTGGCACAGATTCATGCCAGTGATTTTGAAGATGACATGAATGAACCAGAATCCAATCCCATCGATTCTACACCCAGTTCAAGTTCACCAATTACCCCTGAAAATTGCTACCATATTCGAGAGACGGAAAAGCGCTCCTCTAGAAAATTTAGAACCACGGCTTACACTTACAGGGAGAAGTTTAAAGATTTCAAATCCGACGTACCGTTGGAGAAAGATAAAGAAGAAGATCGCTTGAGACTTTTCATTGATCACGACAGCTTGAAATCCCCTGTTTGGATCCAGTTTAGCAGCTCAGCATAATTGACCTCTTCCAAAGTCATGGACAAGATCCAACACGTGCAACATTCCAATGACCAGTTTCACATCACTGGTGGAAAAGCCACACTGTCCATGACCCACGTCTCTCCTCCTCAAGAGACCGGACAACGCAAAATAGTGTTATTGGTGGATGACCTTCTCAGCACCAAGAAGAGCCTCGTCCAAATTAACAACCCTCGAGACCAGATGTGTTTAGCCAGGGCTATCGTGGTGGGACGAACGTATGTTGACAAAAACGACACGGTAGAATGGAAAAGAGCCTGGGAGAACATTCGAAAATCGGACCGAGCCAAACAACGAAGTGAAGCAGAATTCCTGTCACAACAAGCTGGCCTGCCCAAAGACACACCTTGTGGTATTCAAGAAATGCAAAAATTGCAAGATGCCCTAGCTAAAAGCTACACCTTGAAAGTATACCCTCAAGAAATGCGCGGGCCTCTGTTGTTCCGAGGCCAAGATTTTAAAGATGGAAAATAAATTCACGTCTATCATCACCATGAATATTTCGATGCCATTTCCAGCATGACCGCATTCTTGGGATACGGTTATTACTGTAAGAAATGTGACTATGGCTATAACAATCGAGAGCAACACAAGCATTGTGGACCGAAATGTTCAGGATGTTTGGCCTCAACCCTGTCTGGACGAAGGACAAGAACGAGTGCATTGCCCTGCTTGTCAGCCCTACCTGTTACCAACAACATTTGAGGACACAATGTTCACAACAGAAATGTGCTTGTCAGCTCCTGAGATTGTGCCCGACGTGTGGCCAAGGTATACGTACCAACAGTACCATAGGCACACGTATGTTCAGGAAAGAAAAAATGTCACATTTGTCACCAAATCATGGACTTGGAACATCAATGCTACATGCAAAAATACCAACCCCAACAAGAGGAAGAAGTTGACCACAAGAAGAAAGGCAATTTCATCTTTTCGATTTCGAATGCACGCAAGAGACCGGCATTCACATTCCTGATTTCTGCGCGGCTCATCAAGCGTGCGAAAAGTGCATTCAAAAACCAATCTTTAGTCATTGCCCTCACTGCAGCAAGATTCCTGGGGGACGTGAAAAAATCTTTCGAGGACCTAACACGTTAGCCGAATTCGCCCAATCGGTCTTAGATCCCATCGACAAGACGTGGAGCCAAGAGGACATCGAACGTTACGGTAATTGTCATCGTCATGCCACTGTCATGGCTCACAATTTCTCCGGATACGATGGACAGTTTCTTTTGAGGTACTATGCGGAACATGGCATCGCAAGTCCTAAAGTCACTTTGATCGGAGTCAAAATCATTTCCATACAAGTGGGACAAGTACAGTTTAAAGATTCGATGAGCTATTTGGCCATGCCTTTGAGTCGAATGCCTAAAACGTTTGGAATGACAGAAATGGTCAAAGGCTACTTTCCACACGTTTTCAATACGGAAGCCAATCAACATGCCGTTCTACCCCATTTGCCTGAGGCTAAAGACTACGACCCCGACAACATGCGTACCGAACAACGAGAAGCTTTCTACGCTTCGTACCAGGCTCACACCTCTGACCCTTTCGACTTTCAGGAAGAAATATTAAAGTATTGTCGTTTCGACGTGGACATTTTACGACGTAGCTGTGGAAAATTTCGAGAACTGATCATGGAACAAGGAGGGGTCGATCCTTTGAAAGAAGCCTGCACCATTGCCAAAGCGTGTTCCTTAGTGTACCGCCAACGATTTATGTATGAAAACACAGTAGCTGTCATCAGCCCTGAAACCACCAACTTCGTTAAAAGTCAATACTAGGTCGAAGCACTACGTTGGTTACATTACTTGAGCGACAAGGAAGACAAATGGATTCAACATGCCCGCAGCGGAGGGGGTGAAAAGACCATCGGAACGTTTTCGGTGGATGGCTGGGACTTAGAAAACCCAAGATCGTGTACGAGTTTAACGGTTGCTTATTTCACGGATGTCCCGTCTGCTACCCTGAACGTGGCACTAAAAATCAGTTTTTACAACGAACCATGGAAAAGTTGTACGAGTCCGCTTGTCAGCGACGCTTGAAGTTAGAACAGCAAGGATACCAAATGGTGGAAATGTGGGAACACGAGTACGATCACCGTTTGAAAACCGATTCCGAGTTTAACGCATCGTAGAAAGTTACCAGTGGGTGGACCCCCTGAACCCGAGGGACATTTTGTACGGAGGAAGGACCAATGCCACCTGTTTGTTGTACCAAGCCGACGAAGAGAAAGGAGAAGAAATTAAATACTTGGACGTGTGTTCGCTGATCCTTACGTGTGTAAATATTGTCGCTTTCATGTAGGGCACCCGCAATTATTGACGGAACACATCGACCTGGACCACATTCGACAATACGAAGGTTTGATCAAGTGCAAAGCTTTGCCTCCCAATTTCTTGTATCATCCCGTGTTACCTCACCATTGCCAAGGCAAACTGATTTTTCCCTTGTGCTGTACTTGTGCCGAAACGTGCAACCAAGACCAGCCTTGCCGTCACACCCAGGAAGAACGCACCTTGACGGGAACGTGGGTTAGCGTGGAATTGTTGAAAGCCCTGAACATGGGATACCAATTGTTAGAAGTGTACGAAATTCACCACTTTCCCAAGACACAATAATGCCACAAGGGTGACCCCACTCTGAAAGGCATTTTCGCAGACTACATGGATGCCTTTTTGAAACTGAAGCAAGAGGCCAGTGTCTGTCCTTCCTGGTGTAACACTCCCGAAGACCAAAATACATTCAAAGAGAAATACTATGAACAAGACGGCATCCCTTTGGACGACATCGAGAAAAGCGAAAGCAGGCGATCGTTTGCCAAAGTGATGTTAAATTGCTTGTGGGGTAAAATGGCACAACGACACTGTTTACCCAAGACGGAATATTTGACAGAACCTTTGCACTACTTCCAGATGATTCACGACAAAACAAAATTCATGAAACACGTGGACGTCGGTCGTGAGGATTTGATCTTAGTCAATTACGAAGAAGATCTGGACGTTGTAGAAGCCGACGAATTTGGAAATGTCATCATTGCGGCTTACGTGACAGTTCATGCTCGCTTAAAATTCTAAGAAGCTTTAGAACTGTTAGGGGAACTCGTCCTGTACTTTGACACGGACAGTTGCATTTACATCGAGTGTCCGGGTCAGCAACACCCTAACATCGAAGGAAACCGTTTAGGAGCTTGAACAGACGAGCCCCCCGACGAGAAGATTCTAAGTTTCGCGAGTGGCGGTCCCAAAAATTACGGCTACGAATACCGGGACAAACAAGGAGAAGTGTACACCGAGTGTAAAGTGAAAGGATTGACTATGAATTATCGTACCAGTCGAGTGGTAAACTTTGGCGTATTGAAAGAAGCCTTGCAATCTGGAGAGGATGAAAACTTTAAAGTGACCACCTATCAACCGAACAAGATTTTACGCTTACCCACTCACCAAATCGTCAGTTGACCCTTGGAAAAAGTCTATCAAATCGTGTACCAAAAGCAAGTGCGACTTCCCAATGACTTCACTTTGCCGTATGGACATGTCGGTATAAAAGATTGGTTGTAAGAGGATAGTCACTCACCAAAAGAATGACTTCACCACAGCAAGAATCGAGTGAGAAACCCAATGAGAACTCTAAGTTCAAAACCCGCCATTTTTCTGTCTTCTTACCTGACTATTGTGATTGTGCTCGTCAGTTGGAAACGTTTCAAAAATGGCCTACGGATAGGGAAGGATTAACCTACTTCGAATGTTTTAGCTAGAACAGGATTTGTCTACTTGGGTCTTGAGACTGGATTGGGATACGAGAAACAGTGTTTCGCGTGCGGCCTGAAATTACGAATGGATCTATGTATCTTTAAAGATTCAGCTATTCTGGAACATACTCGATGGTCTCCGCACTGCCCTTATCTTTCTAGTCTTTCCACCCATTTCACTACGGCACAATTTTGACGGTACCTTAGAGAAGGTAGTACCGTTGTCCAGGAAGAAAAAAAGGAAAGAGTTCCAAAACTAGACATAAAAAAGGAACGATGTACAAGCTTGAGACTTCATTGCGACTAGTATAAAAAGACAAAAAGGGATAATGTGCAAGATCAATAGTTCATTGTGACTACCAAGACGAAGCGAACAAGATATCATTCAAGTTTGGGGATTATAAAAATAATGTACCTTCCCAACTAATAGTAACTAATAGTGGATGGATAAGACCCATGCATTGCGACAGAAAATGCCCGGAAGGAAACTGCAAGTGTCCATGCGGTTACCGTTGTAATTGCGTAGCGGACTACGTCCTGTGTCTTGCGACGAGAGCAATGCTGTACGCTGTGACCTCAATGATGCAGTAAAGCACCATGGGAACTTTAGTATCACTACTACCAATACCCCTATCATGGAAAGTGATGCTGTACGTGTCAAACCTGATGGAGGCGAAAGCGATGCTGCTCCTTATCGTGGATACTTCACTGGGTTTCCTTGTAAACGTCTACCACCTTACGGATGTCATCCAGCCCTAAGCAAACTCCTGTCGATGTCACCCTACCCTCATCGAAACGAACCTGTGAAAGATGAATATTCGTTCCCTGTGCGTTTGCCCGAATACTGCAATTTTGAAAATCGTTTTCAATCGTTCAAAGGAAAATCGCCTAAGTATCTGGTAGGACCAACCCCTGAAGAATTAGCCAGAGCCGGATTTTACTACTTGAGCGAAGGGGCTAAAGTCAAGTGCTTCAGTTGCGGTGCGTCACTACACCACTGGGAACCACAAGATTCGGCCTACCTGGAACATGCTCGATGGTCTCCCAGTTGTCACTATTTACCTTTAGTGGGACGATATCAGTAATCCCTGAATGGATACTTTCCAAGAGAACATTAGTGGCTTGCCTGTAGAATTGAGAGAAAGTATTTACCGAGAACTGGTCAAAATTCAAGTGAAACGTAAACAACAATTGCATCCGTTAGGTCACTGGTGTTTAAATCACTTCTACCTGAATGCTATAAAAGGACTGATTCGGTTGAAAGTGTTTCATTGGTCAGACCTTCATCAACTACCCTTTAGTTCAAAGGATTGGTTTGTGATTGATGATTCTATTTGCTACCAGGTAGACCTACTGTAACAAATTTCAGAGGAAGAAGAGTTACAGGATTACCAAAATCTTTTACAGAATGTCACCTTAGTGAAAGAGTAAACTTCTGAACGAACTGTGATGTGCAAGTTAGTGACTAAACTATTTAGATTCGCTACTGGAGTAAAACCATGTCTGACCAGACAGTACACTTATTGTCTCCGAGAAGAAAAAAAAGCGAGTTTTAGTATGGATACTTTACAAGAGAACATTCGTGGCTTGCCTGTGGAATTGAGAGAACGCATTTACCGAGAACTGGTCAAAATTCAAGTAAAACGTAAAGAGCAGTTGCATTCGTTACATCACCGATTTTTAACCACTGGTACCTGAATGCTATACAAGGACTGATTCAGAAGAAAGTGTTCCATTGGTCAGACATTCATCAACTACCCAGTGGTTTTAAAAAGGATTGGTTTGTGACTGATGATTCTATTTCTTACAATGTAAACTTACTGCATCAAATTCCAGGGGAAGAGTTAGTGGATTACCAAAATCTTTTACACAACGTCAACTTAGTGAAAGAGGAAACTTCTGAACGAATTGTGATGTGCAAATTAGTGACTAACCGATTTAGATTCGACACTGGAGTCAAATCATGTCTGTGTAGAAAGTACTTTTATTGTGTCAGACAAAAAAGAATTAGAATGACCTATTCATGGATAATTTACAAGAGAACATCCGTGGCTTGCCTGTGGAGTTGAGAGAACACATTTACCGAGAACTGGTCAAAATACAAGTCAAACGTAAAGACCAATTGCATTCGTTACGTCACCGGTGTTTAAACAACTGGTACCTGAATGCTATAAGAGGACTGATTCATGAGAAAGTTTTCCAGTGGTCAGACCTTGTGAAACACTTCGAGGCCGCAAATGATCAATGTGTTCATCATTTTTGTTACTTCGAGATTCACCTAATGCAACGAACCGAGGAAGACCAGTTAGAGGATTACAAACATCTATTATGTGGAATCTGCCTAGTGGAAGAGGAAACTTCTGAACGAACTCTGAACTGTAGGTTTCAGTTTGGAAGATTTAGATTCCCAACAGGAGAACGAAGATCTCTGGGTAGAAAGAACATTTATTGCTTCCGAAAAAAGAGTATAAAAACAAGTTGGGATGCCACGACTTTTATCACAAGTGATTCGACAAATTCCGTGGAAGGAACTCAATGACCATATTCAAACCGTGGAGGATTGCCATCACTTAGTACAAGAACTGTTTCCGTTGAATTTGGGTCGACAAGTGGTGTGTGTCTTATTGACTTGTTTTCTTGGATTTCGTTTACCAGCCGATTCCTTGTGGACTCTTTACGAACAGTACTTACCACCCAAATGGTCTTAAATGGCAACGACAGACTCATTTTGCTCAAGGTCTTGCGTTTTCATTTGGATACTTCTCGGCCTCTGCGGGAAAAAAAGATTCGCCAACCTTTAGCTACCGAAGACGTGAATGACGATGTGTGTCTAGCTTGTGACTTACAGCCCTATTGGACAGATGTCCGTGACTGGAAAAAATGGGATTTTGAGGCTTGGACCCAAGAAGTGGCCCAGTATGCACGAAAGTTGTTCAAGGAAAAAAGTCACTTTTAAACCTGTGTTAGTGACAGTACCAGACTGTCATGGACATTCCTGAAAGACCCTTTCGGGAGGATACTTGTGTGACCTTACCCCCTATAGAACTTGTCAGAACATTACCCAAAACATGTTATACAGATACTTGTTTCTATTCCACTTTAATCGTTTTCATGTGCATTTTATCGTTGTACTTAAGCTTTAAGGTTTTATGTATTTTTGTCTTTCGTGTTCATTTTTAACACATCAGTAAACGTGTCCTGAAAAAGTATAAAAACTCTTGTCTTGTCTGTTTTCGTGTCACAAGTGACATTCCTGACACTATGGCTACCTCTGCTGTTTCTGCTCCCTCTTCCTCCACTTTCAAAGTCATCGACGAACACTTAGATCGTGCCAGTTGGGAAGGTTTTGTATCTTCGCTATCCCTTTAACATGCTCATTGCTGGACCTAGCGGTTCAGGCAAAACCGAGTTTGTCAAACGTTTGATCGTACATAAACATCATTTGATCGATCGTCCACCTAAACAAATCGTGTGGTGTTACAAAGAGTGGCAATCGGCGTACAGCCTCTTGCGAGAAAGTCAAGACGATTCCATCGTGTTTGTGGAAGACATTCCTAAAGAAGATGATGGAATCGTGTCTGACCCCCGTCAAACCCATTTGGTCATTTTTGACGACATCTTAGGAGAAGACGAAGAAGAAATTAAACTGTGGTTTACACGCAAAGGGCATCACCGTAATGCCAGTGTCGTTTACATCACTCAAAATTTGTTTCAACAAAGTAAAGCCCATCGTACCATCAGTCTCAATACTCATTACGTGGTCTTGTTTAAAAGCCCTCGAGATAAATCCCAAGTGCAAGTCTTCGCCAAACAGTTAGGAACGCCTTGACTCACTCAGGCGCACGACGATGCCACTCAAACTCCACACGCCTATTTACTCGTCGATTTGAAACCCACTACCCCCGATGATTTGCGATTTCGTACCCATTTGTTTCACCACTGGTGTCAAGACGGAGGGCCTTTCCTTTACACGTCTCCTTCCTCGACTTAACCCCACAAAAAATCTATAAAAACCTCAGACACTTTTCGTCTGTTACACACAGCGTCAATATGACGTCCCTTCAGTCTCATCTTCCCGCCAAATTGATTCGTGCCATTTATGGCATCTGTCGCGAGAACAATCCACAAATACGTGCTTGTGCTATATAGAAGCCAGTCTGAAAGAAGTCTTACGATGGTTTACGGTGACAGAACGTCAATTACTGCAAGGTATCATTCAGATTTGTCATCAAACCAAACGCTTTTTTGATAGAAACAAAGTCGCTTTGACCCAACTGGCCGATCCCCGCATCGACACTCACACCAGAAAGCAACTCATTTTGAAACCTGGAGGGAGTGACACTCTAGGAGGTGTCATCATTCGCTCCCTCTTAAGATGGGATCATAATGCTCCCAAAGTTCTCCCCAAGAAAAAAGTCAAACGAAGCCCCAAGAAGAAAAAGAGCAACGGTGTCCAGAACAGGTCACCACCCCGGAAAAAGAAAAATCTTACAGAAAAAGAAACAGAGAAGTCCCCAGAAAAAGAAAAGCCCACAGAAAACTGGCAAGAGAGGCAATTCGGCCAGGACGCAACTTTTCATTCGCAAAACACGACCTAAAACGACGGTGACCGCGTCTCTGGTAGCCTCAGGTTCATTCACTTCTCCGTTGAGGACCCCATGGAATCAAGTGTCTCCAAGAACTTCTCCTCCAGTGGCGTCATCCTCCTCTTTAGTGGCAGTGGCAGCTACTCACAAAGTACCTGCTGCCAAAATCAAAGTCCAAGAGAGATCGGGCATGTTATAGAGTTTACTGGATTTGTCCAAGCAAGAATTGACTCGATTTAGTCCGTTGCGAACCCCTCCACGACGCGTGTTGCCTGTACTCAAGTTGATACGACGTCAAGACAATCAGTGGCGACGCTTTCCAGTATAAAAAAGGTCTGAGACAAAGCAGGGGTATCAGTGTTTTGGTGTTTCTGAAGACCCAAAGATGTCACCCTCCATAAAACATCCCTCATCTAAACCTAAAGTAAAGAAAAGGAATGGACTGCCTCCTCGTTTAGTCAAATATGGGGACATGTTGTCTGTCCTGTCCAAAGCTTCCTCACCCCTGGAAAATACCTCATTCAAACAGCCTCCAAAGATGTCATCGATACCGTGTGCGAATGTTGTTTGAACGTTTTGAAAGGCACGATCCCTTTGTCCAAACACCAGAAACAATGCTTAGGCAAATATCGTCACGTTCTTCGCCAAATGGTTCAAAAGAAAATTCCCATTCGTCAAAAGAAGAAGATGTTGGTCCAACGTGGAGGAATTTTGCCACTCTTGTTAGGTCCATTGCTGAAAGGAGTCTTGGGAATCATGTTGGGAGGACTCGTGGGAGCAAGATAAAAAGGCCATCTGAAGTCCCAAGATCTCAGATGTGACCCTTGACATAGAATGGAAGGACGAAAACTAGCTTTAGTGTCTTACAAACGATGGATGGAATACCATCGTTGGCAAGAACAACGAACCCCGCATTTCCCTCCCAATCCCAATCTGACCGAGATGTCCCAGTTGTAACACGAATTGCACTCATTGATGAATCGCCACGATTTGTCCGAAACAGAAAAATCACAAAAGTGCGGTCAACTCTAGCAACGACTGCAACTCTTTAATCAGAAAGCTTTAGACGAAACAGCTCTTCCCACTCTGAAAGATTTTAATACCTTGATGAAAAGTCCATCCCCCACACCACCACCACCACCACCATCCCCAGGGGTTGTGAGAGACGCTTCCCCACGAAAGCCTGAGGAAGAAGAGATACGAGAAGTTTTTCAAACACCGTCAGCAGCTCCCATGTCTAGTAAGATTGGAGCGTCCTTGCTGACCCCTTCTCCCACACCCCAACGAGAAGAAATGAAAGCTTGGGTTAAAAAGATGATGTCCACTCCTCCTTCGACAGAAGTGAAAAAAGAAGGGAAACCAGAAGTGAAAAAAGAAAAGAAGACCAAAGTGATTCCATTACCATCTCCACCACTACCTTCGACTTCTACTCCACTTGGAAGACATGAACGGAGAAGTGTTAAAAGGAGCGTTTTACTTGCCCGAGCTACAACGTGCCACCAAGAAAGAAGACGACGTGTACGACATCGAAAGCATTCTCGAACGTAGAACCCGTAAAGTGGGCCAACGACGTGTCAAAGAAGTAAAAAAGTACGTTGGAAAGGATATCCACCCAGTTTTGATTCCTGGATCGACGCCTCGCAAGTTATCGACTATAAAAAGGAGTGACCATCATGCCCTTTCACACAGACTCAGCCACTGTAACCAATCCTTCACCAAGCTCTTCTCTTCAAGACTTACAGAACCAGCCCTTGTGGGTGTGGTGTGGAGAACGTGTGCCTAAAATGCAAATCGTCTTTTTCTGCCAAATCTTTGTAGTGTATTGTGTCATCGGTGCAGCCATTGCCAATTTGAGTTTGCAACAAGGAGACAAACAATTGTGGACCATTTTACTGGGCAGTTTTATCGGTTACCTGCTTCCTAATCCCTCCCTGAAATTCTCCTCGAACGGCAACAACGGGAATCCTGTGTCCAGTGCCAGTGCCAGGCACCACTCCAACAACAACAACCCCAACCCTATTTGGGCGAAGACACTCCTCTGACTTCCAGTAACCCCTCGGACAGTCACAGAACCCTGGAATTATGAAAAATAACAACCAATTTTACTTAACCTTACCCAGTGACAGTTCCATGGAGGTGTTTCCCAACAACACTTTGTGCTGTTACACGGTCAAATTACCTCAGGCCATCCAATTAGATGATGAACCCCACTGGGAAGTGGCTTTAGTGGAAATCATTCATCCGACCCAAGTCCTCAATGTCCTTCCCAATCAAAATTTTGTTACGGTGGAAGTTCATGACAAGCAATTGCAACAGTACTTGGATACCCATGTCAAATATGATAAGAAAACACCTAGCACAAAAAATCAAAAGTCGATTACATATCACTTGTTCATTCCTCCAGGTTATTATTTTAGTGGTCAACATTTAGTGAGCACCATTGCTTCCAGGTTTAATGTCGTGTTTCTTAAAGCTTTGGAGAGTGTCAAAAAAGTGTCACCCTGGAGTACCATAAAGTAGCTCGTCGCTTCCTGATGAAATTTCCGGGGGGGGGGGGGGGCAAAATAATGTCCATTTTATTTTGTCCTGAATTGTTTGACATGTTGGGCGGAGACATGGAGATGAGGATGGCCATGATGAAGAAAAACGAATTACCAGTCATTTCCGACAACGATTCTTTTACCAAGTTAGTTCGTTCCCCGGTAGAACTGAACCAAGGACTGAATTTGATCTTTGTGTACTCCGATGTGGTGGAGTACAATGTAGTGGGGCACGCCTCCGTACCGTTACTGCGTGTCATTCCTTTCAAAGTCGATTCTGCCACAAATGCTGACGAAAAAGGTGGAAACACTTATCAAATTCACCGGGAATTTGTACATCTTCACTATTTTCCCGCCAGCAAGTCTTATTTGGACACTGTCAACATTGCTATAATAGGAGATCTGGGACAAAATATTCCATTCACCAAAGGGAAAGTCACGGTGAAACTATATTTTCGAAAACGGTTCTCTAACGACTCGTAAGTCATGTATCCAGTGTACCGAGGGGTTGCTCGACAGCGAGGACACGGTTTAGGAGATGTGTTAAAATCGGCTTTTCGTTCGGTTGCTCCGGTGTTGAAACCGATGGTGACACGCAGATTGCACCCCTTGAAAGATGCCGCACTGACGCAAGGCAAAGAATTTCTCCAAAATGTCATCATCGACAAACAAAACCCTAAAGAAGCCATCTTGAGGGCAGGCAAACATGTCTTGCTGCAAACGAGTAAAGACATTTTGGCTCGACGAAAAACACATATAAATGCCCTGAACGCTAACTAGTCAGGCATTCCCGCTTCCCTGTAGCCACAGCAAGGACACGGTAGAAAAAGACGACCAAAAAAAACACCCTTTCACCAGACTTCACACGTCTAAAGTTCGAAAGACAAAGAAAAGAAGAACTGTTCGAGACTTAGACGTTTTTGATTATTGAGAGACAGAAAAAATGATGCACCGAGAGTCTTGTGCCCGTTCCAAGTCGGAACTGGATCTGTTTGCCATGCCGCTTACCATGATGACGATGCAAGAATCCTAATGGGTCGAATTTCACCGCGTCTTTTCTTTTACGGATTCAGCACACACTGAGTTTGAAATCAAAGGACAACCCGAGGATTACATTGATCTGAATATCAGTTACTTGTACTTGAAAGTGAAAATGATCTAACCGCCCAACACTTACTTAGACAATTATGATGTAGTAGCTCCCGTCAACAATTTCATGCATTCCTTGTTTAATGAAGTGGATATGACCTTGAATAACAAACTGGTCAGCAGCAGCATGGATACTTACCTTTACCAAGCGTACCTGGAAAATCTCTTGACGTACGGAAAAGAGGCCAAGAACACTCATCTGGATGCCTGCGTGGTATGGAAACCTGACAAAACAACTAAGCTCAACAGCATTATGATTGCTGGGGATGATCAAAATACAACGGGATTTGTAGAACGACTAACAAAAATTGCATCGAAGCCGTAGTTTAGAACTGATGGATCGTTTGCATTTGGACATGTGGTTACAAGAGAAGTATTTGCTAAACGGCGTGGATATCCGCATGAGACTGAATCGTAGCAGTGCCGTTTCCATTTGATGGCTGCTAATGCTTCCACTTACAAAACCAAAATCGAAGAAGTCAGGCTCTACGTACGTCGTGTGGAAGTGTTGCCTAAAGTGGGAAACGACATCAGTCACACTTTGAGCAGAACGACCGCCAAGTATCCGATACGGCGTGTGGAAGTGAAAACCTTCACTATTCCCGCTGAACAGCGATCCATGATCGAAGATCATCTGTTCCAAGGACAGCTACCCAAACGTTTGATTATTGGTATCGTCAAGAAATCAGCCTTGAACAGAGCCTACAATGAAAATCCTTAACCATTACAATGTGTCCAAAATCGAAGTCAGTCACGATGGCGAGACCTTGTGTACCCGACCCTTTGAGCCTAAGTTTGGTAACGAGAAGAATTGCTTGAGATCGTACTTGTCCCTGTACGAAGCCACCGGACAGATAGGGACCAACACCAGTCATGGTATTTCGTACGAGGATTATGCAGGAGGCTACGCTTTGTGGGGTTTTGATTTCACTCCAGACCAAGGCAGCGACGAGGAACATTTTCACCCTAAAATGTCCGGCCAGATTCGTGTGGAACTTCAGTTTACACACAGACCTGCTGGTCACACGGTGAACGTCATCCTGTATGCCGAATTCGATAATACCATAGAAATCAACAGTTTGAGAGAAGTCATTCTAGACTATTAGAAGCCATGGAAGACTGTTATCCCTCTTTACAAAGTGGAGAAACTTTGGACATGGAATGTGAGGAGATCGTGGAAGGAGAATCCCAAGACAAAGACGAAGAAGTCGTCATGATGAAGTCCGGATGGCCAAAAAAAAGAAGCACGTTTAGTCTCCTGTTTTGCTACAGTTCTGGCAGAAGAAATTAAGAAATTTTTCAAGAAAGATTGCTATGGATGTCAAAACGACCATCCCAGTCAAATTCAACACGACAAATGTCTGATGTTGTGTGAAGAAGAGAAATTGGACACGTATCTGGAAAAAGCTTGGAGTCTCATCTCGGAAGAATTCGTGTTGGATGTGTGGTATAAATGCTTGCATAAATATTCTTGTCCTCCATTAACGCCTCTGGAGATCCGTCGCATCGAAACTCTCTTGGACCAGGGACCGAAGTCGGAGCTAAACGTCTTTTACTTGTCCGACATTTTCAAGCAAAAAGTCAGGATCGAATTGATCACTTATTATCACCTGTGAAGAAAATAAACAAGACAAAACATGGATACCTGGGAACTTTATTACCTTTTGAACCACAGTTCGCACACTGCTTCTTGGAATTCTGTCGTATGTGCCAAAGATGAAAAGAAATAATCTTTCCATTGCCTGTGGTATTTTAAGTCAGTTAGAAAAATTAAAAGTGCGCCTATAAGCACACAATTTCTTTATCTTGGTTAATAATTGTGACTCTACGTCCTTCGTTTCCGTCAAACATTATAAAACAATAAAGGTCAGTAAAAAGGTGAGTGAGTGTTTATTTTAGGTCCGCGCGTTTTTTGGTCATCATCTAGGTTATGTAAGATTTGGGTGTTAGGAGATGTTTTCCTTCACGTCCGTGCTTTAAGTATAAATTGAAAAAAGCTCGTCAGTCTGACTACCCATTATCAACTAGACAAGATTGAAAAGATGAGCGGAGTCGAAAAAATAACTGAGCTTCAATGGCATATGGAGAATGCCAGACGGCTTCAAAGGAATTAGCTATGGAGGAGGATAAGGAAATGAAGTTAAAAGAGAGAAAGAAGAAAAGGAGGAGAAGGAGAAGGATATAATCATCATGATGAGACCGATTTGCCATGCAGAGCCCATTAGAATAAAGAAACAGCTACCAATCTTTACAGTACCTGTTACAGAGGACTGGGATTGGGAGTTGGAGCTGGAAGCCCACTGGCCCCAACACTAAGAGAGGATTGAAGTTTTTAAAAAGCAGCCCTTTTCATGGCTACCCTAATAATCTAGAAAAGAAACTATTCAAGTTGCCAATTGTATGAGTGTGGAGTAGTGTGATTATAAACACTCACTCCTTTCCTGGTGTGATTGTGTTTATGTGTGTTTGTGTTTGTAAGTGATCATGTAGGTTTGTGTGGATAGTAGATTATTGGGGTTTGTAAGCTCTGACAAATGTATATGTGGATAGTAGAGTGTGTGGTTACTGAACATTCCCTTCTGTGTGGATGGAATGTTTTTTTTGTTGTTGTTTTTGGGTTTTTTTCTGTTTGGTGCTTCGTGTGTGCGTGAATAGTATATTTGGGTTTGTTTTTGGTTTGTTTTGCTGCTTCGCGTGTGTGGATAGCATATTAGGGTTTGATTTGGATCCTTGGTATGTGTGAATAGTAGATAATATGAGATGAGACAAGAAAAGTAGGGGATGTTTTCCTTCACGTCCTTGCTTTACATATAAGAACTCATAGCGTTCGTCGTTCGCGCCATTCTACGGCATAACGCAAGAAAATGAGTATAGAACTATTTAATGAAATAAAGGAGAGTTGGTACTGGATGACAGATTCAGCCTATGTGGTGGAAAGGCTAGAGAAGGAGTGGATGTATAAAGCTATGAGGGACTTTGTCAAAAGTCAAGTAACGAGTCTAAAACTTGAAAGGGATCTGATTGAGGGTATGCTTGAAGATGAGGTTAAAAAGTTAAGAGACTTGATAGAACTTGACTATGTGAAAGTGGGTAATTGAAAGAGGCCCTTGATTATGCTACTGAAGTCAGGTGTTTTTTAGCAGATATTTTGGAGTGGACTGAGTGGTCCTATGTGAAATGGTGTTTAAACCAACTGATGAAAGCAGAGGAAATGATGAGGAAAGTGATGAGAGAACAAGTCAAGAAGATCAAAGACAATTGCACTGAAGAGAGAAAAGAAAGAGAAAGAAAAATGAAAAAGAAGAGTTTGAAAGGATCAACAACAACTGGATGAAGATACAGGCCAAGTTCAGAGCGTTCGGCCATCCTGACTGGATGCCAGAAAATGAAGAAGAAGAAGAAGAAGAAGAAGAACAAGAAGAAAGGATTATTAGGAAAAGTCAGGAACTGGATGAAGAACTGGAGAAAATAAAAGAAGAAGAACCCAAAGGCCCTTTTCAGGGCCATTCATAGGTCTCGAAAAGAAATTGACTTTCATGCCTAACCCCTTCAACATAATTTTAAATGTGGTATATGTATTTCTGACTGTATGTTGTGTGTTGTCTATTGTCTGTATTATCTCTACTGTAATGTACTTTTTTCCCATTGTCCCTAGACAGACCCACCCTGTTCAATTCTCATTGTCCCTAGACAGTCCCACCATGTTCAATTCCCATTGTCCCTATAAATCAGGTCCTGTGCTCCCCATGCTCAATTCCCATTGTCCCTATAATGCCGGTCCCGTATTCCCCATGTTAAATTCCCATTGTCCCTATAATGCCTTGCTGGTATTCCCCATGTTAAATTTCCATAGTCCCTAAATCGTCCCAGGGTGGTTTTTAATGGTAAGTCCCGTAGTCCCTGAATCGTCCCCATTCATTACTATCTAGTCAAAAAAGTCACATTTTCAGCCATGTGTACCACATTTTAAACAAATCAGAAAAAATGCAAAATATGATCTATATATGAATTAACATAATCTAACATGTTGCCAAGAGGCTTAACTTTTTTAAGCCTAACAGAGAGTACAACTGTTACATAATGCACCAATCGCAGCTAGTTTTGTTGTTTATTTCTGAATACACTGTTCCTACACCTTAAGGTCCGCCCTCCTGGGCTGGTACAATTTATATCGTCATATATGGAAGCGTGACCCCAGCATCCACTCGATTCGACTTTTGTCACGCGTCTTTTATCGCTTCAGAATCGCCAAAAACACTGAAAAACTACTCATATCCATTCAAAATACAGTAATGTACCAACGCATAACTCTCGGACAGCCATCGCATAAGTCTAATTAGGCGAATGAACCTTTATCTTCACCATTATGGTCACAAAGTCTTTCTACTGAATTCCATCAGGCGGAAGTAGCCGATTCTGAAACAGGATGAATAACTCTTTGAAAGTAATCTCATAAAATAAAATGCTTAACTTTTATTTCAGATCGTATCATATGATAATTTATATAAATTTCTTGAAAAGAAATATCTAGCTAAAGCTAGGATAGTAGAAATAACGGTTGATGGCCTCATCACACTTGCAATATTAAGGTCTCACGGGCAGTTTATCTGGTGATTTTTCATCCGACAATGATCTATTGCAGAACAATAAAAATAATTTTAGACCGAAGTTACAAATATAAACATTTAATGGTTTTTCTAGAAAGCATGCATGTTAGATTTTTGACTGCGGCAATCAGGTTAATTCCTTATAAAACTTATGGCTTTTATATTGAACCAAAACTGCCACAACCCCTCTTTTTACATTCATTTTTGACAGCAAAGAACTATATTAAATATTTCCCTGTGATAAGGCGGCTAAAAGAATCAGTATGTGCTTTATACATGAATAAAGTTCACTAGTACTATTATAAATTAGTGCAATTTTCATCAACCCTCAACCATGTCGATTTTTAGATATTTTCCTCTGTAGTAGATATAAGTAAATACGTAAGCCAAGTCGGCTGTTCATTTGCAGCCCGTCTTTGCGTTTCATGTTCCAGTAATTAAACACTTTTAGAAGTTAAACGAGCACATGTTATGGTCAGTTATAAACAAGAGGGTAGACTTAACGTCCACGTGTAAAATATTTAATTAATTAAAGAAAAGCACGATCAACCAATAGGCAAACAAATATTTAATTCTTATATGTTTGTCTATATAAATGTTGTATCATCACTCAGTATTTTGCAGTATTGTACATACATGACGTCTCTGTACCGTCATGAGCAATTATCTACCCACAGTAGTTACTACGTGTGCATATCAAATATATATACACGATAAAACATTTGCATCATTTTTCAACGAGATAAATTATGTTTCAAGATAGAGAACGATCAGCACATAGAAAAAGCATTCATTTCTAATTCTTATATATTTTGTTGGTTATTTAAATTATATCATCAGTAAATATTTTCCACTAATGCCAGTTTAAATATATACGTGCCTTCTTTAACGTGTATTTGCCTTGCCTTTATGCGTCTTTGCCCGTCTCTGCGATGTTTAGTAGGACCGCTCAATATATCGTGATCTGATGATGTCAAATTCTTGATTCCACCTTAACACGTGGAAGAGTCGATTTGTTTATTAAGAGGTGATCAGATTTCATATTCAGCTATAATATAGTTGCCTGCGTTGGATTTATTTGCATAATAAAAAAATTGACAATTAAGGTGTAAATCACATAAAGATGGCGACATGAATGTAAACAATCTTTAGCATTGACCAGCTAACAAACTGCCCAAGGCTAGGTTATGGACGTAAACATCAGCTAATCCAGGATAGGTAAAAATATTACGTTTAAAATATAATTGGACAGTCATAATTTCAAACTTTCTTATTTGTCAAAATTGGCATCAAGTAGAAAATGATCACATTATCACGCATGTGCAAGAAAAAGCGAGTGACGTTCACATTGACTACAAACTAGTAAACGTATTGTGGCATTACAACCGGAACATTAAAATTTCCCACATAATTTTTTGGGACTTATCCGAGGGCAATTTATTTAGAAACCTAAGCTTGCCCGAGTAGATTTCAGCTTGTTCCGGGAGTCGGGCAAGTTGATAAGTTGATTTATAGATTCTTAGATGTGGGGAAGATGAATGATGGGAGTACTGGGATATATATATATATATATATATATATATATATATATATATATATATATATATATATATATATATATATATTAATCCACATCCTAATACTCCCATCATTCTACTTCCTACAACTTACAGCTCGCATTATGCTACATATCCAAACTCACATCAATATCTATCCTCATTCACCCATTATTATACATCCCCATGACAGCAATGAGTTAATTTTAAAATAACGCACGACTTGAACAAAGGCTGGTTGAGTAATGAGCTTAAATCTTTGAAGCAATTAAAGTCACACGTTATAAAAATGACTGACTTAAAATGACTGTGGATAAATCCCTATAAAATTGTATCGCCTTTGCGAAACACTTTCTGATTCACTGTGCTAATAAACTAGCTGAGATTATCAGACTTATGTATAAAACAGACAACGCCAGATTCAAATGCCGCTCTTCACATATTATAGCAAATACATAGTGAAAGAGAAACACGTGTTTCAAAACGCAGCAAAAAAATTTCAACTGTAAGTTTTGATACCACTTTTAACAATCTTGTTTAAACAGAATAGCAAATGTTCACTTTGTGCCATTTCACATGATTCCCAACAAGTCTCTTTCTGAAGGTATGTTTAAAGAGTGCGATTAAAAATATTGGAAAGAAAGGAAGTACTTGTTTTAAAAGATGTTAAAATATTATTTCAAAAACATGTTAAAAGTCTTAAGGAAATGTTGATTGGTACAAAGGGTACCTGTCAAATATATCATAACAGATGGACAACAAAAACTGAATGAAGTTTTCTTGTAATAACAGGACCATTTGAAAATAGCTTGGTTGAGTAATTAATAAGCTGGTCTTAATAAAGAAAATAATCAATAAATAAAGTCACCCTATGCTGTTTGGGACAGATGGACAGAAACAGAGAAAGAGACATAGTGAAATCATGATAACATCTCTTTATTTTCAATTGGGCATACAACAAAAAATGACCAAGAATGTGTTTTTAAACCTTGATTAAGCCCGTTTTCAACATTTATTTCAAATATGACCATATAAACCTTCCAGCAGATCATATACTAAATATTGATGACATTTAACAAATTTACATTTTGTAACATTTAACATGTGTCATTAAGAAACATGTTTCTACGTTTATTTTTAGCATAATAATGAGTACAACGTTGCAACAAAAATAAAGCTATCTTTTAATATTAAATTCATATCACAAATAGTTTACAATCAAGAATTAGAACCCTGACAAAAATTCAAGCTTGTATGGGAGAAACATTCTCTTATCTTGGCTGAGTACAGATTTTAATTTTTTTATACTGTTATCACCCTAAATTTAAAAATAAGTAAATTGAATAAAATGAAACCAAGAACTAAAATTAAATCAACAATTAATTTATTTCTCTACAATACAAAGTAAAAATTCAAGAGATACGATTTTGTAAATTAAGTTCCAAATAATCCTAAAATGTAGCAAGTTCAAAAATAAAGAATGTTCTATTTTTAAAGACCAACCAAAAAACAGCAATGAACTATCTGTTTATCAAATTGCTACTTATCCACATTTCACTTGACCTAGACATAAATTATTCCAATGGAAAATTCAAGTATAATTGTAAACAAGATTGGCGTTGAACTCAAATTCTCTGTAAATATTTTATTTACATGTGGCGACTATTTTAAAATACTACATGACCTCTTTTAAAAGCACGGACAACATTTTAGCACAAAATAAAGATAAAATTTACAATAACAGCAATAGTTCTTGAAAAAAGGATTAGAACAGTGTTGCAAATAAGGAAGTAATTTATTTTTAAAACTCTGAACAAAATGTGGTCTGGAAAGTTAATTGTTATTTTATTCAAGCTTGGGTAAAATATGCACACAGAACAGTATAGACTAGCCTGACTCAAAATAAAATTAAAAGAAATGATTAGGGCAAATCATATCTAGTGCTATAAGATTGTGATTCCAGTTTACTATTTTTAAAAGTGTCATCACATGAATGTTTCTTTTATAACTGTCAATCAATTTCATCGTGAATATACTGGAATCAACATTCCGACGCGGGGTCTGTGATTTTCGTCACTATTCATTGTCTCTATACCTCGAGATAATTTAGTTGTTTTTTCTTCTCCAAATAGTACAATGCATGTAATAAGAAACTTTCTTTTCTAAAACTTATAGCAGGAATATTTTTCAAAGTAGGGGCATATTCTTTTTTAACAAACATTCACCTACACCTCTTGAAGGGGATTTCCAAAACGGTAGTCCTCGACATGAAGATCTTCATTTTCAGCATTGGAACTAATAGGTAAATGTGATGTGTCATGTCTGTCAGTTTTCCAAGAGAAGGAAATTAAAGATACTGTGTAGTTCTACAGTCTCAATTTGTTACTTCATCAGATGTAAAATGTCTACTGATATATTTGCAGAAGTCCATTCCAACCAATGTTACCTGAAGTGTAGTTGCACTTTGCTGTGAACAACACAGTCAGACTGGGACATTATGCATAGGATAGAGTATCAGCCTGTGCGACCGCTCTGGTAGTATAAGTGGTTAGAGAATCCACCTCGGATGCGGGAGGTTGTGGGTTTGATCTTCGGCCGAGTCATATCAGAGACTTGCAAAACTGATACTAACAGCTGCCTCGCTTGACGCTTAGCATTAAGGAGTTAGTGTTAGAACTGGTCGGCCTGGTGTACAGATAATGTGACTGGGTGGGACATAATGCTACATGTCTGCGGCATGATGCCACAGTGCAAGACATCTTTTGACCAAAGGGTTTCTTAGTACATGTTATAAGAGGGATTTTAGTGTGGGAAAAAGTAAAATATATAGCAGTACCGATATCAGGTTTCTAACTAGTAATATGTGAGGTGTGTGAATATGGGAATTTCAGAGATAGATGTGAGGAAAGCTATTATAAATCTGGGTAACTAGGTGAGCATCATAGAAACTAGTGCAAGTTGGGTGTAAGAAAACAGCAATAGCAGTCAAGGTTTTGGGTTTCAAGAAGGCTTTGACAAATCTCGGTAAACAGGTCAGAATCATCACATATCTGGATAACTCGGTCATATTTCTGCTGTTTCAGCACCATTTAGTTACTATATGATCTAGGGGGAAGGGAGCAGTCATTCGTCTAGTAATGATTAGCCAATCATATTCAGCATGTGGGGAAAGGGTGTGGGATTACGATATGTGTATATAGACAGATATAACATATAGTGTGACGTAGAAGAAAGCAAAAGGTAGAAGGACACAAAGCGGAAAGAAAAGCGGAAACAGGACAGGAGGAAAACGTGACAGCAGAGATAAGATGTAGTTGGAAATAAGAATGACAGAGATATACAAGATGGGAAGTTAAGAGAAAAGATACCTAATATACATAATGGAGTGATATATAGATATTTAGAGTGAACAAATATAGTGAGAAACAATGTAGATTAACATTAGTGCAGAAATTGGTGAGGTGGACAGAACTTAGTGTGTATATTGGACATAAACAGTAGATTATATCTTAGCGTTTTAATTAGTATACCACTGGTCCTCGCCCCGAAGACAACAGAAAGACCCAATAGGTCAGATAGACCGCACCTAACGGGTCAGATATCACTAAAAACTGCCACAATGCAGACACCTTAGCGATATGACCGAAACGCTTCTAAAGCTATGTTAAAAATCTGAGTCACAAAAACACACGTACGAGTCTGCGCTTACCTGTGGATTTAAGAAACAGACCTCATATATATATTTAAAAAAATGAAATCATAAGTCTAATCTCATTCAAAGAGGCTTTCTCTTATTACTTGGAAACAGCATACTGCAATCTCCCACCTGAAATATACACAACCAGACATGAAATACCCAATATAAAAGATATGTGGATACTGAGTGACTGGTACTCAACTCAATATTTTGAATAGGCCAGAAAGCAGAACAATGAAATGTAAACAGATTTTTATACATTGTTTAACATCAACAGACATGACTGACAATCAAGATTTGCCATGGCTTTACTCATGTTCAGTTTTTAAGATCCATTTGGATGATGGTGTATGCACCATTTTCTACAGATAACTTACCTCTTCGGCTATAACACAATATGTTACATACCACAGTATTGTTTTGTGGACCCTGATCATTGTGCTATACACGGGTTTCCCTGTAATATTAAGTGTAGTGATATATGTTATAATGTATTATAGCCAGCAATTACCCCAGTAACAAAAACCGGGAATCTTAAAAGAAGATATTGGAAAAGAAAATTAGATTACATACCGTATCATATGAACTAATTATTGATTTTGGACAGATACTGCATAAAAGTCGCTGCTTGTGATGGGTGACCGCTTCGATGGCCTAGTGGCTAGAGCGTCCGCCTCGGATGCGGGAGGTGGTGGGTTTGATCCCCTGCCTTGTCATATCAAAGACTTACAAAAATGGTACTTACAGCTGCCTCACTTGGCGCTCAGCATTAAGAGGTTAGTGTTAAGACTGGTCAGCCTGGTGTCAGGACAATGTGACTGGGTGGGACATCATGTTACATGTCTGCGGGATGATGCCCCAAATGCTAGACATCACTGTAAACTGCCACACTGCAGGCATCATAGCGATATGACTGAAAGTTTTTAAAGCTACCTTACAAATCCAAATCACACACACACTCACTGCTTGTGATTGGTAAATGTTTTTTTTTTCTACTGGACAAACACTACATCAGATGACATATGAGTGGTACTTCTGTACACAAACTTGTCTGCGTAGAGGAGGTAGCCCATCGAAGACTCCAAAGGGTGACCAATGTGTTAAAAGTAAACATCTAAGGTAATAACTATTCTTTAATCTACTATGTATGTGAAGTCCAGGTAATCTTGCCCCTTTACTTTTCCAGAAAAGGACAGTGAGCAAGCTTAATATTTCCATCTACTTTTCACGAAGATTTCAATAAACCTCACATTTCTATGGTTTGTCTCCAGTATGTATCCTTTTGTGTATCTTTAAAGTACTGCTTCGACTAAACGTAATATAACAAACTTCACACTTAAATGGTTTATCGCCAGTGTGTATTCTCCTGTGCTTTGTCAAAACGCTACTAACCCTAAACATTTTATCGCAAACATCACATTTGAATGGTTTATCTCCAGTGTGTATCCTTCTATGCGACTTCAAATCGCCACTCTGTGTAAACATTTGATCACAATCTCCACATCTGAATGGTTTATCTCCAGTATGTATTCTCCTGTGCCGAGTCAAAACGCTACTTAGCCGAAACATTGCATTACAAAATTCACATTTGAATGGTTTATCTCCAGTATGTATCCTTCTGTGCATCTTTAATGGACCACTCTGGTTAAACATTTTATCGCAAACTTCACATTTGAATGGTTTATCTCCAGTATGTATCCTCATATGCACTTTCAATGACCCACTCTGGCTAAATGCTTGATGACAAACTTCACATTTGAATGGTTTATCTCCAGTATGTATCCTCATGTGCATCTTTAATGGACCACTCTGATTAAACATTCTATCGCAAACTTCACATTTGAATGGTTTATCTCCACTATGTATCCTCATGTGCATCTTCAATGACCCACTCTGGCTAAATGCTTGATCACAAACTTCACATTTGAATGGTTTATCTCCTGTATGTACTATCTTGTGCCTCGTTAAGTTACTACTCTTTCTAAACGTTTTATCACAAGCTTCACATTTGAATGGTTTATCTCCAGTACGTAAATTTATGTGCTCCTTAAAATCAACACACTTCCTAAACATGTCACCACAAAGTTCAGTTTTCAATGTTGTATCGCCAGTATGTATCCTCAGGGGTGCATTTCCACAAATCATTACGAATAATATTCGTGGATGTTCACGTCAGCGTAACGTAAATATACGTAATGTTACTGAATTCGTTTCATTCACCACAGGAGTCTGATGTTTTATCACTAAAGTCCGATGAAATCTCTGACAACACGAATTTACCTTGTCGGTACTTGAAATTAACACAAGGATTGCAGGTATCACGGTACCAATAGTTTTTCCATAGACCTCTATGCTAACGTTTTGTGAAATAAATATACTTTCTATCCTACTTCAGCATCCATGCCACGCACTGTCATAGAGAACAATGTTAGACTGTCAATTTGACAAGGACAAAACCAGGCACTCCATTGCATTTAAGAGACATAACTCTGCTGGAACTAGACAGGGATAATAGTTATCTAGTCACAACAGTCACATTTTCAGCCATGTATACTACATTTTAAACAAATAAGAAAAAATACAATCTTTTGATTTCATACTTACAGTTTTGATGAAGAGTCATGTGAATTTGATCCAATTCCAACATCACTACTGCATTGCTTAGATCCAGTACTGCCATCACTAACTGATGTTATTAATACCTCTCTCTCGTCCGGAGTATTCCCATCATTTTTCAAAACTGCCATTGTAAAGCCTTTGCTGAAGAAGCCAACACTAGACCATAACGATTTAAAGAACTACCGCCCAGTTTCTAATCTCCCATTCATATCCAAAATCTTAGAAAAGGTTTTTCTATCCCAGCTTGTACCTCATCTGAATTCAAACAGTCTTGTTAGCAACGTACAATCTGCATATCGCCCTTGCCACAATACGGAAACTACTCTTCTAAAAGTAGTTAACGATATTCTCTCTGCATTGGATAGCGGAAAGATTACATTCCTCACCCTTCTTGATTTGCCTGCAGCATTTGACACAATAGACCATGATATATTACTTCACCGTCTCCATCATGTATTTGGCATTCATGATACAGCCTTACTGTGGTTCAAGTCCTACTTGGTCAACAGGACACAAATTGTATCTGCAAATGGAATACACTCCAGCCCAATTGATCTATGTTGTGGTGTTCCACAGGGGTCTGTTCTTGGACCTCTTTTCTTCATTCTATACACTCAGTCGCTCTCAAGTGTCATAGATCATCATCCAGTGTCTTACCAACTGTACGTTGATGGCACCCAAATATACAAATCTAGCCACCCAACTGAAGTTGATGCTACCATCCAAGGTGTAGAGAGGTGCATTTCTGATGTGAAACCATGGGTGACATGTAACAAGCTGCAGATGAATGATGATAAAACTGAGGCCATTCTGATCACAACACAAAGACTTTCTCATTCACATCCTTTACCACAAACAATAAATATCAGCAACACCAACATTAAATTCACACAATCAGTACGAAACCTAGCTGTTACTCTGGACAGTACTCTCACATTGCACCAACATGTCATGAACATATGCAAGGCTGCATATCTTGAGCTGAGACGCATCAGCTCCTTTCGCAAATATCTTTCAGTTGATGCCACTAAAACACTTGTATGTTCATTAGTACTTTGAAGACTGGACTATTGTAACTCAATTATGTCTGGTTCATCACAATATCTGCTCCAGAAACTTCAAAAAATTCAAAACACAACTGTTCGGATCATACTTAGAGTACCACGATCAGAGCACACCTCCCCACTGCTCTGTACCCTACACTGGCTATCCATTCGATCCAGAATCAAACATAAAATTTGTTCTCTGTGCTACGTTTCACTGTCGGACTCTAGTCCAACATACATATCCGACCTCACCTATGTGTACACACCAGCAAGATACTTACGCTCCTCTACTGACAATCGTATACTCATTATTCCCACTATGAAAACAAAGTCATATGGACAGCATTCTTTTGCATACCAGGGCACAGCAACTTGGAATGAATTGCCCACTGACACAAAGACACAGTGATCCAATTCAAGCGTGCTCCCAAAACTCACTTATTTCGACTGCAAGAACAAACTTAAAGACCTAATAATGTTTCCTACCTTAAATATTCTCAGCATGTTTTTTTTTTGTTTTCTAATTTCATGGTGTTTGTTTTTGTAATCATATCATTATATGTTTTTTATCTTATAGGTGTTGTCTTATGTTGTAAAGTTCTTAGAGCTTCTAAAGATTAAGCGCTATACAAAGTCCTCATTATTATTATTATTATTATTTCTGCATACAATGTTCCTACACCTTAAGCTCCCCCCACCTGGGCTGGTACAATTTATACCGTTATATCTGAAAGCCTGACCCTCGCATCCACTCGATTCGACTTTTATCGCTTCAGAATTGCCAAAAAGACTGAGAAACTACTCATATCCATTTAAAATACTATAATGTACCAACGCGTAACTCTCGGACAGCCATCGCATAAATTTAATTAGGTGAATTAACCTTTATCTTTACCAGGTGGAAGTAGCCGATTCTGCTACGGGAAGAATAACACTTTGAAAGTTATCTCACAAAAGAAGATGTTTAAGTTGTCTTATATTTCAGATTGTATCATATGATCATTTTATTTAAATTTCCTGGACAGAAATATCCAGTTAAAGTTAGGATAGTAGAAATGACGGCTGATAACGTCATCACACTTCCAATATTAAGGTCTCACGGGACAGTTTATCTGGTGAATTCTCATCCGACAATTACCTACTGCAGAACAATAAAAATATTTTAAGACTGAAGTTACAAACTAATGATTTTTGTAGAAAGCATGCATGCGAGATTTTGACTGCGGCAATCAGGATAATTCCTTATACAACTGGTAACTCTTATACTGAAACAAAATTGCCACCAACCCCTCTTTTTTACATTCATTTTTGACAGCAAAGAACTATATTAAATATTTCCCTGTGATAAGGCGGCTAAAAGAATCAGTGTGTGCTTTATGCATGAATAAAGTTCACTAGTACTATGACAAATTAGCACACTTTTCATCAATCCTAACCGTCTCGATTTTTAGATATTTTCCTCTGTAGTAGATATAAGTAAATACGTAGGTCAAGTCGGCTGTTCATTTGCAGCCCAACTGACGCATTTGATCTCCAATGCTAGTCTAAATGTGACAGGCAGTCATCAAACAAGCCATCTCGCTTTCAAGCCGAACTGAAAGTAAATCTAAACCACTTTTCAAACTTAGCTTCTGTGTTAATTTTTAAATGCTAGGCTTATCATAATTAGTTTAATGCCTTCTACCTTAAAAATTAGGGAGGTGTCAAAATATGAAACTATCCAGTGAGACCTAAACCCGAGACGGATCCTGGATTCGATAATATTAAAAGACAACACAGATTCTGCTCCGTGATCGATATGAACATAATTGAATGTTGTTTCCAACTTTATACGAAATATAAATGCTTCTATTGTCCATATGTTCCTTTTGTTTTTAATATCTACTTGCACACTGTTGGAATGAATAATTGTAAATAGTCAGAAATGTATTTTGTCAACAAAAATGGAATATTCTTATTATTATTTGTAACATATTTTATCTCATTTAATGCATTACATTACGTGTGCCATATATTCTTAATATACATGTTGGGGAAAAAGAAACGCGCAAGACAGGTTTATAACTTTACTAGCTGAAAACACCCTATATAAAAAACTGCTATATGTTCTATCTAAAGAAATTCAAGAACTATGCATATAATCTATATACGTTAATAGTTTTATAGTAAGAGCACACATCAAAGAGGCGCAAAGGCATGACAAGGACGGCACAGGGACAATTTAAACTGACGATACTGGAAAATACCGAATGTTCATTTTAATGTTATTAAAATTAAAATGTTTTACGTAAAGTGATATATATATATATATATATATATATATATATATATATATATATATATATATATATCTTCACAGTTATTTAGGATTTCTATGAAAGAAATGAAGGTATAGAGAATTAACTATAGAAAATTACAAATATACTCCAGACAGAACGGAAAGTGTTTTCCCTGGATTCCCATAGAAGAATGCTTAAAATTAGTAGGCAGAATTAATATTCTAATACACATAATACTATTATACAGGTTAGAGAAATTTTAATACGTACTCTACGGAGGTTCGAACACAGGTCAACGGGTGGACGGTACCTATCGCCTTGCATGCACACACGAGCCCATATTCCCACACGACTGAGCACACATCACCAAAAAATGATGTTACTCAATCGGTGTTTTATGCACTCTTGGGTAGAAGACACACTCGCATGACGACCTAGTAATTAATTATCATGTATCTACACAGTCATTGTATATATTCTATATACAAAAACACAATTGGGAAGGCAATAGAAATAATGGTTTAAAAAATCCTAATAGCAGTTTAACAAGCTTATATATTGCATAATCAACATTTTGAAACTGTCCTTATACTGCCGCTGTGTTAAATGAGCTAAAGGTAACGCGTCTAATCGCCTACTTGTGACTGTAGCACGCGTTGTCGCGTCTTAATCGGATTTACGTAGAACGTTAATACCATATGCGATAAATTTTATATCTACAGTGAATTGTTTCCAGTATTGTAAGTTTAAAACGTTTCTGTTCTTTTTACTGCCTCAATATTAGTTGAGTGAAATATATATTTAGAAAATATGGTCAACACAAGCAGCAGGGAGGGCGAACAGACCAATGGTCGAAAAACGTCCAAATGTCAAAAATAAGCCTTCCTACAAACGATCGAAAAATAAAAAGCGTCGACAAAATTTTAAAAAAAACGTCGACACTTTACTGAGAAAATCTCTCTGGAATTTTTCTAATTAATATTACTCCATTGTCGTTGGTGATTTTTTCTAGTTTATTATGCACGCGCTTTACGCAATTACGTCTTAATTGAAGTCGCGCCCTCCCTGCTGCTGTAATTAAAAAATTGTTATATCAAATAATGGCACATCCGGAATCGCACACAGCTAGATTAGCCCGAGAGAGTGACTAGAAGCAATTAAGAAATTTCTTCTTGTTAGAGACTCATTTAGAGAAAACTTACGAGCGCAGGAAGCACAAGTTGAATACGAAGAACAGAAAAAGTTACAACTGTCATCAAAGAAGATCTTCTTCCGGTATCAAAACAAACAGCAGAACAAACTGAAAAAATAGCAAGAAGAACTAAACAAACCAAAATGATTTTACGAGATCTTCCAGTTGATATATCTAGGGCTCAACCTCCACCTGTCGATGAAGAAATACTTGAGGGTATTGGACAACTCCGTACTGAGGTCGCCGATGTGAAAAAAAAACTTGCACCTAAAAATAAAACAATAATAGAAAACGTAGAACTGATTAAAAAATTTAAGGAAGGGGTTGTCGAAGATATTAGAAATACTAAAAGTGAAGAACTACCTGAAAAAAATATTAATTAGTATATTTAATAAACCTGGTATTTTAAAACCCGGTCATGAAAAAGTAAGTGATGATAATCTTATTAAATGGATATATCGCGTATATAGAAACAAAAAAAAAACAAGCTAGAGATGATGATTTAGAATACAGAAATCGTGATGAAAAAGTAAAAAGACTTTATAGAGAGAGACTGGAACAAATAGAACAACAATATCAACTTCCTCCACCTCTACAAATGACAGAACAACAACAATCTTCTTCACCGAGTCAAAAGTTGATGTCAAAACTTAAAACAATTGAATAAGCAAGAAAACAAAGGGAAAAGGAAGATCTGGAATTGGAGGAAATTAGACGATGGAAAGGATTATACTCACCAGGTAAGGAAGAAGGAGCAACGTGAAGAGGTTTGGGAAATAATTTTGTTTGTCCTGATAATATCGTCAATGACGTGTCACGGTTAGAAGTTCTTATAGGAGAAAAACGTGCCGGAAATAATTCACCAAAAATAATTAATGAAGCAGCTGATATTTGTCAGTGATTATTCCTGGGTGGTATTATGGATATCGGTGTTTACCGGGAACTTATCGATGAACTTGTTGATGATTAGTCACCGCGATTAGACAAATGGTAAATAAAATAAGATGATCGTACACAATAATCATCGTAAATCCGTACCGGTCAGAGTAGTGAACTCACGACTACCAGTCTACAGAGCAATTTACGGAGATGGACTTGGTGATGTTATTCAGGGATTATTTAGAAGGTTAGCTCCAAAAGTAGCACCTGTTGCAAAACAATTATCGATGAAAGCTATCGATGTTGTTCGTGAATAAGCTCCTGGTGCAATTATCAATGTTGCTGGTAAGGCGTTCTCGGCGATCAAAGATAGACTAGCACGATTAATAAGACGAAAACGACAACCAGTAAAATTACTGAGTACTGAAGTGATGCCTGCAGATGTCAGTAAAATAATAAATCAAGCTGCAAATCAAAAACTAGCGGAACTAGGAGATCGGGGACTCGGTGAATCGGGAAATAATATCTCAAGTTTAATATCCGGAAGTGGAATTTCCCGAACGCGGTAATCCACGTGTTAAACGAAAACGTTTATAATAAGATGTTCAAGCGCATGTCCGACACAGCATTTGACATGGAAGCACCTGGCCTTAAAGATGAGTCCGTACGTGATTATCAGTTTTATTCTTATGACGCACGATTACCAAATCAACGTGGAAGAATTGAACTACAAATTCATGACACAAGTATATATTTCTTACCCGCTGAGGCTTTTATTGAGGTAGAAGGTACAATTGTAAGAACAAACGACGCTAATTACGCAGATGCAGCACAGGTTGGTTTTGTCAACAACGGGATCATGGCACTGTTTGATAGCGCCACATATATGGTCGATGGAAAAAATATTGAGTTAATTCAGAAAGATGTCGACGTTGCTACAACAATAATAGGATTGGCAAGATATTCTGATGATTATACAAGATCAGCAGGTCCCACGATGATGTTTGTGAAAGATAATTATGGACACCCTGAAAGCGATCCGTATAATATAAGACGACCAAGAAATTTTGCCGGAAACGCTGATGCTGATGTGACTCCAGTAGTTCATAGTGCTAACCAAATTTCAACTTGGGATTTGTAACGCGTAAAAATATGTTGCTAGGAGCCAATAGAAGTTTTTCATGTACAATTCCACTATCGCATATTTTTGGATTTTGTAGGAATGTTAGAAAAGTTATTTTTGGAGCTAGACACATGTTTGTGTTTGTAAGAAAGGGTGATGATAATGATGCTCTGTGGAGACCTGCTGGTGATGCTGGTAAAGTAGTATTAGCAATATTTTCCTTGTGGATGCCGGTAATGACTCCAACGATCGGAGAAGAACAGAAATTGCTTTCTTTCATGGACACAGGTGGTAAATCCCTGTTGTCATGGTTGACAACAAGCATGGATAGTATACAAAGTGATACTAACGGTCAGTTTACATGGCATATAGCATCACAACAAGGTGTTTCAGCACCACGGCATATTTTTATTGCGTTTTAGAACTACGATCGTTTAAATAATCAGGAACGTACTCATATGATATTTGATAAACTGGGTATCACAGATATTTCTTTACGGATAAACGGACAACAAGAACCAACGGAAAATTTACAACTTAATTATGAACAAAATCATATAGGACGTGTATATCGTCGTTTGATGTCATTCATGGGATGTGATCAAAATGTGGATACCGGTTTGCAAATATCACAACATGATTTCAGAACTTTGTATCCTACCTATTATTTTTCGCTGCAGCATCTTGATCTACCAAAACAATCTGTCGTTGATATACATCTCAAAGCAACATTAAATACAGGTGGTGGTGTTGATTATAGAGTAATCGCGGTCATACCCAGCGATAAAGACATGTTACTTGAAGGTGCTAGCGGTCGAATGAGTCATTGATGCACCAGTGGAAAATCTTTAATCATTATTTGGAGCGTGGTAAGTATTTATCATAAAATGTCGTACAGTCATGTCAATGTCATTTTGACTCCCGGTCAGGTGAAGAAACTTCAATCAAAAAACGCCAACAAATGCGGAACAAAAATATCACTAAAGCGAGATCAGATTTCTAGTGGCGGTCCAAACAAATTATCGTTGACAAATAATCAGACCAAACATCAAGGACATGTTTAAAACAGGTGGTATTTTTCCACTTCTCGCGGCCATTCCAGCATTAATAGCTGCTGCTGCTACAGCCGTAGAAAACGCAGCCGCGTTAGGTGCTGTTGGAACAGCTGCTGAAATGGCTCTAAAGAAAGCAACAGGAAAGGGATACAAAAAAAGGGACGCGGCCTAAGATTACCAGGATCTCGCTGGGGAAGAGGTGTGAGGCTTCCAGGCTCACTTCGTTAGACGTTCCAGCATCAAATTTTGATTTACTTAATGCTGCTAAACAACTAAAAATATCTGCCTTTAGAGGTGTTTTTATGCGAGATCAATTACCGAAACAACCGAAGGAACTCGAAACGGGTATTATTAATCTCGACTCGAATTCAGGACCCGGTACTCATTGGGTATCTTACGCAACTGATCCACGTGGAATCGTTTATTTTGATTCGTACGGATTAGCTCCACCCGTTGAATTTATCAAGTATGTCGAGCCACTTCAAAAAAAAAGTTTGGTATTCGACATTACCAACACAAACAATGACAGATCCGCCAATATGCGGCCGTGAAGCAATTAATGTACTTAACGCTATATCAAAATCATCCAAACCGCCACATAAAGTTGTGCATGATTATACAAGTAACCGCTTCGTTGCGCGCAAGGTGTTTTAAACAGATCAAGGATCTTATATAATGGTTGATATTTACGGAAGATCTTCCTCTACAAGTAAAAAAAAGTATAAAAGTAAATCCGATGACATCGATTTGTCAAAGTACGCGACTAAAGATGAACTTGCCGATGTTATGAATCTTGCTGAAGTTGACCGAGATGAAGTTGTTGTTTTTCAGGACCGATATGGTGTTTTAAAAACGAGTAACATCAAATGGAATGATATAGTTCGACGAGTACTCGGTGCGGTCACGGATAACATCCCTGTGTTCACTAATGACGGAAAAATCAGGGATTCAGGTATGTCGTTTGCAACCATCAGAAATGAAATTGCAAGAAGCGTTGCTAATCGTTTGAAAAACACCGGCGACAAAATGACGGGAGAACTCAGCATGAACGGGAATAAGATAGTAGTTTTGAGAGATCCAACGTCTGACGAAGATGCCGCAACGAAGAAATACGTCGACACCAACTACAACACCGTAGATGGTAAATTATCCACGTTGACGGCCGAGTATGATGTTCACGTAGACGCGTTTGGAAGACTTCGTAGAAATATTCAAAAATTTAGCGAAGCCGCAGATGAATTTTTTGGTACTCCGCCCACCGCTATATAAAACTCTCTGATATCAAGACGAATACTGACATAATTAAAAAAACACTCGAAGACATCGTAGCGGGGATTCCTGAGATCGTCAATAAAGTTAGTCTGATTAAAATTTCACCTGGAATAACTCCCGGGTATATTACCAACATCGTATACATGGTATCATCTGGATTCGCAACATGGTTTGAAAAAAATAAAACTATTAAATATACTGCAACAGTCACTGGCGTGTACAGGCTATCTGTGTTCAGTGCTGAAAAATTTGAGATATTTACAAAGTATCTATGGCGACATTCCACCGATAGGTTTTCCGGGGTTGTGTCTGTTGTATTAAATAAAGGAACCGAAGAAGAATTTATGCTGGAAGCAGCTGATAAGACATTAAACGCAACATCTTACTGTTGGTATTTGGAATTTGTAGCTGAAACACCTCAATTATTTACTGCACAAAATATAATGAGTACCTCAATCAACGATGCCTCTCATTATAGGTACAATCAAGCGCGTGAATGGCAAGTAAAATTAAAAGATATCATCGAACAATATATGGTGAAAATAAAAAAATATCATCGACGACTGGTTATCGTCGACGTGATTGTTTATTCAGTATCCGCTGTTGTTGCTGGAACAGGTGTTATATTGTCAACAATGACAATGATGGCACCAGTAGCCGTAACAATCTGTATTTCAGCCACAAAAACAATTGCAGGTGTTCTTAATATCGTTACAAAAAAAAATATATACCTGCAGGAATGAAAAATTATCCGATTACATAATAAAATTGCACAGCGACGGTCGCATATTCCAAATTATCTTCGTTGTTATCAGCAAGCCTCAGCGATGGAATAATTTCTGATTTTGAGTTTTCAGAAATGATTAAAATATATAACAGTGCTGTTAAAGGTACGAGTATTAATAATGACATCACTGACAACGTCAGTAGAGCTACTCCAGCAGATCGTGACAAACACAGCTCCACCAAAAACAACAATGATCTTGGTAAGCTCGACTAATCCTGAATTTAACGTTAATTTTCCAACTGCGATTGGCGCGAATGAAATCGCGTTAGCACAATTACGAGTATACTACAGCTGGCCAAACATCAGATCGAAATCATTTAATGGTACACCAGCAAATAATTCGCTTGTGTTTGCTAATAAGAACAAACCAGATGGAACACCTGATTGGGTCGTTGTTGGAATACCAACTGGCAGTTATGAGATCGAGGAAATCAATGAAGAATTTCAACGTAGAATAAAATCAATAACAGGAAAAGAATCAAAAATATCAATTGACGTTCATGAGCCAACTTTATCAGCAACGGTTGAAATACATTCACCTGATTACGCCGTTGATATTTATCAATCATCGATAAGAAATGTGCTAGGTTGGCATGAAATCTCGCCAGAGCATCATGGATCATCAGAACCGAAGTTACGTGAATTTCTCACCGACGAAGCAAAACTTATAACGGTTCCAGGATATCGATTTTCTCGACAGTATCGAGCATGGAGAGATTCTGTTGCTGCTGGTGGTGGAAAACTTATTACACCAACATTTCCTCATTTTGTTGTTGTTGATGTGACAGCTTCAACCACAAATGTTGGTGAAAAATATATCAGGATTATATCTGACGAAATTAAGGCCGAGTTTACAAATACATCAGCAACATTAACACAGTTGTTTAAAAATTATATCCTGGAGTATCCTAATAAAGATCTGAAAAGGAAACTTATTGAAACAATACAACATCTGAATCAAATTATATTAGATCTTAAATACGTTAATCGGTATTTTATTGATGTCATAAATGAAGGTATTCTTCCGCTTAAGACAGGTAAAAGTACCAAACAAACTTATCTTGATTATTATAAGATAAATGAAGCAGATTTATTAAATTTTATACTACCATGATTTGCCACCGACGACTTGACAAAATCACTCAAGGATCTTATCAACGAAAACTTTCCTAAAATACTTGATACATGGAAAAAATAACTCCACCGGAGTTTATTCTCAGACACAACAATGACCCGTACGAAGGCGGTAGACATGTTTCACCAGGATTCGTTAATATAACATCAACGATCGCAGTCAATCTTCTTTGTGACGTAATCGATGGCAGCTATCAAATAGATCTTGGAAAGTCAAATCAGGCTCAGCAAGGATATATTCTATACACCTTCATTCCACAAGTATCTTCTGGGAGTTTAATCGTGCAAGAGCCAACCAATCCTGTTTATCTACGTACACATAATCAGTATTTGTCACGAATAAATTTCAAACTCACCGACCACCTAGATCGATTAATTGACCTGCGCGGGGAGGAATTAATTGTGACTCTACATGTGAAATCTTAAGATTTCTGTCTTAAAGACTTTTATCGTAATGATTTTTGATCATAGATCTTTGATCTTAATATTTTATTTTAGTTTATCAGAAATATTTTATTTTTTCTGAAATATTTTATTTTATTTTATCAGAAATACTTTTTAATTTTTCTGAAATATTTTGTTTTTCTGAAATTGATGGGGTAGTTGATACTCAGAATCGTGCAAACCAATCAATTTCGTAATTTTGATTGGGTAGTTGGTACTCAGAATCGTGTAAACCAATCAATTTCGTAATTTTGATGGGTAGTTGGTACTCAGAATCGTGCAAACCAATCAATTTCGTAATTTTGATAGGTAGTTGGTACTCAAAATTATGTAAAATGATAAAATTTTATGATAAAAAATATTTCTGATAAAATAAAATAAAATATTTCAGAAAAAATAAAATAAAATATTTCTGATAAAATAAAATAAAATATTTCTGATAATATAAATATTTCTGATAAAATAAAAAAACATGTTTCTGAATAATATAAATATTTCTAAATAAAATGTTTCTGAATAATATAAATATTTCTGATAAAATAAAATAAAATATTTCTGATAAAATAAAATAAAATATTTCTGAATAATATGAATATTTCTGATAAAATATTACACGTGCTCGGTCGTTTCATGATCTGACATAATTTTTCTTAATTGTCTTATACGAGTGCTAATTATTTTCTTTGCTTCGTACTCGCGGGATAATCCCGTTCGAATTTTTTCTACTGCAGCAGAGAGGGGAACGAATTCCTTCACTTGAACATCTTCTACAGTAGCTAGCGACTGAAACATCGCCGCCTGAATTCGTTTTATGAACCTATATTCAGATGATAGTGTGTGTATTCCTTGGTTCTTACGTTCTTGCAAAATTTCAAAATCAGAAATTATTTTTTCAGGATTTAGTTCATTAGATATATTAATTCCATTTTTTTCTAATTTTATAATAGCAGAAATAATATCATTAATATTTTCGTAGTTCATTATTATATAGTATTTATATATATATTTAAATCAAAAAAATATATCCCCATGTGAACCCCTAATTGAGTGTTTTAGCGAGATCAGGAGGATGTTTCAAGGACAGCACAACATATACAATGAATGACAATCCCTACATCAACCTCTATTCGAGTGTTTCAGCAAGTTCAGGGGGTATATGGAATATATACAATGAATGAATGACAGTACAACATAAATCTTAATTAAGGACGGCACAAACATATATGGAATATATACAATGAATGACAATCCCCACATGAACCTCTATTCGACTGTTTTAGCAAGTTCAGGGGGTACATGAAATATATACAATGAATGAATAACAGAACAAACATATATGGAATATATACAATGAATGACAATCCCCGCATGAACCCCTAATCAAGTGTTCTAGCGAGTTCAGGGGGTACATGAAATATATACAATGAATGAATGACAGTACAAAAATATATGAAATATATACAATGAATGAATGACAGTACAAACATAAATCTTAATTAAGGACGGCACAAACATATATAGGGCCATTCTCTACGCTCAACAGATTTTGAAACACACACCCCACATAATCAGCTCGTGGGTGATACAAAACATGTATCCACCACCGGTAACGTGGTGGAGGGGGGTATCTTTTTTCTGTTGAGTTTTGAGGGCTGGCGGGACCCCAATTAATTATAAAAATCACTAATAAGCGTAACCACCGACAGTTGTCAGTCATGGGACTCGATGGCCGGGCCTCGAGTTCAGTAATTCTACACGCATGCAATAAGCCACGGAATCATCTGACAAATATATGTTTCAGAAATTATTATATCGGTTTCTGAATAGATTGTATATATTTCTGTATGGATATAATAAAACAGCGATTTCTGAATGGATTATATATATTTCTGCAATAAAACAGCGGTTTCTGCCTTGAAAAAAATAGTCTTTTATCATAATAGCGAAAGCATCCTAAAATTGAATATTTTTCACCCACTGTACCATCAAATATTGTATAGTTACCTACAGATCAGTTTCTGAACACACTGTAAATATATAAATGTAACAGCGTGTTCTGTCTCGATTTCTCGTAACAGATTGTAAATATCTGTACTCAAACAGCGTGTTCTGCCTTGATAACATACATGTACATCTCCTACCAGTGCACCATCAAACATTTTATTACCTACAGATCGGTTTAAATATTTCTGCATTGTAACAGCGGTTTCTGAACAGAATGTAAATATCTGCATTAAAACAGCGTTTTGCCTCGATTTCTCGTAACAGATTTAAAAATAACTCGCTACATTGTACGATATAAAATACGTTTATTCTTCTATTTTGTACGTTAAAAAACCATAAATATCTTTCTATGAGTATAATTATTGATATCAATTACGACGTAGATGATTAATTAACTAATTAGGACGATGAAAATCAGAAATCTACGGAGAAATATATATTTACAGAATTATCTCCCTTTCGCTAAAGTCGAAAAAGTAGGTAGTATAAGAGTGAGGATTTCTAATAAAAAAAGATAAATAATTACATAAATAGTTAATAAATATAATTCTACGTAATTACTTGATAGTGATGATAATGTATCTTATTAACAATATTGGAAGGTGATTTTCTGTTTATATTTTTTTGAGAAAGCGGATTTGGTTATATTTTCTGCGACAAAATATACCGAAGACATACAAATATCATAATACTTGCCAGCTGAATTCATTGATTGAAATATAATTTCTTCACTGGTTTCTGTTTTTGTAGATTTAACTAATCTTGCAATTTTTTCATGTTTACCATTATTACCACGTGCAGAGTTCTCGCTATGTGTAATAGCTTGAAGAGTGGATAAACTTTTACAGGTTTTCACACCGTTGATGTGATTGATCACAAGACCATCTTGGATGAACCCTTGTGACACTCGTATACGAAACGGTGACAGAGATAACTTTTCTTTTTATCAGCACCAAACGTAAACATTAGATAGCCAGTATTAATGACAAAACCGACTTGTTTTTTCAACCTACAATTTCTGATCACACCATCACGATTTGATTCGTAGTTATTACAGGATGTGGGACAAATCCATTTTGTTCCATTATACAACAATATCATTTGTTTAAATCATAACTTGTCTGAAAATTTAGTTAAATAATCCACCACGGATTTTATAGCTCCGTCATTGACATTATTTTTTTATCATAGTATCTTTTAAGTTCGCGATATT
The DNA here is from genome assembly GCA_028554795.2 of Sinohyriopsis cumingii. Lineage (NCBI taxonomy): Eukaryota > Metazoa > Mollusca > Bivalvia > Unionida > Unionidae > Sinohyriopsis > Sinohyriopsis cumingii. Next base: position 125,908,163 of record CM068837.1, on the reverse strand, counting down.
TTTACCACCGCAATTGGCACATAACTCTCTTTTACCTCGTACTCCAACACCACATCGCAGACATGGTATTAGTCCTAAACAACCTCTATGAATGGACTGCAAATTAATCCCGAAGAATTCCTTCCTGGAGGGTTTACTGCAGGGAGTTAATGATCCGATCATCAACCATTTGCACTTGTTCTGTTGAGACATTGTATATATATAATATTTTTATTTAAATACTTGTCTGAAATATAATATGGATGAGTTTGAGAGATTATCCAGAATCAAGCCTTGGAAAACAAGTAAATTCAACCTCGACAGGATATCTTCTGATTTACCAGTAAAACATCTAGTTGATAAGAAAAATAACAGTTTGATCAATAAAATTCACGATGCCAAGAAAGAATTTCACGCAGATGGCGCATCTCATGTATGGTCAACGTTAAAGATTACACGCGACAACGATATCATCGACGCTACGATGAATGACAAACGAGGGGCAGCTATTATTGAGCAGCTCGATGATAGAAGTTATCTTTTTAGAATAAAATTTGTCGTGTTAACAGAAACAGATAATTGGATTATACGTGACAAATATGATCCTGTCATTGGTAATAAAAAAGTTATATTAAGTAAAAATTCCAAACCAGGAGCGCTGACTGGCATTGACAAACCGTATTATGAGCGAGCGTATCCTGTAACAGCAGTAAATTATGGAATTTATCCGATAAATGAAAACCCCAGCATTAATAAACCAGCCCCAATGAGATTTTCAAAACTAAATTGTGTAGCCGAGCGAGTAACGGAACATTTTACCGTTTCGACTCGTGGAAACGGCCTAACGGATAAAAGACGTAAAATAATAAACGAGTGGGGAGAAATGGTTAAAGATACCGGAGCGTCTATCAAAGATGTCGCTGAGTTAGGAAAAAACCTAAAATTCCCAATAACCGTAAAAACAATAACAGGGGGGATTTTGTATGAATCAAAATATAAATGAAAAGGAGCTTCGATCGAAATTATTGATCATAACGCGCACGCATGGACTAGCGCAGTAACACTATTTCCACGAGATCGGATTGTTAAATTTTATCAAGGAAATATTTTTGATTTTATTAACGAAATAAGTAAAAACGATCCTGTGTCAGTATGGCTGTTTCAGAGTTCTGAAAACGACGATCTGATTATTAGATCAGATGGAAGTATTTGTACCGAAGAAAAAATTAAGTTCGATCAGTTTGTACGACCAAATGGTGTTATTTATCGAACAGATCTTCTCCACGAAAAAATGAAAATCTTGCGCTGCAATATACTGATGACACTGACGAACTATTGAGCAACTGTTTTGCTGCTCCGTCAGTTGCGGATCATTTTTGTAGAAAGAAAAATTCGTGGATGCCAACTCGGTCTGATTTTCTTGATGATGTAATACTGAGTTGTGTCGAATACGGACACGGTGGATTGTGGAATACTAAATACGATCATAGAGATGTTATTTCAGTTGATATGGTTGCGTGTTATCCTGGAAGTTTTCTTGGATACGGAGATTGTTCTGTGTACTTTGAGCGATTCGGCCATCTGACGCACGAGATGACACGAGTATCGATAAATGGACCATTACCGGATCATGACTTAACTGGATTTGCTTGTATCGAGTCATTTGAAATGTCTAAAGATCTCCATGCGATTTGTTATACTTGGTTTGGAAAACATTTTTCAGAAAAAATGTGGGCACCAATAGTACTATTATGGTATATGCTTGATTGTGTGATATTAACACTATTGATTGTAAGTGAAGCAATTATATCATATCGTAAACAAACCGAAGTTTGGTTACCACAACAAAAGAAATATTCTGATGATGAAAACTCTGATATAACCGATTACGAGAATAAAATTACAAAAGATCTCGGGAGAAAAGTAATCGGTAAGTTCACTCAAGGAGGAGCATATGATCAAGGACGACATTGTACAAGACTGAATATGGATGATGCTGAGTTAGATTTTATAAACGCTGATACAACGAATAGAAATACGTTTATAAGTCGAGAAATAGCTTTCTTGTCAAATGGAAATAAACTAGGTACAATTGTGAGCTATATAGACGGTGAGTCACCGCAGTTTACTCATTTAAGATCATCGATGCTCGCGTACGTTTCAATAAATCTATTATCGATGATAAATAAAGTTTCTACACTCGCTGTCAGAGTCGCTACAGATTCGTTTTATATCAATAAAAAATATTCAGGATTACAAGAACAACTGCATATCGGAACTTGTGCATCATGGGTTCGTGGAGAATAAAAAAAGAAAATACACTTTATTATTCCGAATCAGCTGATGTTGAAGTTAAAGATATTTATTGTAAAAAAAAGAATCAAATATTAAAGCTATCATCGACAACTTCGTTGTTACCATCGGTGTACGATCCAGTAACTAGAAATAAAACAGTTTATCTAAACGGACCTGGTGGTTCTGGTAAAACCACTCGAGCGATCGAACTGTTTCAGAACTCAGATATGATCGTGCTAACACCCACACATAGACTCGCGCAAGAGATGAAAAAACGAGGAGTACAATCATGTACTTATCATAGCTTCTTTCGATGGAAGGGTGATGCATGGACTCCTGATCGAATGGGAGAAAAATATATTCCGAGGATTATAATATGGGATGAAATAAGTACAGTATCATCAGAAACATTAAAAACATTTCTTGATTGGTTATTAACAAGAAATACTGCTGTAATAATGTGTGGCGATCACGGTCAACCACCACCGTTTGTTGGACTATCTCCACATAATTGGTTAAAAAATTTCGTTGATTATTACGAAGAAATAAGTGATGATCATAAAGGGCTTGATGCAGAATTAAGAGAATTTAAAAAATTAATCAGACTACATCCGAATAAAATTCAATGTGAAGTAATGCATGGAATAATTCCAGAAACTTCGATGAACGACTTTCTGCAGACGTGGAAACCGAATGATCTGATAGTTGCAAGTAGAAAAATAGTTCGTGCTACACTTCAACAGAATTGTTTCAGTTACATAAAGAAAAATTTCCAACATTGCCAGTTCGTTATGTTATCGATCGACCAGCTGATACACGGCGGCAGAATATTGATGTTGATATACCAGGACAGACCGAGAAACAGAATTTAGTATTAAATGATATTATCACAGTTGATATCAACGCTATTGAAGATGCATTATCGTTGAACAAATCTCCTTGGACACTAGGATATGCAATGACGATTCACTCCTCTCAGGGATTAACTATTTCTGATACAGTTGTTTGGATCATAGATGATCGTATCGAGTGGTCAAACTTAGTTTATCTCGCAGTGTCTCGAGTCAGAAGAATATCTCAGTTGCGGAGAATTGTCTTGGACGAGTCAGTGATTAGTGATGATATTGACAATGATATAATTTTAAAAAATTAGCTGGTTATAAACAATCTGATAAAAAAAATAATAGAGAATTTGATCTCGACGTTGAATTTATTAACGCACTGAAATAACAACAGAATAATCACTGTGCAAGTTGTAATTGTGTGATGTTATGGAGATATTCGAGTAATAATCCAAGACAATTTACCGTAGATAGAAAAGATAGTAGTCGCGGTCATACACGCGAAAATATCATGTTGACCTGTCTTGAGTGTAATCGACGTAGAGGAGCTAGTTAAGTGATCGCTGTGGTAATTGTGTATCCTCAGGAATCACCTGTAATTGTTCTCGTGTAAATCCACGTTGAGGAGCAGTTGAATCTAATCTGTAGATTGCGGGTATACCCGAGGATCTTGTTATGCTAGATATCTTATGTGTGGTAACACTCCAAATAGGATCAGTCGCTCTTTTTTTACCACCTTTGAGTCCACCGGGTTCATATAAATACCTTACAGTAACATTACCCAGTACTGGCTGCGCTGAAAAATCACGTCGTTGTATTGGTATATTTTTTTTGTAATTGCCTTAATAGGTTTCATGTTGATCGTTCGAGTTACTTCATTATTTAATGCAGTCATCACACTCGGTAATCTTGCAACCCATTCACAAGATCTCTTGTATTGAATACATTTCTTCATGTATTGATATCCAAATAACCGCTCAGCGAGTGTTTGATTAAATCACTCAACAATTTCCTGATCACAATGAATTGCGGTATGTCCTCGTCTGATGGTGACATTATGTTGCTTCATCAACGATGATACTGGACCAAGAAATTCTTTGCCAGGATCAACCTGTGGCAGCTGTGGCCATTGTAGACCACCTTGTGGTCTGGGTCCGCGTTGATAAATTCGTTTAAACGCAGAAGCTACTTCAGCAGCTGTCTTTGTCAATAATGGTTCTGCTTCTTTATATCTACTTGCAACATCAACAATGGTTAGCGCATATTTGTACGTTTTTCTACGTACAGTATCATGTGGTAAAAACAGAATATCAGCTTGACGAACTTCATTAGGGACGCTGACATCGAAATACGCGTACTGAATTTGTTTCGGCGGTGGTAGGTAAATTTTCCATATTGCCTGTTTGGATCACCATATTTTAGCAGTAACACGTGTGACTTTTGCTGCATCAGCGAGTTTACTAATTGCTGCTTTACCCCTCCAGTATCCTCTTGGGAAAAATAAATCGTTTCCTTTATAATTAATTACCAGCACCTAGCGCTAATTTACCTTTCATCGTGGATCTTATTAACCAATTAGCTAATGATTATCTTATATTTTTGTTTTTATAGAATTTAACGCGTGAATTAATTTCACATCTGCGATATGCCTGTCTTGTAGATTTTCACTTTTATATGCTACATCATGAACATGACACGCTTTATCTCGCATTTTTTGTTGTAGCCATGGATAGATCATTAGTTGGGGTTTTAGTTCTACAGCGTAAACAATATAGATTCATGTATTTATATAATATGGATATGGATATAATTGATTTCTCAGCGACAAAGAAATGAGAACCAGTCAAGCATCATCTGGCGGTACCGAATTACATCAGAATGATTATAATAGGTCCATCTGGATCGGGTAAGACACAATTGTTACTTAATCTTATAATGAGATGGTTCAAATGGGATAAGTTGCATTTGGTAGTACCATCAGTCAATGATCAGAGATGCTACTATGTGCTTAAAGATTTTAATGAAAACGCGCGATTACTGGATGACGATGTCATTAAATTTATAACCAATATCGATGAAGCACCATCTGTAGATGATCTAGATAGATTTATTGATAATTTGGTTGTATACAATGATGTGATGCTGGACAAACGATCAAATCCAGCTAGAATATTTTCTTGAGGAAGACATAAAAACACTGATATATGTAACACAACGGTATACACAAATACCAAAAGTAATCAGGGATAACTGTAATATTTTAGTTGTGTTTAATGGAGTCGATACACATACATTGTGCAATATTCATCAAACTTGGTGTAGTGGAGATATGGATATACCAGGTAACTAAGTTTAGAAATTTCTTTCACGAACGCAAGCTACTCCACACAGATTTATAACGATACATTTACATGATCCCAGAACAAGATATCGTGTGGGTCTCAATAAAATATTTGGCTGAATAGCAGCAGGGAGGGCATGACCTCAATTAAGACGCAATTGCATAAAGCGCGTGCATAATAAACTAAAAAAAATCACCAACGACAATGGAGTAATAATGATCAGAAAAATTCCAGAGAGATTTTCTCAGTAAAGTGTCAACGCTTTTTTTAAATTTTGTCGACGCTTTTTATTTTTCGATCATTTGTAGGAAGGATTATTTTCGACATTTGGATGTTTTTCGACCATTGGTCTGTTCGCCCTCTCTGCTGCTAAACACACAAAACAATGTCATTCATCTAGTAATGATTAGTCAATTATATTCTGCGTTTGGAATTAAGATATGTGTATATAAACAGATACAACATATAGTGTGACGTAGAAGAAAGGAAAAGGTTGAAGGACACAAAGCGGAAAGAAAAGCGGAAACAGGACAGAGGGAAAACATGACAGCAGAGATAAGACAGTTGGAAATGAGAAAGACACAGAGATACACAAGATGGGGAGTTAAGAGAAAGGATACTTAATAGTATGAGGTGGACAGAACTTAGTGTGTATATTGGATATAAACAGTAGATTACAATATGACGTAGTGTTGTAATTAGTATACCACTGGTCCTCGCCTTACCCAGAAGTCAACAGAAAGACTCAATAGGTCAGACAGACTGCACCTGATGGATCAGACATCACTAAAAACTGCCACAATGCAGACATCGTAGCGATATGACTGAAACGCCTTTAAAGCTATGTTAAAAATCTGAGTCACAAAATCGCACACATACGAGACTGTGATTGCCCGTGGATTTAAGAAGCAGACTTCAAAAATATATATAAGAAAATGAAACCATAAGTCTAGTCTCATTCAAAGAGGCTTTCTCTTATTACTTGGAAACAGTATACTGCAATCTCCCACCTGAAATATACACAACCAGACATGAAATGCCTAATATAAAAGATGTGTGCATACTGTGTGCCTGGTACTCAACTCATTATTTTGAAAAGGCCAGAAAGCAGAACAATGAAATGTGAACAGATTTTTTATAGATTGTTCAGCTTCAACCGACATTGCTGACAATCAAGTTTCGGCATGGTTTTACTCATCTTCAGTTTTTCAGATCCATTTGGATGATGGTGTACAGACCATTTACTACTGCTAACTGACTTTTTTTGGCTATAACACAATATGGTACATAGTACAATATTGTTTTGTGGACCCTGAGCATTGATAATATTAAGTGATGTGATATATGTTATAATGTACTATAGCCAGCAATTATCTCAGCAACAAAACCTGGAATCTTAGAAAAAAGATATTGGAAAAGAAAATTAGAATACATGCCTTATCATATGAATTAATTATTGATTTTGGACTGATACTACATAAAAGTGGCTGCTTATGATGGGTGACCACTCCGATGGCCTAGTGGCTAGAGTGTCCGCCTCGGATGCGGGATGTCGTGGGTTTGATTCCCGGTCGAGTCATACCAAGGAATTACAAAAATGGTATTAACAGCTGCCTCACTTAGCACTCAGCATTAAGAGGTTAGTGTTAAGACTGGTCGGCCTGGTGTCAGGATAATGTGACTGGGTGGGACATCATGCTACATGTCTCTGGCATGTTGCCCCAATGCTAGACATCACTGTAAACTGCCACCCTGCAGTCATCGTAGCGATATGACTGAAAAATTGTTAAAGCTCCGTTAAAAATCCAAATAACAGACACACACACACACACACACACACTGCTTGTGATTGGTAAATGTTTTATTTCTAATGGACAAACGCTACATTAAATGACATATGAGTGGTACTTCTGTACACAAACTTGTCTGCGTAGAGGAGGTAGCCCATCGAAGACTCCAAAGGGTGACCAATGTATTAAAAGTAAACATCTAAGGTAATAACTATTCTTTAATCTACTATGTATGTGAAGTCCAGGTAATCTTGCCCCTTTACTTTTCCAGAAAAGGACAGTGAGCAAGCTTAATATTTCCACCTACTTTTCACGAAGATTTCAGTAAACCTCACATTTCTATGGTTTATCTCCAGTATGTATCCTTTTGTGTATCTTTAAAGTACTGCTTCGACTAAACGTTAGATAACAAACTTCACACTTAAATGGTTTATCTCCAGTGTGTATTCTCCTGTGCCTTGTCAAAACGCTACTAACCCTAAACATTTTATCGCAAACATCACATTTGAATGGTTTGTCTCCAGTGTGTATCCTTCTATGTGTCTTCAAATCGCCACTCTGTGTAAACATTTGATCACAGTCTTCACATCTGAATGGTTTATCTCCAGTATGTATTCTCCTGTGCCGAGTCAAAATGCTACTTAGCCGAAACATTGCATTACAAAACTCACATTTGAATGGTTTATCTCCAGTATGTATCCTTCTGTGCGCCTTTAAATCACCACATTTAGTAAACATTTGATCGCAAACTTCACATATGAATGGTTTATCTCCAGTATGTATCATCATGTGCATCTTTAATGGACCACTCTGGTTAAACATTCTATCGCAAACTTCACATTTGAATGGTTTATCTCCAGTATGTATCCTCATATGCACCTTCAATGACCCACTCTGGCTGAATGCTTGATCACAAACTTCACATTTGAATGGTTTATCTCCTGTATGTACTCTCTTGTGCCTCGTTAAGCTACTACTCTCTCTAAACGTTTTATCACAAGCTTCACATTTGAATGGTTTATCTAGAGTATGTAAATTTATGTGCTCCTTAAAATCAACACACTGCTTAAACATGTTACCACAAAGTTCAGTTTTCAGTGTTGTATCGCCAGTATGTATGCTCATGGGTGCCTTATCACAAATCATCGCGAATAATATCCGTGGATGTTCACGTCAGCGTAACTTAAATGTATGAAATGTTACCGAATTCGCTTCATGCACCACAGGAGTCTGACGTTTTATCACTCAAGTCCGATGAAATCTCTGACAACACGAAATCACCTTGTCGGTACTTGAAATCAACACAAGGATTGCAGGTATCACGGTACAAATTGTTATTCCATAGACATCTATGCTAATGTTTTGTGAAATAAATATACCTTCTATCCTACTTCAGCATGCATGTCACACACTGTCATAGAGAACAATGTTAGGTTGTCAATTTGACAAGGACAAAACCAGGTACTCCATTGCATTTAAGAGAGATAACTCTGCTGGAACTAGACAGGGATAAGAGTTATCTAGTCATAACAGTCACATTTTCAGCCATGTATACCACATTTTAAACAAATAAGAAAAAATACAAAATATGATCTAGATATAAATTAACATAATCTAACATGTTGCCAAGAGGTTTAAATTTGTTTTTAGGCCTAACAGAAAGTACAACTCTTACATAATGCACCAATCGCAGCTAGTGTTGTTGTTTATATTAGAATACATTGTTCCTAAACCTTAAGCTCCGACCACCTGGGCTGGTACAATTTATACCGTTATATCTGAAAGCGTGACCCCAGCATCCACTCGATTCGACTTTTGTCACGCGTCTTTTATCGCTTCAGAAACGCCAAAAAGACTGAAAAACTACTCATATCCATTCATAATACTGTAATGTACCAACGCATAACTCTCGGACAGCCATCGCATAAATCTAATTAGGCGAATTAACCTTTATGTTCACCACTACGTTCACAAAGTCTTTCTACTGAATTCCATCAGGCGGAAGTAGCCAATTCTGCCGCGGGATGAATAACACTTTGAAAGTAATCTCACAAAATAAAATGTTTATCTTGTCTTTTATTTCAGATTGTATCATATGATAATTTATATAAATTTCCTGAACAGAAATATCTAGCTAAAGCTAGGATAGTAGAAATGACGGTTGATGACGTCATCACACTTCCAATATTAAGGTCACACTGGACAGTTTATCTGGTGAATTTTCATCCGGCAATGACCTATCGCAGAACAATAAAAACAATTTTAGACTGAAGTTACAAATATAAACAAACTAATGATTTTTCTAGAAAGTATACGTGTGAGATTTTGACTGTGGCAAACAGGTTAATTCCTTATACAACTGGTGGCTCTTATACTGAACCAACACTGCCACCAACCCCTCTTTTTTACATTCATTTTTGACAGCCAAGAACTATATTAAATATTTTCCTGTGATAAGGCGGCTAAAAGAATCAGTATGTGCTTCATGCATGAATAAAGTTCACTAGTACTATAACAAATTAGCATGCTTTTCATCACCCCTCAACCATCTAGACTTTTAGATATTTTCCTCTGTAGTAGATATATGTAAATAAGGTAAGCCAAGTCGGCTGTTTATTTGCAGCCCAAGTTACGCATTTGATCTCCAGTGCTAGTCTGAATGTGACAGGCAGTCATCAAACAAGCCAACCACCTTTCATGCCTTACTCAAAGTAAAGCTAAACCACTTTACAAATTTAGCTTCTGTGTGAATTTATAAACGCTAGGCGTATCATAATTAGGTTCATACCTTCTACCTTAAAAATTAGGGAGGTGTCAAAATATGAAACTATCCAGCGAGACCTAAACCCGAGACGGATGCTGGATTCGGTGATATTAAAAGACAACACAGACTCTGTTCCGTGATCGGTATGAGCATTAGACCCTAACGCTTATTTATTGCAGAGTAGAATCTGGTGAAATAGGCTGCTTCCGCCTACTGGTGTACTTTACAAAGACTTTGTGTCGATATTGGAAAATATTCAATGTTGTTTCCAACTTTATACAAAATATAAATGTTTCCATTGTCCATATGTTCCTTTTGTTTTTAATATCTACTTGCACACTGTTGGAATGAATTATTGTAAATATTCAGAAATGTATTTTATAAACGAAAATGGAATATTCTTATTATTATTTGTAACATATTTTATCTCATTTAATGCATTACATTACGTGTGCCATATATTCTTAATATACATGTTGGGAAAAAAGAAACGCGCAAGACAGGTTTATAACTTTACTAACTGAAAACATCCTATATAAAAAATTGCTATATGTTCTATCTAAAGAAATAAAAGAACTACGCATATAATCTATATATGTTAATAGTTTTATAGTAAGAGCACACATCAAAGAGGCGCAAAGACATTACAAAGACGGCACAGGGACAACTTAAACTGACGATACTGGAAAATGCCGAATGTTCATTCTAATGATATTAAAATGTTTTACATAAAATTATATATATATATATATATATATATATATATATATATATATATATATAGCTATTCCGGATTTCCTATGAAAGAAATCAAGGTATATATAATTGATTATTGAGAATTAGAAATATACACCAGACAGAAGGGAAAGTGTTATCCCTGGATTCCTATAGAAGAATTAGTAGGCAGAATTAATATTTTAATACACATAATGCTATCATTCAGGTTAGAGAAATTTTAATTCGTACTCTACGAAGATTCGAACACATGTCCGCGGGTAAACGGTACCCATCGCCTTGCCTGCACACACGAGCCCGTATTCCCACACGACTAAGCACACATCACCAAAAATTGATGTTACTCAGTCGGTGTTTTTTGCACTCGTGTGTATATGACACTATCGCATGAAGACCTAGTAATTAATTATCACGTATCTACACAGTCATTTTATATATTCTATATATAAAAACATATATGGGAAGGCAGTATAAATAATGGAAAAAAATCCTAATAGCAGCTTAACAAACTTATATATTGCATAATCAACATTTTGAAACTGTCCTTATACTGCCGCTGTGTTAATTGAGTTAAAGGTAGCGCGTGTCTACTCACCTACTGATGAGTAGTAATATTAGTTGAGTAAAATGTATATTAAAGAAAAAAATGATCGACACATACAATAAATATATATAAATGAACAACACATTTGTACTGCCACAATATTAGTTGAGTAATATATATATATATATATATATATATATATATATATATATATATATATATATATATATATATATATATATAAATGAACAACACATACGAAGCAAACATTTTCTGATTCTGATATAATTTTTCATATATATTTTGTAATGACAGTAAATGTTACCCAATGTTCAAAGTTTTTGCCAAATTTGCCGTGTGTAGTTCTTCTCCTGACACCTACCGTAATGAAATATCTTTTAGAAATTTACACGAAGACATTTCACTGTCATTAAGGTATAGAAACAGTATAGTTCAAGTCACAAAGGTCTTGTGAGCGCATTTACTGATATAAATTTATAGACTAATTTTAGTTTTACAATTTAATCAAAATATAGTTATAACAAAGTTTATTCTATCATACATTTTGAGTAATCTTTCACATTAATTGTTATAACAAAATTTCCAAACGAAAATGATCACTCGCTATGGACATGCACAACTGCAGTACGGCACTACACTGTTTTTTTTTTAAAAAAAGCTGATCTTGGATTGAACCATTACTAGAGCAGGGGGATTTATGGTACGATAGCTTGAACAAGAAGTAGCGCGCGTTTTCATTCATTTCCTCTATGGATGCTCAGCTATGAATGGGATAGGGGAGTAACATACAGTAAGTTTTATATCTAACTTGTACATATGATATTTCTTCAAAATGATAATTAAGCCTAATGCAAATTTTAACTAAAATAAAGTGAATGTACAGCCATTTGTCTTGTTTTTTACTTGTACGAAAGTACATATTTGTATGGGAAAATAGTTCCTGTGTACGAATTTAAATAAAGTCATGACATATCATATAAATGATATATGAGAAGTTACATAATTGCCTCCAATTGATTGGACTTATATGCCGTTTGTTTTTTCCTAATGGTATTTTTCCCCAGACTTTGTTTATCAGTAACGACATTTTCGCCTCTCTGTTTGTCTTTTATAGTACAACTTCTTCTCAACCTCACGCGCGTTCCCTCTCACATCATAGCGCGGGACAAAATCCGGTTTAAACGAGATCACCTCTCTTGCTTGACTGTGCTTAAAAATGTCAAAGAACAGTATCATTGAATTTGCCGTTAAGAATATCTCAAGGAATTTATGCAACAATCTTCAATAGAATTTCGATGGACAAGGCACGAATATAAAAAGGTATGTTTAATAAAATTTTCCAAAATAACACCTATAGCTGCAAAAAGTGACTCAGATTGCGTACATGAACTGTGTTATTTGTACTATAGAAGTGAAGATTAAAGTTGAAGAAAATTCAACTCTCATTTTCCAATCGTCTGATTATATAAAATACGATCTTAATAGATAAAAGAATCCAACAGTAAATATTTTCAAGTATTATAGGTATGCATTGTGTATATGTATGTTTTTGCCCGTCTTTGTGTTTCATATTCCAGTAATTAAACATTTTTAGAAAGTTACACGAGCACATGTTATGGTCTGTTAGAAACAAGAGAGTAGACTTAACGTCCACCTGTAAAATATGTAATTATTTAAAGAAAAGAACGACCAATCAATTGGCAAGCAAACATTTAATTCTTATATGTTTATTTATATAAATATTGTATCATCATTAAATATTTTGCAGTATTGTTCACACATGACGTCTCTGTACCGTCATGAGCAATTATCTACACACAGTAGTTACTACATGTACATATAAAATGTATATACATGAGAAAAATTTTGCATCATTTTTCAACGAGATAAATTATGTTTCAAGATAGAGAACGATCAGCACATAGAAAAAGCATTCATTTCTAATTCTTATATATTTTGTTGGTTTTTTTAAATTATATCATCAGTAAATATTCTCCACTACTGACAGTTTAAATATATATGCGCCGTCTTTGACATGTCTTTGCCCTGTCTTTATGCGTCTTTGACCGTCTCTGCAATGTTTAGTTGGGCCGCTCAATATATCCTGATCTGATGACGTCAAATTCCACCTTAACATGTGGAAGAGTCGATTTCTTTATTGAGAGGTGATCACTTTTCATATTCAGCTATAATATAGTTGCCTGCGTTGGATTTATTTGCTGAATAAAAAATTGACTCTTCCGGATTACATATACACAGACCATTCTCTACAGCATTTATTGAGCGAATAGTTTTTTGCGCGGTAAGTCAATATGAATTATGTTTAAAACGTTCGTGCACGAAACGAATACGGTAATTTCAGCTACGTGAATTTCGATATTCAGTGGAAGGCACTTTAAGTTTTTTATTATTTGTCGACATTGTTGACGCTTTTAACGTGTTACTAGATACACCGAAATCTGTTATTGAAAAACCGAAATACATCGTAATGCATACCGTGAATATATTCCAGTATATATGAAAATTGTTATTTCAATAATAATTATAAAGAGTAAAATAAATTGTGTGTGAATTTGGTATACATTATCTATTTCTTCTATTCATAGTACATTCATGCAATGATGTGACTGTTTCAGTTGATTTGAAAGATCTGATAAATGGCGAATGGTAATAATACATGCACAGAATGATGATGTTATGAATTAATGGTAATGTATTAGGTCAAGTATTGCAATTATAATAATCGATACCCTCTCACTCATAAACTGCATTTTCAGTGATTATCAATATGACAGAACATATGCTACTTTCAAGTATGGCTCGATATTATTGGACATTTTGTTCTATTTTTTTCCATAATTCCGAAACCCCCTGACCAATATGTTATGTGCAAAAACCAAACTTCATATGTCTAACAGTTAGCACAAGGCTATTGATAGGTTTTTTCTTTTAAGAGAGAGAGAGATACTACACTTCTTTTCTTAGATAACCCCAAGATCCCATTACAAAACAAGTTATTGGCTTTGTCCACTGCTCTAAAACGGTCTATTAAAGTTGCTATTCTTAAAGAAGAGTGAAGTACTGTCATCTATCCGCGACACAAATATACATATATATATAGTCTTATTTTCGCATAAATTGATGTGGAATCATCAGCATACACTCTCGCGCCGTAGACACCTATTTTGTCACGTGATCATATTAGCGTAGTTGCGCTGTAATTTTAGACGAAGAAACATCAATGCACGCCAAAGTTTGGCCATTTTTAAATGAATATTTCAGTCTAATTATATTGAGAAATGACCATTAATTTCAAAATTTTGCGATATTTTGGATCAAATGGAGAAAATGAAAGCCAAGTTTATGTTTTCAAAACTTATGCAGTAAAACTCCTTTTAATGGTCACATTCTCGTATGTTATTTTCTGTTTTTATTCTTCTTCTTCCTCACAAATATGGCATGCATTTGTTGATCTAATACATTGTACATCTTCATTTGTGAACAAATTCTTAATTGTTGATGTATATATTGTTTAAAGTGAAAAAGGATGCTTAGATTCGGATTTGCAGAATTGATCTGCACGAATCACTGCAAGGCCAAAATTAGATGAACCGGATATTGGTTGTCTGATGTAATCGAATGGTGGTTATCTGCTGTTAAATTGTGACCATTAAGGTGACCAATTTACAAGGAAAGTACCAAAAATTAACTACTGAATATGCAAAAGTATGTAATTTCTAGACGTTTAATAGACGCTATTACAACAGGAAATTTGCTATTTATATCTGATAAATGAACTGTTAAATGGTCATTATATTTGCGAGAGTTACGCCCATTATGAGGTCCAACAGTTTAGTAAAGCAACATTGATGTACAGTTTTATATTTTGATGACCACTCCTAAAAGTGACGTTGATATTGACAGTGCTTTCATTTCATCTACTTCAAGTCACGCAGGCTGATCGGTAATGATATTGTTAAAGCAATCACAGCAGTTTGATATTTCGTCAATTTTAAAGAAAAAGACGAAATATTAAGAAACAGATAAGAATAGAAATAAAAGAATATGTACTAGTCTATGCCGTCAAGTTCATCCTATTTAACGCTACTCTCGGTTCTCGAGAGAAAGCATCTTGCAGTCATTTCATTATCGCAGCATTTGTTTGTAATTTTACTAACACTTATTGGTAGGGACGAAAACAAAATTATTATCAATCCGCTCATTATCATTTTTGAATTAAAACAAAGATTCTGGTCATTAAATCCTCATAGAAAGTCCAACTACTCTGACAGAGAAAATCAACTTCCTGCCATAATAGGTTTTACGGCAACCACTCTAGATGTGATGGCAATAAAATCCTTGGTGGATACTGAGTCCGTAACACTTTTAAAAGGGTTTCTTCTGTGTGGGCCTAGGATGAATATATAGTTTCCTTCTAGCCCGAAGGACAATTAGATTGGCAAAATTATTACCTAGCTGAATCTAGACTGTTCTTAACTACAAAACAATATTAGAAATATGTCTATGTTGATAACACTTGTGACTTATGTCTCTAATTATTCATACATCTGAGATAGAAATCTTGATGTAGAAAATCTAGGTTTACTTGGAAGTATTCACTACAACTTTACAGGTAAAACAATGACTCATTAGCCAGAAATTAACTGTAAATAAGATGACTGTTAAAAGAGATTTAGAGCTCTGTCATCCAGTAAAAAACTTAATAAGAGAAAAAGACAAAGACTTCATTCACATAAATCATTACGCGTCACAAATCCACAGATTATTGTACTAAAGTAAAAGTGGGATGCGAAGATCTCTCATTATAGCAGTATATGTATTGTGCAGATTTTCACAACATATATGAGTCATTCAATAATATGTGTTTTTCCGCGATTCTAATCTTTTAATGATGGAATGATTGATCATAATAGGGATTCTGATGACCACGTTTCTACAAGGGCAGTTTGAAAAGTTCAGAAAGTCTGGTTTACAGTCTTTCAGACAGTTTCCTCAGACTTTTCTAATTACCGTCTAGATATTCTGGCAGTTATGTTGGAGTGCGAAGTCAGGGGCCACTGTCTATCAAAAACGTTGACATCTGCAGAAACCATGCCATGTGAACACATGGTAGGTGCTTTTACCACCCAACCCAACAAACTTGAACAACCCTACTTTGATTACCTATCTTGCAATAATGTTTGTTATACCTTTAATTGATTGACAGACTTTTCAGACAGAGAGCACATCAATTCATTTTTTATCATGTAACTACAGGTTCGGCATGTGCTCTCTATATTATCATGGCTTTACAGGTTTTTTTTAGTCAGCTTGCAGAAGGCAAACTGGATGAAACATTGAACTTGCCAATGGGTGATTTGAGCCTCATACATACTACAACAAATTATCATAACTGAAGCTCAATAAATATCGTAAAATAAAGCATACAATGTTTTAAGGATATCATATTATTTTATTTTTTTTTTCTTGTTTTCTTGTTGTTTTATATTTGCACCATTAAAAATAGAGCAATAATAAACATAAAAAAATGCATGTATATCAGGAAAGAAAGAAAGGGTTAGGCTGCAGATGCGGTTATAAGGCAATTCGAGACGAGTACATATCAAAAAGGTAAATGGATAGATAGATAATTTTTTTTAGAAATGCTTGGATTTGCACGACTCAGTGACATTTTAGGTCAAAGACTTTTAAATGAAAAATTAAACTGACAAGAGCAGAACTTTGTTATGCAATTTCAATCATATTGTAATACACCACAGCATTGTTTGTATAAATGTTTTCACTTAAAGTTCAAATGATCAAACAGAAATCAATAAATGATAAACACAACATGTAGTAGGCTACCACCCATGCTGACAAGCATGATTTCAGTATCTTTCAATCCGTCAATTGACAGTGAACACTGACCTCACCCCCCACCAAAAACAAAACGTCAAAATATCTAACTGGGGTAAGAAAGGTCTCAAGAACACGGATTGTCTGTCTTTAACATACAACTTAACCTTATAAATATAACATCCAGTAAAGATTTACAGAGCTTCAATTAGAAATACGATTTAAATTATGAAAAGTATTAGTCCAAAGTGTAATTCTTAGCCTAGGGCTGGCAGAAAACATTATATTTTTTTTTAAAAAGAGTTCATCAAATAATTTATTTCTCTAAGAATGCAAAGTACAATGTTATAAAGATGGGGTTTTAGTTTAGAAAATACATGACTACTGTTGAAAATTAATAGGAGGTATCTATAAAAAAGATAAGAAAGTTAAACAACTCCTAAAATTAAGGAATCAGATATCATGTACTGTTACGTGCTTAGGCTCGAATAAACGGTAACACAAGAAAGTGTGAAAACAACTAGCTTTGAAAAATATAATAATTTATTTGCCTGGAGAAACTCTATAAAAATGAAAATGAAAAATGAACTTACGGTTTTAAGAATCAAATCCAAAAATAATCCAAGAATAATCCAAGAATAAAACGTCCTAATGATAAAATGTTCTAATGATTTCAAGTTCGAGTCCCGACGAAGAATCCAAGACGGAAGACGATGACATATTATGCTCACATTGTAGTGTGTTGAAGTCTAAAATTCCTTGTAGAAGCAAGAAATATCACTCCGGTTTTGGAAATCTGAATAATTTTTTTCATAAGAGCTGTCTTTGTTGAACAATCTTACATGAGCACACATATTTTCCAGGAAAAAAAAATTGATCCTTTTGAATCCAAATAATTTGAAATAACTCCAAGCGACACAACAGATACTTTCCAGTGTAATAGCCCAACTAACTGAGAATATTTCTCTAAAACACAGGTTATATCGTATTCTTAAACGCAGTTTCGAAAATCCCCAAGTTGCGAAATAGAAAAGGGCGGTCACGTGTACATGTTCATATCACTTACGCCTAACCAATCATTTTACTCTAAGAACTAAGATTTAAAAAAAATGGTTTACATATTAAACCACGTAGTCCCATCATGACATCGACAATAACCAATCATTTTAAAATAAAAATATAACTTATTTACCTGGTTGCTACTAATTTTGAATTAAGGTCAGCATCTAGGTTAACACCTGGTATTTACTAAAACGAACAGTCAAGATCAAACTATTTCTAAAAAAGTATAATTTCTGACCAAACAGAACTACATTATTTTGACATCTAATTAAATTTTAAAAAATAAAAGGATGGTAAAACTTACATACAATTAAATCAGATATATATAACAGTAACAAAAATGACTTCACAGGAAGATAAAAAGTACGAAAATTATTGCTGCAACATCAATAACAACAACAACGATTATTATTATTATTATTATTATTTCCAAAACAATTTTATGATTTACTGTACATATCGCTAATGTGATCAGACCGTATGTTATCACAACATTAAAATATGCTATGCTTAAAGAAGATAAATCTATACCATATCTACAAAACTGGCGCCCTATATCATTACTAAATGTCATCAACAAATTCACATCAGATGTATTGGCCACGGAATAAATCATTGCTAAATGATAGAAGTTTTGATGACCAAACTGGTTTTATTATAGGAAGATATATTGGTAAAAATGCATAGATTATTTATGAAATATTGCACATGACTGAATCATTACATATGCCAGGTATCATATTAACTGAATTTGAAAAAGCTTTTGATTCCGTCTGATGCGATTTTATTCATAATGTCATAGACTTTGCAACTTTGGACTGATTATAAAATAGTGGGTAAAAACTTGCTTTTCTAATATTTTCAGGTGTATGTCAGAATGGCTGTATATCCAAATTTGTCAATATTTTCAGAGGACCATTTCCACCCGTCTACTCCAGATGCCCCGATGTCACGTCATAGTTGACACCTGCACCAGTTGACAGCAGACTGGAATTCATCTAATTGTAACATGAGTGTGTGGTGGGTCCATTCCTACTCACGACATCCCTTCATTAAGGTCGTTAAGGACATTTAGTCCCACGAACTGATGGCTGCATTAACAATGCTCCTTGTGCACATAAACGCCTTGGGGGATGAGGCTCTAATTCCTTTCCCCAGGAACAATTACCAGTCCTCCTTGCGGACATAAACCAGTGGCACTTGTAATATCGTACACACGCCCCTATAATTTAATAAATCAATCAATCAATCACTCAGAACAGCGAATTCAACACTTGAATAGGAGACAGACATCCTGACCACTGCTCCATCTTCACAACAGAATTCTGGGCAATCCTTGAAGCACTTAAATGGATTAAAAACAATAACATAAGCAAATATGTAAACATAAGTGACTCGCTCAGTCATATTATCAATCAAATCAAACAACACTAACTCCAGAGAAAATTTCTTAAGAAAAGCATACCTACTGCTAAAGGAACTTAACAACAACAAACAAAAAGTAGAATTTATGTGAATATCATCCCACAAAGGAATTTTAGGAAACGAACTAGCTGATCAGGCTGCTAAACAAAAATTAAAAAACCCAAGCACCACACCCATAAAATATAGTGTAACTGATATATACAGCATTATCAGAGCATACGTCAATACCAAATGACAGGAAAAATGGAATCAAAGCACCAAAGGACGGTAACTCTTTACCGTCCTAAACAAAACAGATAGAGCCATTAAACCACCCAAAGTAAGTAGCCCAGAGCAAAAGAATAATTAACAAAATCACAACCGGAAAAACCAAGCTAGCCAGCAGTTTCGGAAAACACTTAAGACCCTAACCAACCAACATAAATTGATTACACTGCAAAATCCCGGACGATCTGCAACACTTATTTAACATCTGCCCCAAATATGAGTCAGAACGAAAAAGCTCCTAATTGTACCAAAAAATAAATAATTGGATCCCCAATCTCATACCCTGAATTTCTAGAAAAGATAAATCCTAATCTTAATAGTACATACCATAATATAATAAATTTTACTTGGAAAACAGGACTAATATATAAAATCTAAGACTCTCCCTACAAATAGGTTCTTAAACAAATACATAGGCTTAATATAAGATCAGCCCTTGATGGATGAAAAAAATATATAATGACTACCACCCCAAGATATCAGTGGAGAGGGAGATGAGGAGAGGGATTTGGCTTACACCCCAAGTAGGGGTCTGTACCAGCCAGTGAGCGGGCTGGAGCCTTAACTTTATCTCTCACCACAGGTAAATTAATAATTTCTATTACAATTAAAATTAAATGCATTTGATGAAACGCCCCCTTACCTTACTGCACTTCTTTATTACCTTATATTAAACAATCTCATACTAAACCAAATAACTAAATAGGAATCAATATAGGATGGGTGCCTTTGATATGTCCTAGCGGCACCTGAAGACTTAGCAAAGATACCTGTTCCATAAAAGAATCCACCTAAATACACTCAAGGCGGGGGAGGGGGGGCTCGTGTTTATTTAAATTACTAACATCAATGCATTTGATGAAACGCCCCCTTTCCTTACTGTACTTCTTTATTACCTTATAGTAAACAATCCCATACTAAAACAAATAACTAAAAAGGAATCAATATAGGATGGGTGCCTTTGATATGTCCAAACGGCACCTTAACACTCAGCAAAGATACCTTTTCTATATAAAATCCACCCAAGTCTCTATTCAGCCCCACTATGCTACTCTCTACGGTAAATTTATCATTCACTTCAGTTCTTTCTCTTGCTGATTCTGGTTCTGGTTCTAGTGCTGGTATAAGATCTCTTACATCAGCTACTTCAAAACGAAGCTGGTCAGTATTATTAAGTATTTATTGTGTTTGTGTCTGTGGTTGAGCCGCAGCTATTTCACTTGGAATTTCTCTTAGAATCTTTTTTTCTTTTTAATTCTTTCTGCTATTTTTCCAGTTGCTGCAACGGTTTGCTCTAACGTGGAAAGAAGACCCACGGTGGCTTTTTTAACCGGTTTAATAAACTGTTCTGCACCTTCTGTAAATTCCACCTGATACTCCTGTCGCTCTTGTAATTTGTTTCAGAAGTCTCGGTGACGCTTGTATTGTTTTCACCCTCCGTAGGAAGCTTTTTTTTAGGTCTGAAATTTTTTGGTATGTTCACCCTCTATGTAGAGGTCTCAGTTTAGCGTTATTGACGCTTGTATGTTCATTTTCGTAGGAAACTCTACATTTAAAAATGGACTGTTGACCCTCTCTGCTGCTTCGCGGCTCTAAATAGTGTGGGTTTATTTGTTTCTCTTTTTATTTTATATCTCTGAGATTAGAATAATTATTTTATTAATTTGTGCATAAAACGATAATATAAAGCTGTCATAAAAGGAAAACTGCGCGTACGTTTTTCTTCGTATTATTGT
Organism: Sinohyriopsis cumingii; assembly: GCA_028554795.2. Lineage (NCBI taxonomy): Eukaryota > Metazoa > Mollusca > Bivalvia > Unionida > Unionidae > Sinohyriopsis > Sinohyriopsis cumingii. The sequence continues at coordinate 125,886,505 of CM068837.1, read as the reverse complement.
TATTACTGAACAATCGATATCGAAAAAGCAACTACTCTGAATCACGGGCCAACAAATCTTGTTGAAATGTAAATTCTAAAATAAATACGGAAATGATCTGACATGCCATTTTTTCAGGTATCTTTGTATTTAGATCATTTAAAAAAAATTGCGCATAATTCTTGATAGCTACACTTACACTGTACGTCTATTTAAATTGCTGATTTTCATAAAGTATATACATCCCGGCATTATTAATAAATCATTACTAATATGTATTTATTAGTAATAGATTAAGCATTGAACTTATGTAAAAATTGTAATAGACACTATTAATAGTAAACGTTATTTTCTTTCAGAAATGTCGCAAATTTCACAATTTCCAGCAAAGGTATATACGATATTGCGTCTCGGTGTTTTCATTGCGTTCCGGCGTTTAGGTACGTTCCGGCACTTCGGTGTGTTTCTGCGTTTTTATTCACCGCATTTGAGTCCAACAGTGTCTTGCAGTGCACATCCGCGAGAAGAACCGGAAGTCCACAGCTAGAACCACTGCCAAACATCCACGCTGAGAACCAATTCAAGAGTAATTTCCCTTTATTAGCAATTGTACGAAGAAGAACTAGAAGAAAAAAGATCATGTGTGAGTGTGTGTAAATGGGATTTTTAACAACAAAAGAGATAATAAATGTGTTACCTCTGTCTCTTCAAGTAAAGTGAAATAACAATATTTCTTCGTGCACGGAGTACTGTAATAAAGCGAAGGCATATGAAAACACACATCTCTCTCTCTCTCTCTCTCTCTCTCTCTCTCTCTCATATTTGATATTTCAATTCAACATGACAAAGTCACCACATATGTTTCTTACGTTTACAAAGAACATTTCTTTCCAAAATATTAACCTCAAAACTTACTTCTGCTACTAAATATGACATCATCAGTAACTCTCTCTCTCTCTCTCTCTCTCTCTCTCTCTCTCTCTCATTTAGATACACTCGCGATATGAATTAAATAAGCGCACGAGCTACCGCACCTTAACAAAATTCAGGAGAAATTAAGGGACCTTTTGGAATCCTCGATTAATATGGGTAAATCCTGACAACGAACAAACGATTCGTAGTACAATGGACGTATTTATAAATCGTATTGCAGTCTCCCTTACACCATCCTCACCTCGAACTAGCCCCACTTCTTTCAAAATGTTTAAATTTCTTGATAAGTCTCGCATACAGATCTCAAAAGAAATGTCAAAGTTTCAGATCTCTATATCACTGTACAAATTCAGGACATTTTTCTTTTTTTTTGGGGGGGGGTGTATTTTTTAAATCCTGTACCCATAATATGTTGAATACGAGCATTTACATCAGCGATCATAACATTTTCACCAGTAACCCAAACAATTAAAGGCATTTTCTAGCAATACTCAAAATCATTCCTAAGTTTATTCAAATTCTGTGTCCATGATCAATCTAGTCAATCTAGGAACTTCACGAAGCGCTTTTACTCTGTCATGTAGCGCCTACTAAAATGGGGTATGTAATACCACTCAAATATTTGCATCCGTACTTTAAACCAGCCACTAGATTCGTGTTTCTCTACAACATAATAATAAATATAGTCTATTCTGCAAATGTACAGAAATCAACGAATATCATGGAATTCTATTGTTTCGTGTTCCTGAGAAGATATATGGACATGTGCTATGAAGTACCATATGAATTATAGCACCAGTATAAACAACTAACTTATTCATCTGTGTTTGTATGTGTATAAGTAAAATGTACTGGGCTTCCTTCACATCAACCTAACATTTCAATTTTAGCATACCTGGTCAGAACCAACTTGTGTATTTCTCTACGAAAATGACTAATATATATTGGGTTTCTTTCTCATTTGTAGAAGTAAATTTATCTCCACGTAGAATAAGGACATTCACATCATGAATGATAAAATCCCCACTGGGAACCAAAACAGCTTCACGTATGTTTTATCATATTATAGTTAGCATATCTGAAATTCTGCGTGCTGAATAAATCAACAAATTTCATAATGTTGGTGATTTTCATGTTATTTCACTTACATCAAAGCACCAGATCTAAGATGTGACGTATCAAATTTTACATCCGTGCTAAGAATCAATTTAAATATTTCTCTTTCTAAAAGCCTGAGTCGTGTATATTTCGTTTCTTACACATCTGCACACGTCACATTATTTCACAATTTGATGCCTTATGGAAACTAATCACCAGTAAATGAAAGGACTATTCCTTATTTTAGAAACAAAACATCGTACCACGAGGGTATGTAGTGTAACAATCGACCAAAGTCTGCTCTTGACTGCATGTTCCATTATAACATCCGTGCCTAGAACCAACAATTCATCGTAAAAAGCAAATTACATAAAAGTACAATTCCGATATTCATACGTCTTTCAGAACAAAGGACAAAATGAATAAGATATTTACAGTCGCATATAAATTCAAGTCCTTTTCCCAATCATGTGCCGATAACATGTTGAATACGGGCATTTACTCCGTCGATGATAACATCCCCGCTGGGAACAAAAACAACTTCATATATGAAATACCATGCTCTAAGTAACATCTTTAATAGCATAATTAAAAATATGTGTCCTCTGTAAATCAAATAACTTCACACTCTTCGTGCTTTTCATATTATTTCAATTACAGCAATGATTCATGCATCTGACCTATAAAGTACCGTATCAATTTTTGCATCCGTGCTCAGAACCAATTTACTTATTTCTCTTTATAAAAGCATGAGTCATGTATATTTCGTTTCTTACACATCTGCACACGTCACATTATCTCCATGTTTATCATCTAACATCTCTTCGTCGTTAGGTATTATAATTTAGCAGCTTCATTCTTAAATCATTGACCACAAGAAGTGATTCCTATGCAAGGTTCCTACACTCGTTTCTTTCAAGCGATGCATCTGCGCTCAGAACCACGTCCTTCTTACCACTGCCTGTCACAGCACAAGTTGATGCCTAAATAAACATCAGTAATACTATTGTCTCCAATAACCATCTGATACTAATCAACAGTAAATGAAAGGACTATTCCTTATTTTAGAAACAAAACATCGTACCACGAGGGTATGTAGTGTAACAATCGACCAAAGTCTACTCTTGACTGCATGTTCCATTATAACATCCGTTCCTAGAACCAACAATTCATCGTAAAAAGCAAATTACACAAAAGTACAATTCCGATATTCATACGTCTTTCAGAACAAAGGACAAAATGAATAAGATATTTACAGTTGCATATAAATTCAAGTCCTTTTCCCAATCATGTGCCGATAACATGTTGAATACGGGCATTTACTCCGTCGATGATAACATCACCGCTGGGAACCAAAACAACTTCATATATGAAATACCATGCTCTAAGTAACATCTTTAATAGCATATTTAAAAATATGTGTCCTGTATAAATCAACCAACTTCACAATTTTCGTGCTTTTCATATTATTTCAATTACATCAATGATTCTAGCATCTGACCTATAAAGTACCGTATAAATTTTTGCATCCGTGCTCAGAACCAATTTTGTATATTTCTCTTTGTAAAAGCCCGAGTCATATACATGTCGTTTCTGACACAACTGCAAACGTCACATTATCTCCATGTTTATCATCTAACATCTCTTCGTCGTTAGGTATTATAATTTAGCAGCTTCTTTCTTTGACCACAAGAAGTGATTCCTATGCGAGGTACCTTCACTCGTCTCTTTGAAGCGATGCATCTGCGCTCAGAACCACGATCTTCGTACCACTGCCTGTCACATCACAAGTTAATGCCTAAATAAACATCAGTAATACTATTGTCTGCAATAACCATCTGATACTAATCACCAATAAATGAAAGGACTATTCCTTATTTTAGAAACAAAACAACGTACCACGAGGGTATGTAGTGTAACAATCGACCAAAGTCTACTCTTGACTGAATGTTCCATTATAACATCCGTGCCTAGAACCAACAATTCATCGTAAAAAGCAAATTACACAAAAGTACAATTCCGATATTCATACGTCTTTCAGAACAAAGGACAAAATGAATAAGATATTTACAGTCGCATGTAAATTCAAGTCCTTTTCCCAATCATGTGCCGATAACATGTTGAATACGGGCATTTACTCCGTCGATGATAACATCCCCGCTGGGAACCAAAACAACTTCATATATGAAATACCATGCTCTAAGTAACATCTTTAATAGCATAATTAAAAATATGTGTCCTGTGTAAATCAAATAACTTCACACTCTTCGTGCTTTTCATATTATTTCAATTACAGCAATGATTCATGCATCTGACCTATAAAGTACCGTATCAATTTTTGCATCCGTGCTCAGAACCAATTTACTTATTTCTCTTTGTAAAAGCATGAGTCATGTATATTTCGTTTCTGACACAACTGCAAACGTCACATTATCTCCATGTACATCATCTAACATCTGTTCATCTTCAGGTATTATAATTTAGCAGCTTCATTCTTTGACCACAAGAAGTGATTCCTATGCGAGGTACCATCACTCGTCTCTTTGAAGCGATTCATCTGCGCTCAGAACCACGATCTTCGTACCACTGCCTGTCACATCACAAGTTAATGCCTAAATAAACATCAGTAATACTATTGTTTCCAATAACCATCTGATACTAATCACCAGTAAATGAAAGGACTATTCCTTATTTTAGAAACAAAACATCGTACCACGAGGGTATGTAGTGTAACAATCGACCAAAGTCTACTCTTGACTGCATGTTCCATTATAACATCCGTTCCTAGAACCAACAATTCATCGTAAAAAGCAAATTACACAAAGTACAATTCCGATATTCATACGTCTTTCAGAACAAAGGACAAAATGAATAAGATATTTACAGTCGCATATAAATTCAAGTCCTTTTCCCAATCATGTGCCGATAACATGTTGAATACGGGCATTTACTACGTCGATGATAACATCCCCGATGGGAACCAAAACAACTTCATATATGAAATACCATGCTCTAAGTAACATCTTTAATAGCATATTTAAAAATATGTGTCCTGTATAAATCAACCAACTTCACAATTTTCGTGCTTTTCATATTATTTCAATTACATCAATGATTCTAGCATCTGACCTATAAAGTACCGTATCAATTTTTGCATCCGTGCTCAGAACCAATTTACATATCTCTCTTTTGTAAAAGCATGAGTCATGTATATTTCGTTTCTTACACATCTGCACACGTCACATTATCTCCATGTTTATCATCTAATATTTCTTCATCGTTAGGTATTATAATTTAGCAGCTTCATTCTAAAATAATTGACCACAAGAAGTGATTCCTATGCAAGGTTCCTACACTCGTTTCTTTCAAGCGATGCATCTGCGCTCAGAACCACGTCCTTCTTACCACTGCCTGTCACAGCACAAGTTGATGCCTAAATAAAAATCAGTAATACTATTGTCTCCAATAACCATCTGATACTAATCACCAGTAAATGAAAGGACTATTCCTTATTTTAGAAACAAAACAACGTACCACGAGGGTATGTAGTGTAACAATCGACCAAAGTCTACTCTTGACTGCATGTTCCATTATAACATCCGTGCCTAGAACCAACAATTCATCGTAAAAAGCAAATTACACAAAAGTACAATTCCAATATTCATACGTCTTTCAGAACAAAGGACAAAATGAATAAGATATTTACAGTCGCATATAAGTTCAAGTCCTTTTCCCAATCATGTGCCGATAACATGCTGAATACGGGCATTTACTACGTCGATGATAACATCCCCGCTGGGAACCAAAACAACTTCATATATGAAATACCATGCTCTAAGTAACATCTTTAATAGCATAATTAAAAATATGTGTCCTGTATAAATCAAATGACTTCACACTCTTCGTGCTTTTCATATTATTTCAATTACAGCAATGATTCATGCATCTGACCTATAAAGTACCGTATCAATTTTTGCATCCGTGCTCAGAACCAATTTACATATCTCTCTTTTGTAAAAGCATGAGTCATGTATATTTCGTTTCTTACACATCTGCACACGTCACATTATCTCCATGTTTATCATCTAACATCTCTTCATCGTTAGGTATTATAATTTAGCAGCTTCATTCTTAAATAATTGACCACAAGAAGTGATTCCTATGCAAGGTTCCTACACTCGTTTCTTTGAAGCGATGCATCTGCGCTCAGAACCACGTCCTTCTTACCACTGCCTGTCACAGCACAAGTTGATGCCTAAATAAACATCAGTAATACTATTGTCTCCAATAACCATCTGATACTAATCACCAGTAAATGAAAGGACTATTCCTTCTCTTAGAAACAAAACAACGTACCACGAGGGTATGTAGTGTAACAATCGACCAAAGTCTACTCTTGACTGCATGTTCCATTATAACATCCGTGCCTAGAACCAACAATTCATCGTAAAAAGCAAATTACACAAAAGTACAATTCCAATATTCATACGTCTTTCAGAACAAAGGACAAAATGAATAAGATATTTACAGTCGCATATAAGTTCAAGTCCTTTTCCCAATCATGTGCCGATAACATGCTGAATACGGGCATTTACTCCGTCGATGAAAACATCCCCGCTGGGAACCAAAACAACTTCATATATGTAATACCATGCTCTAAGTAACATCTTTAATAGCATATTTAAAAATATGTGTCCTGTATAAATCAACCAACTTCACACTCTTCGTGCTTTTCATATTATTTCAATTACATCAATGATTCTAGCATCTGACCTATAAAGTACCGTATCAATTTTTGCATCCGTGCTCAGAACCAATTTACTTATTTCTCTTTGTAAAAGCATGAGTCATGTATATTTCGTTTCTTACACATCTGCACACGTCACATTATCTCCATGTTTATCATCTAACATCTCTTCGTCGTTAGGTATTATAATTTAGCAGCTTCATTCTTAAATCATTGACCACAAGAAGTGATTCCTATGCAAGGTTCCTACACTCGTTTCTTTGAAGCGATGCATCTGCGCTCAGAACCACGTCCTTCTTACCACTGCCTGTCACAGCACAAGTTGATGCCTAAATAAACATCAGTAATACTATTGTCTCCAATAACCATCTGATACTAATCAACAGTAAATGAAAGGACTATTCCTTATTTTAGAAACAAAACATCGTACCACGAGGGTATGTAGTGTAACAATCGACCAAAGTCTACTCTTGACTGCATGTTCCATTATAACATCCGTTCCTAGAACCAACAATTCATCGTAAAAAGCAAATTACACAAAGTACAATTCCGATATTCATACGTCTTTCAGAACAAAGGACAAAATGAATAAGATATTTACAGTCGCATATAAATTCAAGTCCTTTTCCCAATCATGTGCCGATAACATGTTGAATACGGGCATTTACTACGTCGATGATAACATCCCCGATGGGAACCAAAACAACTTCATATATGAAATACCATGCTCTAAGTAACATCTTTAATAGCATAATTAAAAATATGTGTCCTGTATAAATCAAATGACTTCACACTCTTCGTGCTTTTCATATTATTTCAATTACAGCAATGATTCATGCATCTGACCTATAAAGTACCGTATCAATTTTTGCATCCGTGCTCAGAACCAATTTACATATCTCTCTTTTGTAAAAGCATGAGTCATGTATATTTCGTTTCTTACACATCTGCACACGTCACATTATCTCCATGTTTATCATCTAACATCTCTTCATCGTTAGGTATTATAATTTAGCAGCTTCATTCTTAAATAATTGACCACAAGAAGTGATTCCTATGCAAGGTTCCTACACTCGTTTCTTTCAAGCGATGCATCTGCGCTCAGAACCACGTCCTTCTTACCACTGCCTGTCACAGCACAAGTTGATGCCTAAATAAACATCAGTAATACTATTGTCTCCAATAACCATCTGATACTAATCACCAGTAAATGAAAGGACTATTCCTTATCTTAGAAACAAAACAACGTACCACGAGGGTATGTAGTGTAACAATCGACCAAAGTCTACTCTTGACTGAATGTTCCATTATAACATCCGTGCCTAGAACCAACAATTCATCGTAAAAAGCAAATTACACAAAAGTACAATTCCAATATTCATACGTCTTTCAGAACAAAGGACAAAATGAATAAGATATTTACAGTCGCATATAAGTTCAAGTCCTTTTCCCAATCATGTGCCGATAACATGCTGAATACGGGCATTTACTCCGTCGATGAAAACATCCCCGCTGGGAACCAAAACAACTTCATATATGTAATACCATGCTCTAAGTAACATCTTTAATAGCATATTTAAAAATATGTGTCCTGTATAAATCAACCAACTTCACAATCTTCGTGCTTCGTGACATGCTGATAGAATGGCACAACACGATGTAGTGATCGATGTAATTGGATACACTCATATACTGAAAATTATACTATGTGTACATGGAAAAGAAAACAATGATTCGAATCTGGGTGTCTGCCAGAGAGTTTGACCTTAAAATTAGCGATAAAATTTCCAGCAAGTACTCATGCAGATTAATGAATCATACCAATCCACAAGTATTCTTGAAGTGGAATGGATCACAATAGTAACTATTTCTGTCAAGAAAAAAATCATCCATTGGAATTCATGTCTAACAGTAGCATTGAATCCACTACTGTACACACACACACACACACACACACACACACACACACACACACATATATATATATATATATATATATATATATATATATATATATATATATATATATATATATATATATATATATATATATATACACTTTTTGTATCTTTATAGTTTGAAATGGATTTACAGTTATGGTTGAAAGATCAATACTTGAAGTTGGTAAAAGACAATAGGTAAGTATTGGCTGGAAATTTAACATGTATACACGATTAAGTGATTTTCCTTAACAGCATAGTAAATATGAAAGTTCACTAACGCTTCTATGTTGTATCAGTAAATATTGGTTTCCAAAGGAATCACACCAACTATTAATTACATTTTAGGATTCGTTAGTGTTTCATATAAATAACACTACTGGAAACATCTGTGAGGTTAGAATTCAAAAAAGTTAATATAAGATATAAAAAAGATATAAAAAAGAAAATTCATGAAAGTAAGATTGTAACCTGTCTACTTCAAACCAAATGTCACTTTGTCTTTACATTATTAATTTCCACAAATAGATACATATGATACATCGTTAATAAATATTTTCAGGAACATTTTCAGCTTTTGGTACACTCTGAAACCGCTTGAAGGCAGGAAGTCGAGATTGACCGGTCTATTTTGTAAAGATTCAAGCAAGTAAGTTAGGCGCAAACTAAATAAAATTGATGATAGTTTTCTTTAGGGGCTAAACATGCTTATGTAGTTGCTAAAATAATATAACCCAGATGGCCGTATTGATGGTCAGTTAACAATGAAGAAAAGTAAGGGCAATTTTCTTTGTCATTTTGGAGAAATCAGAAGACCTGGGTAAAAATAATTTCTTATTAAAATGGTTTATTGTTTGAAAGAATTTTGTTAAAATTTTATATGTTATTGGAACGGCCATATAATAGTCTCACCAGTTCTCACAAGCAAAACATAAATTGCATACAAAAGTATGTGCGTTTTATTACAACGCATATCTAATTCAGGTGACCGGCAAGGGCCTTAGATCCTAATGCACTGTTACTAAATAAATATAAATGATTTAATGTCCACTTTTGAACATTTGAAAAATGTACTTTTATATGATTTTTTTCAATTTTACATTCGTATATCGTACATACCTTTTGCCAAACAATTGTCCAGTCAATATGACGATTTCTTTTTCTTTCTTTATTTTTTTGGTCGCAGTTGTGCCGTTTATTACGCCGAATATGTCTTGTACAAAGAGGCCGTTGTCTTCCTGCTGATGGCGTTGAATAATCTGTCATATGAACAGGCAAATTATATTTGTCTCCAGTCAGAGATAAGCAGGGAAAGTAAGAAGTGAATTTCAGATCGCAAGGAGCCCAATACTGATGATCAACAAACGTGAGGACATGAGCCACTAACCCTGTGTATAGACAAGACACAATCAGATGATATCATAAGTGTATAATGATCACATGCACCAATATGATGCATGTTATCTTACCGTTGGATGATGTCACTGTCCTTTTTAAGGGTGTACTTTGTGTGTTTGTCGGATTTACTCATAAACACACACACACACACACACACACACACACTGAGCTGTATTCAGGATGCGTACCCATACACATTTGTATTGTTTGCTGGATTTAGTATTTATGTCAAGACGGAAAATGTTTAGATTGGTCATCTCAGATACAATATAGAATGGACCTAATGACAGCTTTTATTTACCCGTATTTATTTAGAACATGTGCATCTGTGTCAGTCAGATTACGTTGTTCAAGTGCCTCTTTAATTGTGTAGATGGGAGTATCGGACGGGGCTAACGATGGGTGGTGTATGCAATTATTTTTCGAAACTCTTTATGCGTCTTTATTGTAAAAAGTATATAAACAATATGTAATAGGTTTAGTGATGGGTGCTATCTACAAGACATTTTTAGGCTGTGTAGTTATGTGCAATATTATAAGAGTTTGGTAGTTGTAATACATAGCTAATGCCGAATGCAGTGTATACTTTTCAGTTTATATTTCGAAAGTGTGTATTAGAGAGAACAATATATTACACTGGGCGGAGCTACTTTTGAATGCCCTGTTGGTCTTTCATAAGGCAGTACAAGTATCTCTTGTGTTTATGTCACGGGCTTAATGACAGTTTTTTTCTGCAAATATTTATTAACGCTTCTTTATGTATATATTGTCAGAATATTACCAAGGAATTGGATGTTTCAGTTTAGTGTTGCTTCCCAACCGAACCATTTATTTTTCATGCATTGCTCTTAGGAACGAAGAATCTATTACAATCGGGGTGTATATGTGCGTATGTATACATACATACATACATACATACATACATACATACATACATACATACATACATACATACGTACGTACGTACGTACGTACGTACGTACGTACGTACATACATACATACATACATACATACATACATACATGAGAGAATTGTTATACTGTCATAATCGGGGTTACAATATTGAACAGCAAAGCACGATCTCCATAAGGGAACGATTTCGTAACTGAGGTATAAGTGGGTTTCTTATACACGAAATACCAAATACTCTAACCTATTGGTGAATATATAACTTCAAATAAAAAAGTATAATAAATATATGATACATTTTGGTCAAACTAATTGTACATTTTCTAATCTGGGAAATGATTTTAAGTTTTATGTGACATAAAAGTGTTAAATCTTGTATTAACATTAACGCCATATATGTGGCCTGTTGTATTGCGATATACGCTAATGGAAAGGGGACGATCAATATGAAGAATTATTTTAAATTTGTTTCAGTAACTTGTAGTCTTTCAGAAAACGGTAACGATGAAAATGCATAAATTTGATACAGTTGATAACTATTGAAATGTAAAACCCTAATAGTGTTTACTTTGTTCTAGCTGAAAATGATGACATAAAATATTGCATCACAGCAGCTAATTTTAAAATCTTGCTATTGCTAAAGAATAACAGAAATAGTTTAAAAGCATCGACAGTCTAAAGGAAAGCAAATGGTTGTATTTCCAAGTCATGGAAATCCTTTTCACCTTGAAGGTCGTCGGTACCTTTGAAGGACTCAGGTTGTTATTTGGAGAAGATAATGTTTTTATTCATAAAGTCGTTATAATTATGACTGCATGCTATTATACTTGATATGATTTTTATTACTTTGTTCTATATTAGGTAATTAGTTATATTGAGATGTATGTAGACATTAAAAAAGTTAAAAATTTCGCGGCATAATGATGTAAACAAAGAAACTAATAATCCGGATAATCGAAATTCGGATATTTTTAACTGAAGAACAAAAATGGCTCTCTGAAATTTTAATTGCAATATCTCATTATGACTGCATATATTGAGAGTCTGGGACTTTAAACTAGAAATTTGTACATGTTGGTCTAAATCGTTTTAAGTATTTGATATTGTATTCATGCTCTAGAGTCTATGTGTATTCTTCATAAGAAGCCGATCAAAAGCTATGATAATGTTAAATGCATGTAAAGGTAAAACCCTTTAAAACGAGATTTCGTTATAACGCGATTCCGCTTACAACAGCGATAGTAGCATAGCTCTCATTTTTTTGTTGAACGTGACTTCTGTTCTGAACATCTTAAACATATGATATCGAAAAGCCGATTATTCGTATCCCTAGCAGACTTTTGGTCCCAGCAATTCGTTTAATGTTGAGTTAACTTCACCGTGCACCTTTTCCGCCATATTTGCATCTTTACAATTAAAGACTGCAGATATTTGATGTCCGATGGACCCGGCGGACAAAACAAGCGATATATGATCAAGAGATTAGGTAAAACTGATGACAATGAAATGCACATTTTCTATGGAGAATTTTTTTTAAAAAAACGTTCTTAACGCGATACCGATTTTATCGTGATATTATTCTTTAGACACGAGCATCGAGTTATAACGCATTTTAGATGTTACTTAGAGCATGGTATTTCATATATGAAGTTGTTTTGGTTCCCAGCGGGGATGTTATCATCGACGAAGTAAATGCCCGTATTCAATATGTTATCGGCACTTGATTGGGAAAAGGACTTGAATTTATATGCGACTGTAAATATCTTATTCATTTTGTCCTTTGTTCTGAAAGACGTATGAATATCGGAATTGTACTTTTGTGTAATTTGCTTTTTACGATGAATTGTTGGTTCTAGGCACGGATGTTATAATGGAACATTCAGTCAAGAGTAGACTTTGGTCGATTGTTACACTACATACCCTCGTGGTACGTTGTTTTGTTTCTAAAGTAAGGAATAGTCCTTTCATTTACTGGTGATTAGTATCAGATGGTTATTGGAGACAATAGTATTACTGATTTTTATTTAGGCATCAACTTGTGCTGTGACAGGCAGTGGTAAGAAGATCGTGGTTCTGAGCGCAGATGCATCGCTTCAAATAAATGATTGAAGATACCTCGCATAGGAATCACTTCTTGTGGTCAAAGAATGAAGCAGCTAAATTATAATACCTAAAGATGAACAAATGTTAGATGATATACATGGAGATAATGTGACGTTTGCAGATGTGTCAGAAAAGAAATGTATATGACTCAGGCTTTTACAAAGAGAAATATATAAATTGGTTCTGAGCACGGATGCAAAAATTGATACGGTACTTTATAGGTCAAATGCATGAATCATTGATGTAAGTGAAATAATATGAAAAGCACGACGAGTGTGAAGTAAGTTGATTTATACAAGACACATATTTTAAATATGCTCTTAAAGATGTTATCAAGAGCATGGTATTTCATACATGAAATTGTTTTGGTTCCCAGCGGGGATGTTATCATCGATGAAGTAAATGCCCGTATTCAACATGTTATTGGCATATGATTGGGACAAGTATGTGAATTTACATGCGGCAGTAAAGATCTTATTCATTTTGTCATTTGATTTGAAAGATGTATGAGCATCGGAACTCTACTTTTGCGTAATTTAATTTCACCAGGAAATCTTGGTTCTAGGCACGGATGTTATATGTGAACTTGCAGTATTGAACAGACTTTGGTCGTATTGTTACACTATAGATCCTCGTGATACGATTTTCGTCTAAAATAAGGAATAGTCCTTTCATTTACTGGCGATTAGTATCAGATGGTTATTGGAAACAATAGTATTACTGATGTTTATTTAGGCATCAAATTGTGATGTGACAGACAGTGGTACGAAGATCGTGGTTCTGAGCGCAGATGTATCGCTTCAAAGAAACGAGTGAAGGTACCTCGCATAGGAATCACTTCTTGTGGTCAAAGAATGAAGCTGCTAAATTATAATACCTGAAGATGAACAGATGTTAGATGATATACATGGAGATAATGTGACGTTTGCAGTTGTGTCAGAAACGAAATGTATATGACTCGGGCTTTTACAATGAGAAATATACAAAATTGGTTCTGAGCACGGATGCAAAAATTAATACGGTACTTTATAGGTCAGATGCATGAATCATTGATGTAATTGAAATAATATCAAAAGCACGAACATTGTGAAGTTGGTTGATTTATACAGGACACATATTTTTAAATATGTTATTAAAGATGTTACTTAGAGCATGGTATTTCATATATGAAGTTGTTTTGGTTCCCAGCGGTGATGTTATCATCGACGAAGTAAATGCCCGTATTCAATATGTTATCGGCACTTGATTGGGAAAAGGACGTGAATGTATATGCGACTGTAAATATCTTATTCATTTTGTCATTTGTTCTGAAAGACGTATGAATATTTACTTTTGTGTACTTTTATTTCACTAGGAAATCTGGGTTCTAGGCATAGATGTTATAAGTGAACTTGCAGTAATGAACAGACTTTGGTCGATTGTGACACTATATATCCTCGTGATACAACTTTTGTCCAAAATAAATAATAATCCTTTCATTTACTGGTGGTTAGTATTAGATGGTTATTGTAAAAAATAGTTATGCTGATGTTTATTTAGACATCAACTTGTGCTGTGACAGGCAGTGGTAAGAAGATCGTGGTTCTGAGCGCAGATGCATCGCTTCAAAGAAACGAGTGAAGGTACCTCGCATAGGAATTACTTCGTGTCGTCAAAGAATGAAGCTGCTAAATTATAATAACTAAAGATGAACAGATGTTAGATGATATACATGGAGATAATGTGACGTGTACAGATGTGTAAGAAACGAAATATATATGACTCGGGCTTTTGCAAAGTGAAAAATTTGCATTGATTCTGAGCACGGATGCAAAAATTCATACGGTACTTTATAGGTCAGATGCATGAATCTTTGATGTAAATGAAAGAACATGAAAAGCATGAAGAGTGTGAAGTTGGTTGATGTATACAGGACACAGGATTTCAAATATGCTATTAAAGATGCTACCTAGAGCATGGTATTACATCTATGAATTTGTTTTGGTTCCCAGCGGAGATGTTATTATCGATTAAGTAAATGGCCGTATTCTACATGTTATCGGCACATGATTGGGAAAAGGTCGTGAATTTATTTGCGGTAATAAAGATCTTATTCATTTTGTCATTTGCTCTGAAAGGTGTATGAGTATGGAACTCTACCTTTTTGTAATTTTCTTTCTACAGGAAATCTTGGTTCTAGGCACGGATGCTACAAGAGAACTTGTAGTAATGAACAAACCTTTGTCGATTGTTACACTATATATCCTCGTGATAATTTTTTTTCTGAAAAAAGGAATTGTCCTTTCATTTACTGGTGATTAGTAACATATATTTATTGTAAGAAATATTTTTGCTCATGTTTATTTTGCCATCAACTTGTGCTGTGGCAGGTAGTGGTGAGAAAGTCGTGGTTCGGAGCTCAGATGCATCGCCTGAAAGAAGCGAGTTTAGATACCTTATATAGGAAACTGGTCTTGTGAGCAACGATTGAGGAATAAAGCTGCTGAATTGCAATACCTAAAGCTGAAGAAATGTGACATAATATACATGGAGATAATGTGACGTGTACAAATGTGAACGAAACGAAATATATATGACTCAGGCTTTTATAAGAAAAATATATAAATTGGTTCTGAGCACGGATGCAAAATTTGATACGGTACTTTATAGCTCCAGGGCATGTCACTTTGATGTAAGCTTAACATGAAAATCACAAAGAGTATGAAATTTGTTGATGTATACAGCACACGTAATTGCAAATGATTTGTAATGCTGGTTCCAGGCACAAATGATATGAGGAAACTTGAAGTAATAAATATACTTAGGTAGACGGTCACGTGCGGTTGTGAATACGATTTACATTTTATGTACGTGTATGTATACAGATTATATGTACGAGCTGATAGCCAATGAATCTAACATAATTTTGTGGAAGCAAATGTACTGAATATAAAGAGGTAACTTGTGTGTATTTTTCATTTCTTGTGCGTATGTACTTAAATGAGAGAGAGAGAGAGAGAGAGATGGAGGGCAGGGAGGACGCAAATGTTATTGTCAGTATGAACGAAATGGTCAAGCACGAGACATGTAGCATGGAGGACGCAGACTTTGCTTTACCTTAAGTCAAAGTTTACAAAATTTCGTTACAATTGTTTGTTTTTAGAAAATAAAATGGTCTCTAATTAGGAATTGTGTTAGGATATCTTTGAGTACGGATGTCGTAGTTCTGAGTGATGATGGACATCTTCAAATATACGTGTATAGGTACCTTACATAGAAAGCCCGTGTTTGTGCGCAATGACTAAATAATAAAGATGTTAGATTATATTATGTACGGAACATGGGATGCTAAAAGATTTACATGCAGATAATTTAACTTGTACCAATGTGCGGGAAGGACAAGATATTTTAATCAGACATTTACAAGCAAATGTATAAGCTGGTTCTGAGCAAGGATGCTAAAAGTGATACGATATTTTATAGCTCAGGTCCAGGAATCTTTGATGTAATAATTGAAACAACATGAAAAGAACGAAAAGAACGAACAGTGTGAAACTTCTCGATTTATAATGCACAATCAATTTCACATCTCCTAGGAAAGATGTTAACTTTGGCATGGTAATTCATACATGAAATTGTGTTGGGTATGTTTTCATCGGTGATCTTAATGACCGTATTGTACGTGTTATCGGTACATGATTGTGAAATTCTCTGTGGCAATGAAGATATTTGTTTTTCCTTTGTCATTTGTTATAATAGCCGTATAGGGGTCGGACCTCTACTACATGTATTTGCAATTTGCTTTCAGAAAGGAATGTTGGTTCCCGGCACGGATGCTGTAAGGAAACTTGCAGTAATGAATAGGCTTTGGTCGATTGTTACACTATATACTCTAATGATAATCTTTTCTTCTAAAGTAAAAAAAAGTACTTACTTTAATTTACTGGTGGTTACTGTGAGAGGATTAATGCCAAAATAATAAAATTCTTATTTTTTGTGTGCATCAACTTGTGCTTTAACAGGCAGTGGTAATAAGGTCGTGGGTCTGAGCGAAGATGCATCGCTTGAAGGGAACGAGTATAGGAACCTTACCTGGGAGCCAGCTCTTGTGAGCAATGACGTAAGAATAAAGCGGCTAAATTGCAATAGCTAAGGATCAAGATATATATTCCCGAGGCATTTATAATGAAGAATGTTTAAGCTGGTTCTGAGCACGGATGCTAAAATTCATACGACACTATATCAGAGGTCCAGGAATCTATCATGCAAGTTAAACACGGAAAGAACGAATAGTATGAAATATGTTGATTTATACTGAATTTAAAATATCCTAGTTCAGATGTTAACTATAGTATGATTAAACATCTATGAAGTTGTTATCATTCATGACATTAATGCCCGTATTCTGCATGTTGAGGCACGTCATTGGGAGTAGGACATGAATTTCAATGTAACAATAGAGATGTCATTTGTTCTGATAGCTGTATGGGAGTCTGATCTGCAATATTTCTAGTATTCTTTCAACAAGCAATGTTGGTTACAGGCACGGATGCTATATGGAAACTTGGAGTAATGAATCGGCTTTGGTCGCAAGTCACACTGTATACACTGAATACACTCTCGTGATAAGCGTTTCGTCACAAATAAGGAATAGTACTTACTTAAATTTACTGGTGGTTAGTGTCAAATGGTTTGTGTAAAAAAACATAATATACTTATTTTTATTTTGGCATCAACTCGTGATACAAAGCTAAATGTTAAATAACTGGAAGAAGGAGTTGTTAGGAAACAACAAGAAGCTTAAACTTATAATGCCTCGAGAACTCAGTGAAAGTTTTGCTTGAAGCGTTTAATTGCATTACACACTTGAATCGTTAAGCGTTTAATTCAAAATAATTTCTTGCAGGAATATTATGATATTGGATAAGATTATATTATTTGAATAACGTAGTAGCAATATCTCAGGGTACTACTTCAATCGAACACTTTGTGATTCTAAATGTTGAGAGACGATTAAGTGAAGACTTGTTGTTCAAGTTTGCTTTCGCTAGTCATTATTAAGAAAAAGACAAAGCGTCATTGGAATGAGATTATGGTACTAAGATTATGAACGAAACAATAATAGGAAGGTAACATTTGAGACTCCAAATGAAGAAATAATAGTAAAATTGTAAGTAATTAGGAGGAAAACAATTCTTTTATAACTGAGTTGTAAAATATCACATCTAAGTTTTGCTTTATCACCATTATGTAATGTAGAACTTCTTATCTTATCACATGATCATGAATTACCCTGATAACATGGATGACTCTGATTTTCTGTATCATAGTTACCCATAGCTTTGTGTGTATATTCTTGAATGTAAAGTTTTGCAAATGATAGTTCCAATCGGACACATGCATCTACTAATCCGTAAGAAAGAACAGTGCTAAAAGTATTTATTGTTAATACTTTCATTACAAAACAAAAATTATAGGCACTGTGTTCAGCATCATTTTGTTTTAAAAATTCTTGTATTTATATAATATTTTATAAATTATGTTCAGGACAAAATAATAAGATCTTACATTTACTAGCTATATAATGTAAAAATAACATGGGCGTACCTAAAGTATTTGGCACACGGAGCAGATAATCCTTTGCCACCCCCACCCCATTTTAAAATGTAAACACACAAAAACATATTATGTTTGTAAGTAGATTTTTAAACAAAACAGTGCTGTCATAAGCAAATTGGAAATAACGTTTACTTTGGCGAAGTTTTCATTTCGTTTGAACACTTGTACTGACTGGAACTCTCCCGATAGCCAACTCCACTTTCTGGCTGTGACCCGGCGGACCCCCACCCACACCCCCCGCACCAACCTTTAGTACGCCACTGAAAATAAACATTTTTTGTTTTTTGACTTGCGAACTTTTCGATTGAAAAGTTAAACCGAAGCACTAAATACTAATACAAATTAAAGTAGTGGGTTCAACAACAGGACGGTGGGGGAGAGGGCCAGTTGCAGCTTGAACTAGCACACTTTGTAATGTAAAACTTAACTACGAAAATCATAAGAAAAGAACATTTCGCGAAACTGAGTCCCACAGAGAGAATTCCGAGTCAGTCCATGAGAAATACAAACATTACTAATGCTGCCGTTTATACTAATGATATTATTTGCTTTAGTTTTCTTCCAATCTACAGCTTTTATTTCTTCAACTTTTAAGACGTTCAGTACTCTTATCCAAAAAATGAATCCAATTAAAACCTTGAAGTAATTTATAGATTTTGACAAATATCACTTTACTCAGAGTTATAAGTATAAGCACTTTACTTATAACAACTGCAGTACGCATATAGAGATCAGAATTAGGAAACTAAAGCATTAAAATACTGGATCAAATGAGACATAAATTATCTCATATAAATGCCAACCTAGCCACCAGTCTTATAAAGGATTTATATGGAGAATAAACAAAAAAATAAAATGTACATGAAGACACAGCATGAAGTAATAAAGTACTGCCATATTGGGTTTTGTTGTTGCTATTGTTGTTGTTGCTGCTGCTGTTATTGTTATTGTTGTTGTTGTTATTAATGATGATGATGATGATGATATTCTGATATATTGTGAAAAGCGAGAAGATGAAATACATTGTAAATTTAAAAGCAATGCGAAATGAAAACATTATAAATCTACAAGGCTGTCGTCAGTATGAATTAAATTATATATACACTTCTCATTCAGGTAATTAGCATATTTTCTGTCAGTTTTACCCAGATTTTGAACTAATTGCAGTTGAGCTGATGTAAGTTTATCAGAAAATTTTCAATTTCATTAAGGCAAATCAGTAAAGAAGTAAAGGGTATTTTCTTAAATGTCAAATATGATATATTTAAATATGATTAAAGGGCCTACATCAATAACAAGCTACCAATAGTTCTGCTATATCAATCAGCAGTGTGGTAATGAGCAATAATAATAATAATAATAAGGAAAACTGTCATAAGTACCGGACTCAATATTGCTTCGAAACGCGTTTTAAGTATGGCTATTGGTTCCCAGCGCAGATGTTAAGTGGTTCTGAGCAGAGATATTTTGGTTCCTATCGCGGATGTGAGCTACAGAACCCTACTCATTACCGGGATCACAATCTTACGGGTGGGGCATTACTTGCAGGCCTTTCTTGGGGATTCGTGTAACTTAAATAATACAATGTCTGGGCAAAATAGTGATTTCATGATACGTAGGCCTAATGAAGATAAACCGTACAAGTGTGAAGATTGTCACAAAAAGTTTAGGCGGATGTCTCATTTGGAGATTCACGTGAGAATACATACTGGAGAAAAACCATTCAAATGTGAATCATGTAAAAAGTTGTTTAGGCAAATTAGTGATTTGAAAGTGCACATGTTGATACATACTGGAGATAAACCATTCAAGTGTACAGTTTGTGATAAAATGTTTAGATCAAGTAGTCATTTGAACAGGCACATGATAGTACATAACGAAGATAAATTGCTCAGATGCGATTTTTGTAATGAAATGTTTCGTGATAGCGGTCGTTTAAAGAGACACATGATAGAACACACTGGAGATGCACCATTTAAATGTGAAACTTGTGGGAAAATGTTTATGCAAAGCTATACTTTGAAGATGCATATAAGGATACATACTGGAGATAAACCATTCGAATGTAAATTTTGTGATCAAAGGTTTATCTCAAGTAGTCATATGAACAGACACATGATGATACATACTGGAGATAAACCATTCAAATGTGAAGCTTGCAGAAAAACGTTTAGGCAGAGTAGTGATTTGAAGACGCACATGGTGCTTCATAACGGAGATAAATCATTCAAATGTGGAGTTTGTAGTAAAATGTTATGGACTAGTAGTCATTTGAAGAGGCACATGATGGTACATAATGGAGATAAACCTTTCAAATGTGATGTTTGTGAAGCAGTCTTCAGGAATAGTAGTCATTTGAAGAAACACTTATTGATACATACTGGAGAGAAACCATTCCAATGTGAAGTGTGTGATAAAATGTTCAGGCAGTGTAGTGCTTTGTGGAGGCACAGGAAGATGCATACTGGAGACAAACTATTGAAACCATTAAAATGTGACATTTGTGATAAAATGTTTAAGTCTAGTAGCCATTTGAAGATACATATATTGATACATACTGGAGATAAACCATTCAAGTGCGAAGTTTGCAATAAAATGTTTAGGCATAAATGCAATTTGAAGAATCATATAATGATACATACCGGAGATAAACCATTCAAATGTGATATGTGTGATAAAATGTTTTCATCCAGTAGTCATTTGAAGAGACACAAGCTGATACATACTGGAGATAAAGCGTTCAAATGTGAAGTTTGTGATAAACTGTTTCGTGATAGAAGTCGTCTCAATAGGCACATGATGGTACATGTTGAAAATAAACCATTCAAATGTGAAGTTTGTGATAAAATGTTTACACAAAGCAGTGATTTGAATGTGCACATGAGGATACATACGGGAGATAAACCATTTAAATGTGAAGTTTGTGATCAAATGTTTGGACAAAAAAGTACTTTGAGGACACACATGATGACACACACTGGAGATAAACCATTTAAATGTGCAGTTTGTGATAAAGCATTTGTTCACAGCCCTAGGTTAAAATTGCACATGGCAAAGCATATTCAGATATGAAACCATACAAATCTGATGATTATGATCAACTGCTTAGGCACAGTACACATTTGAAGAACATGATACAAATTTGACTTGTACCACTTAAATGGCATATTTGTTATTAATTGTTATGGGATAGTAGTGATTTAAAGATGCATGGTGTTTAGGGATCATTGGTTTGAAAATAAACAGTTTTTAGGGGTACAGTAGTAGAGAAGTAGTTTGAAGATGCATAGTGTTTGGGGTTAGTGATTTGAAGATTTATAATCTTTAGGGTTAGTAGGGGTTTTGAAAATGCATAGTGATTAGATATAGTAGTAATTTCAAGAAGCATTGTGTAGGGAAAGTAGTGATTTGAAGATGCGTAATGTAGGGATACAATGGGCCCCCTCTTGCATGGTCACCCGATCCGAAGCAGGAAAATGGCCATTTAAAACGGGTGGCATTTCCAGAGTGGGACTGTATTTGTGAGAAGAATGTATGTGTTTGGCAAGAAAGCTACATATAACTTCAAAGCATATAATATCTTTATTTAAAAGTAGCTTTAATTAGTAAAAGTTTCTTCTCTTAAGAACAGACTTATTTCAGGTTAACATAAATTAATATAGCAACCTCAGTTTAGTGCATATATCCCCAAGATATATTTTCACTGCATATGTTACTAACATTCTTTATTTAAGATTGCTATAAAGTATATATTAAAATTAAATAAATGCCAATAAAATTATCTGTCTACATATGTAGTTAGTGTTATTTATTTGGATTTACACTTTATTACAGGTTGAAAAGTAAATTACATGTAAACAATAGTGACTTTTAATGTAACGTGTGGTTTATTTTGGTAATTATGTGACTGGGTTAATATTTTCTGAAATACATATAAGTAATGACATTCATGCTCAATGCTTGTGCCCATTCTCACCGAGAATTCTGGCATCCCCACCCACATCTAAAGTTGTCAAAAGTTTAGGAAACATCTACCTAATGATTGATGAAACTGAACAACATGTTTCATCGGGAAAAGGATAAATCAATTGTGCTTTACAAATTTTGAAAGCGGAACTTGACAGTGATGTAACACTGCATTCAGAATTTGTGGACTTTTTACAATCATTAGGCAAAAGTTGGACATGTAGACTATTTAAAGAAATGTTGTGTATAAATAATTATCATCATGTTTTGTGCCTGTATTCTCGTACTAATCCACGTGGATTTAGCCAATTTGTGACAAGAATTTTAACTAACTGTGGATCCACAAGTAAAATAAATAAATGCACATGTTTCTAAGGTTTTCAGTAATTATGTATGTAATAATATAGATCACTCATTTTGTCCTTATAATACAAGTTTTTAGTGCTTATATTAGTAATAGTTATGGTTATATTTCTCTAAGGCTTGGCATGCATGAACCTACAACACAGCAGTTCAGATTCACATTTAATACAGTTTCCCTTTGATCAGGTACACGGGTAACCTATCAGTAGGATCGATGGGTACCCAGTAGACATTAACTCAACTTTTGACAGCTTTAGATGTGGGTGGGGGTGGTGCCAGAATTCTTGGTGAGAATGGGCACACCAACATGAGCATGAATGTACATGTTGACCACTGTTGAACCAAAAACAGGTGTTACAACAAAAAAAGTAAAAAATCGTGTACAATAAAGTGTTAAGTAAAAGTCAACGCCTGTCAATTGTGAAAACCATCTGAAAACATCACCGTTAACATCCTTCATATTTTGACTCTTATTTGCTACCATAGATTTGAGCTCTTGCTTCATGACAAATATGATAATCATGTGATGTACATTTTGCATAAAAGTAACTGGACATTTTCCAAAAGTAAAACTAGTGATGCATCACTAGTTACTTATGGTCATCCAGTGTATACAAGATAAGCACATCAAGGTGGCACTATGCAGAAAACAACCAAAACCCTCGAATACTGAGATACCATCGAAAGTTACCATAAATATCTTTTTGATTATAAAAAGGCAGTCTTTAGGCTTGCCTTGTTGATGGAATTCAATCTGTTCCATCAAATCCCTCCAATTCCTCTTCATTGTCATTGTTGTCATCACTCTCATCATCACTCTCATAATGTTGATGAATTACTTAAGCATTGCTCACTGTATTGTAACAAAGAACTATTAAATACTGTGGTCTAAAATCAGAAAAGATTGAACCTAGTTTTTTTTTCTGAACAAAAGTAAATAAATTGCAAACTTATCAGTGCCTAGACAAAGAAAGGTCATTACATGAATGTTTAGCATATCAAAGCATTAGCTGGTGCTGATTACCATGAAAGACCATGAGCACTGTCCATCTTTAAAAACACTGTGCTATCAATTAAATATGGTTCATTCTACTGTAACCAAGAATCAAGTTTACTTTCAAAGAAAAGTAAATACATTGCAAATTTTCCTAGACTGGTGCTTTGTAACTATATTTTGCATATCAAAGCTTAGCCAGCGCTAAAAAAAATGATGACCAAATTCAGTCAGTGAAGAATTAACCATTCTGTGGTCGGATAAATCAAGTACTACGACTTAAGATGAGAAATCAAAATACGAATCCAGATTATTTTCCAAAGAAAAAAGTTTTTCCTTTATACACTGATTATTTTGTTTCACAGTAATAATTATATTTGTTCTGCTGGAATGATGTACATGTGCTTTGTACAGCTTTCCAACAAGTTACCAGTCAATACTTACATGTAATCCAGGTTGAGACACGAAAAGAAGGCTACATGTACACAATAATGTGAAATAAGTTTATTAATATAAGCAATCAAAGAACAAGACAATCATGGTTTGTAAGCGTTATTTATTTCTTTAATAAATCTGGTGCTGGTTAACAGTTTAATTACGATGCAAAAGTGCAACGGATATAACATTTCACATGGGGCGCATGTGACACATTTAGACAGCTATAATGCCTTCATCCTTCATTGGAATGAAACCTTTTCTTTAAGTTCTAGTACAAAACACGCACCCATGACTGAAAATAAGAAACTGGTTAAAAATGTGCGCATCATACACAGCTAAATGAGTTACTATTTTTACATCAGTATGTGATCTATAATTAAATTCATGGATTTATCATATACACTGTAAATTTATTTACTATCGCAAGAATTAAGGACTTAAAGGATTTTATGACACGAGGATGAACCAAAATGTGAGTTATCAATCTATTTATGACATATTCCACCCAATAATATACTCGTCCCTATTTGGGCTTATTTATTTTTCATCCCTTTCAGACGGATTGCATTTGCAAATTACACCTCTTAGAGTAGGGTGTTGAGCTATTCCAAATTAAAGTATTTAGATAGGTTTCAATAGCAAATGAATTTCAAAGACCAAGATGTTACATTATTCAAAGTATCATTTCTACAATGCTCAAACAAACTCAATCTAAAATCAAGCATGCCTGT
Organism: Sinohyriopsis cumingii; assembly: GCA_028554795.2. Classification (NCBI taxonomy): domain Eukaryota; kingdom Metazoa; phylum Mollusca; class Bivalvia; order Unionida; family Unionidae; genus Sinohyriopsis; species Sinohyriopsis cumingii. Next base: position 125,861,307 of record CM068837.1, on the reverse strand, counting down.
TCATAATTTACAGAAGGGCAATATCAATTGAACTTGCAACGTATAAATCTAAAACGGTAAATCTCTGCACCCGAATTTGTTTGGGCTTGCTTTCACTTGGATTACGATTTGGCTTGGTCATGTTTTGTCCTGCTTCTTCTTTATCTCTCGTATGTATCATCTAGCGCGCCTTCACGTCATTACTATCCCCAAACATTATGCATCTTCAAATCGCTACTACAGTTGTTCAACTTATGACCTACCACCCACTTCCCTGACAAATAGACACCCACTTTTGACGGCCATAATCCCGTGGCACCAACGGGCTTGTGTTTAAAAGTACTCCTGAAGATCGGCGACCCCTCTAACGCGACAAGCATGTAAGTGCAAAAATGTAACGATTAGCCCTTACAAATGGCTACATTTTATTTTAATACGTGTTCAGAACCAACATTTAATTCACACGGTAAGGTAAATAATCCAATTATCGTTACCGGTGTCTGTCTCCCAATGCTAGATCTTCGTTACTGAAAGAGTGTGTGTGTGTGTGTGATTTTGGATTTTTAACGTAGCTTTAAAAAAAATTCAGTCATATCGCTAAGTGTCTGCAGTGTGACAGTTTATAGTGATGTCTAACACTGGGGCATTATGCTGCAGACACGTAGCATGATACCTCACGCAGTCACATTATCCTACATCACGCCGACCAGTCCTAGCACTAACCTCTTAATGCTAAGCGCCTAGCGAGGCGGCTGTTAATACCATTTTCATATGTATTTGGCATGACTCGGCCGGGGTTCGAACTGTTTTTAATATATTATAAATGAATTAACCTTATTCCAAAAAAAAAAAATCTCGTTGAAGCCTCTTCAAAACAGTTTAAGTTATCAAAATATCTCTACTAGAACCAAAGTTACGATAGGTTCAGGTTGATAAAAATTGACCCATTTTCAGAATTGTAAGTCTTATATAAAGCCTGGTTTGCTTTGTTAGACGACGGATCAGAGGCCAATAATATTATTGTTTAAAATGTTGTAATTTTTGTTTCTAAAATATTGCTATAAAATTTGGCATTCCTATGTAAATCTTACTGCTGAATGCATCTCTGTTGTCAAATGTTTAGTAAGTGTAGATGATAACGAGTTAACTAAGAAAAATTATGTAAAAACGCAACCATTTTATTTGCAAACTTTACACAAAAAAAATTTGATTCGCTGTATTACATGTTGGGTCCAACTTTGAAATGATATGTGTACGTTCACTAACTGCTCTGTATGACCTGGCAAGGAAAGTTTTAATATCTAGAACATTTTCATTTTAAAGACTGGACATGGGTTTTTGTTAATAAACATGGTTCAGTATTTTTTCTTTAGTCGAGTCATATATGTGGCAGAAGGGGCTAGGACAATCCTTTCTGTGGGGCAAAAGGACAGGACAGCTCCAGCTATATGTATATCACTGTCACGTGCCTCCTATGATATTATTTCTAACATCGGAGAAAGACGAACAATTTAAAATTTAGATAGCTCCGAGTCCGCAGTCAGCAATGCCGATGGTCAAATAGCTCCGAGTCCCCAGTCAGTAATGCCGATGGTCTAGGCGTATAAAAGACTCAAGGTGAAAGGTATAAAAATTTAATAAATATCAAAGTATTCAAACTCGAATTCTTATGACAGATGCAAACAATGACCTATTCCATTGCCATTTGCTATCCTCATATAAAATTACAGTCTTAAGAGAGTGTGTATACCTTCAGTGTTGATTCTGTTTCTCATCTGTTCGCCTCTCGATTATCTCCTCTTGTACTTCCGGCACTTTCGACTCCGTGCTCTCCTTGCCCTTCCGAAACTCTCTTCAACGCTTGCTTCCTCTCTGCTCTGGCACTTCCGGTACCTTCGACTTCATGCTCTCCTTGCACTTCCGGAACTCTCTTCCACGCTTGTTTCTGGTACTTCGCCTCCGCCCAACTGCCTACATCACAAAAGACCTCCCATGTGTTCTCAATGTGTCTTCCTTCTCTTCGATTCTGCGGTGTCGCATTTCGCTCCCACCCGGAAAGCTTCCTGTGAAATTAGAAGGGATTTGGTCTACTAGCTCTAATCTCACGAGGATTAACCACACTCTCACAGACCTTTCATCAGAATAATGACGAATAAATTATCAGGTCAACTCACTCACTCACACCTAAATATTCCATACACGCTTGGTTCTACAATAATTGTGCTAAATCAATAACAATATTGTCAACGATTTCTGATATATGCATACTCATCCGTAATTGTTAACTTCTCGATATAGTAAACTCTCACCATCAACAACAATCATGCGCATTTCCTACCCTACGATATATAATGACACAAAAAATATACAAATACCTACTTATATGCGTGCAAATCCTGCAACGACTAACTCTGCATAACTCACAATATATATATATATATATATATATATATATATATATATATATATATATATATATATATACTAACAAAGCAAGTACAAGTTTCAACGTAATTCTCCAATAAATTCAGTCATGCATTACTATGCAACATAGTAAATTAAACAATCCAACAATATACACACGCTAATCTTGCATGTTAATAATTCGCTAAACATTGAAGATTCCATTTCTAACGAATAAAAGGTACACAATAATGCATCAACCTTACAACCCTAGTTAAGAGAGTAAGGCGCGCTTTTACTCTTTCTGGGGCACCAGACAGCTGCCCCCACCCACCCCCACCCACCCCCGTTTCCAAAGAAAAGGTGTTTTTATGTGTCATTGTTTCGGCCAAAGACATGTTTGTATGTTTCCTTTCGAAAAAGAATTTGGATACAAAATTTATTTAGAGTCAAATTTTTGATTGGGGTATTTTTCCACAGTGTAATCTACGGGTTGAGCATCCGATCTAGGCTTCAATTTCCTAGTCATATTCCCTTCCCTTTTTTTTATAGTGACCTTTTCCATGGGTTCCCTAAGTACTTATTTTAATCATATGTCTTTTGATGGCTTCTTCGCCTGTGAGCCAGGCGTTATGTAGAAATGTGAAAATTAAGCTTTGTATCTTTAATGATTTTTTTCCCCCAGTGTAACCACGTTCTCTCCCAGTTTACCCCCCCCCCCATTTGTCTTGTTCCACCCTACATTTGTCATTTTGTGATTTCTTCTCTCACCCATTTTAGTTTTGTTTTGTTTCTAGATTCCTTAATTCAATCTCTATATTTTAGTAAAATGTCTTTAAAATAAAGTAAATGTCTGGGCACTTCTGATTTATTTTTGTCAGTTGATTATTCCTATATATATCTGGTCTGTTATATATATATATATATATATATATATATATATATATATATATATATATATATATATGCCTTTCCAGGGTGTATCGGGTTCTGACTTTATCCTTTTAAATCGATTTATTATCTTTATACATTTTAAGAGTATAAGACTAGGTAAGCCCACCCACCCCCACCCCTTTTTCTTTGCTCTATACAAGGTCACTATAATGCATTTTATTGCCCCATATAAAGTTTATTATTTCTTTGTCTAATTTATTTAAATTGTATTATCGATATCAATGGAGTTAAGTGTATAGTTTATGTTGGAGTAGAAGTATGTTTTGGCCACTTGGGCCCGCTCCATTATGCATAATGGCGTTAGAGCCAAGATATTTGTTTTTTTTAATCTTTTTGATCAGTTGCTTATAATTTTCTGAATCTGCATTTTTCCCGAAAAAAAATTTCTGGTGCTTTCACTCTATCTTGCACTAGGTGCGGTGGTAAACCAGGGTGGTTGCCCCGCCAGTTCTGTTTTGTCTCACTGATCTCTGTATTTCAAATTCTTTCGTGTTCTTTCCATTTACCTGTACACGTGATGCTATTCCGGTGTATAGGATTTCGGTCCATTTTCGGAGGTTCTCTCCGAAACCAAATTTTTTCTAGTACTTTTTGGACATAGTTGTGTTCTAATCTATCAAATGCTTTCTCTTGTTCGAAAAGTATCATAGCACCTTTCTTTCCCGTTTCATTTAGATAATCAATTATAGTCTTTATTTTTAAAATATTACATTGTACATCCCACCCTTTTACCCCGAATGTTTGATTCATATCAATTATTATCCCTAATCCACTTTTCACCCTACTTTATAGAATTCTACTTAAAATCTTGTAATCATTATTGAGGAGAGAAATGGGTCTTCAATTCTTTATATCTTCTCTTTCTCCTTTCCCTTTGTAAATTATCGTGATTAAACCTTCTCTCATAGATTTAGACATTATCTTTTACTTAGAAAATTATTATTATAAAGAGTGTTAAGGATAGGCGTTAATTCACCGTGGACTTTTTGATAGAATTTCACGGTGAGTCCATCTTTTCCTTGTGATTTTCCTTTTGTGAGCATTGCAATGATTTTTTTAATATCTTCGTCTGAGATGACGTCATCACACAAGTCTATGTATCCTGACGAAATCATTTCGCATCTTACTTCTTTTAAGTAGCTGTCATCTGTAGCATTGTGTATGCTTTGTGTAGTGTATAGCTCCTTGTAGCATGTATACATTTTATCTAAAATATCTTCCTTTTTAGTATATATTACGTCATTTATTCTAACCTTTTCTAAAACAAATCTCTTCCCTTTTGTAGTCAGTTTATATATATATATATGTGTGTGTGTGTGTGTGTGTGTGTGTGTGTGTGTGTGTTTGCGTGTGTGTGTGTGTGTGTGTAAATTTCCCCGCTCTAATGATACAGCCTTGATTTTCTTTCTCTATTTCTTTCACCCTTTTTGTTAGTATTTCTTTTTGTTCTTCGTTTATTACTTTATTTAGTTCTCCTCGTATTTGTTATTTTTTTCTTCCCTTCTTTAGTTTTTCTCTCCTAATTTTCGAGTATTGGATATCTATTCTTTTTTCTGTTTTAAACTGTTCCATTCTTCTATAATATTTACATTTTCTTCATTTGTGAAATTTGTTAGCGTTTCTTTTATTTTATTTACGAAATCTAAGTCATTTAAAATTTTGCTATTTAGCTTCCATGATCCCGGACCCCATTTGTTTCTATCCATACTTTGTTAATTCCATTGTTACCATTTTGTGGTCTGATAATTAAAAATTTGTTATATCTACTTTTATATATATATTTGGTCATTATAATGTGTTCCGTAAAAACGATCAGTTCTACAGGCTTACCCCATTTTATATTAATACGTATATTCTTTTCTTAACACCTTCAATCTCATTCATATTGTTTGGCATCCGTCCGTCTACGAGAGACGATGGCGTAGCTCCACCTTCAATCTCATATATATAATAGTGCTAATTATGGTCTTTTATTAATTTTTTCATCTCGACTCTAAATCTTATGTCTCCTTGTGTTAGTCTTGTCCTGTTTACTTCGTCCTCTATCCAATTAAAATCACCTCCTAGGATTAGGTTTTCCATTGAGAAATTTTGGATAATTTTTTTCAGTAAAATGTTCCTTTTTCCTCATGTTTGCTGGAAATTATACGTTTATTATATGCCCGTTTTTAATCTTAATATGAAGTAATCTTCCCTTAAAATAGTCTCCTTCATCATATCTTTCCCACATCATTCCCTTCTTATTTTTTAAAATCATCGCGATAACCCCCTTTTATATCTTCATTTACATAGTCATTACTAATTACCACTGCATTTAGTTTATCTTCTAAAAACTGTTTTATTTCGGGTGTTAAGTCCATTATGTGTCTCTTGTATCATCAATACATCAAAGTTCATTTCGTTTGCTGGTTTATCAGCTTTGGGTTTATGTAATTACTATTTATTGTCCCTAATCGGAAGTTTGTTCCCTCCATGTAATGTTTTTCACCAGGTTGCCGCATCACTTTCTTGGTTTATTTATTATGTAGTCTATATTATTTGTTATTAGGAATAATTTAAATATTTATATGCTACTAGGGCTCTGAACTGTCTCTAGAGCCTCTTTTGACTTTTGAATTTCGTCTTCAGTAATTTCTTCAATTTCCGTGTCATTTTCCAAATGTTTCGAAATATTCTGTCTTCATCTTATTCGTTTTCTATGTCTGTATCGTCGTCCGATTCCATTTCCATCGCTGTGTCCGAGTCGATTTCTTTGTCATAACCTTTGTTCTTGTCCTTTTTCTCTGTCTCAATTTCATTAGTCTGTTCTCCTTTGGTGTTTTGTTTGCCACGATCGTAGCTTTAAGAGGCAGAATTATGGTCGGTTTTGTCTTACTAGCCTCCCCTTCTAGTATGCTCAGACCCCCGTCCAGGGAGGAGCTTTGTGAAGAGAGAAATAGTTTTCTTTTTTAGTGGCCGGTGTTGATGTTAGGGGTTTTATCACCAGCAGGTCCACCAGTCCCTCCTCTGGTTTTGGCTCCATCTCCTCATCGTCTAAGAGGTTTACCTCATCTTTCATATAGAGATAGAATGGGTTAGACCTTAAGATGTCTCCTTCATTTTCATTGGGTCCAAGTTTAGATGTTTTCCTTGGGGTGGCGAAATCCTTCCTGTCGAGGTCCTTACCCCTCAGTATTCCTGTTAGGTTATTGCTTTGCACTTGTGTGCTGTAAAACCCTGTAGTGTCTGGGTTTGTTTCTAGCATTGATTGACCAGTTGCGATTTTGGTGGGTATTGGGTTTTCTGGAATTTCTTCCCGAAACTCTCCTTGGTGAATATTTGTTTCTGCGTTGCCTACTGCTTTTGGCGTAACTGCGTAAGAACGAGGGGCAGCTGGATTTTACAGTCCTTTGGTGTGTGCCCTGTTAACTTTCACCTAGGACACGCACGCTCCATTTCGCAGTCTTTATACTATGATTTTAAGAGGAAACCAATTACATAGAAAAATGTAAGTACTTTGGTGGTATACTCTTTTGCTACTATCAGGACCCTTATTTCTGTTTTAACTGTTTGAAAAACCCCAAACAGTTGTCACCCGCTGCCCTTTGATATTGATCTTGAATTTCTGTTGAATTTTGTCAATAAGGACACCGTTGTCAATTTCGAGAGGGAGCCCAGAGATTAAGATGTCACTGGTTTTGGGCTCTATCTCTCTCCTTATTGGTGACGCGTCTGACACCGACGCCATAAGTCATTTGACTGAAATTTCATAACATTCTAACAGTGATATTTTATGGTCTCTTGAGTAGATAATGTAGATAATGTATTTATTCTTTCCCCTATTTCAGATCCCCTCGATATTATTTCTATCTATCCCTTTCACGTTTAAGGCTGTGATAATGTCTGACTGCCTAGGGCAGTCATTTACTGCGCCAAAGTCTAATTGTTGTCAGCCTTTGGGATGAGACGCGATTGGAAATTCTTACCATTTCCCTTTTCAATTATAACCGCGAAATATTTGTCAAGTTTTGCTCATTTGTAGAGCTGTTTCTTTAGATTGTTTTCCATTTCCAAGTATAAGAAGTTAGAGTAGAACTCACTTTGGAAATAACTTTTAAACGGTTGGTCTCACACTATTTCAATTTCAATTAGGATTAGTGCAAAGCACATTTGACACCTACTGAGTAATACAAAGACAATGTTGAAAATGGCGGTATGGTATATGAAAAAAGACATGTGCAAATGGCCCAATATACTTTGCACAACACTGAAATGTGAGAAAGTGAACAAAAATATATGCACAAACATTTTAGGAAAGACAATTAAAATCAAAATCCAAAATCAATATCTTGAAAACAAAATAAATGTGTGTGTGTTTGTAATATCCTCCTTCAGTATCCCGGATTCGCTGGTACGGGCACTCTATCATCTTTGTTTTGTATGTGCCATTGCCGATGATAAAAGAGACTTTACTTCTCAAGAATGAGTATCAGAATCCCGCCCTTTTACGAGGGCGCGACTTATGCTCTCTGGATACATCTAATGGCTCAACTTCGTTGCAATCTTATCCTAACGAGATTCACATCTGTATTAATTTTCTAAAATGACTGTAGCCGAAATAACGTTTAAATTGCGCGGGAAACTCCGCATTAAATTGGAATCTCTTGGTTCAGATTGGCTACGGCCTGGTCTTTTTGAAAACTGCCCTAGAATAATTTCTCACTTACCTGTCGCTCTGAATTCCGGGTTGGGACATCGCTGGCTGAGTGCAAAGCAAACAAAGGCGCCTCGACTGGAACGTAGAATTCCTTTTAAACATAGCTGCTAACAGGCCGTTGCGTAACGGTTACACAACAGAGAGGCAATTTCTTTGTCCAGAACCGGGTCTCTAGTCGAAAAATTACGCAATACGAATTAACATATACAGGTCCTCTCACTACGAACCAGCACATTTTCCCCATAATATGACAATCACTGATACAGCGTACATACTATACATACATTTTAATTGATGTTCGTCCATCGGTGTCGATGAGGACCATTTAATGTCATCGATTCACTGGGGGTGGGTCCGGAGGTGGCTCATCATTCCGATCTGGGCCCGGAAGAGTCTGTTGCAGTAGGGACATGGATGTACAGGTTGCTGATCGGGAGTTGCGGAACTGATGTTCCTGGATTATTTCAAATAACGTTTTCAGCTGTGTCCACCAGTCTTTTCTGCTCAAAGGTTGCCGCACCAGCATTGACTTGACTGCACCAAGCAGATCGGTTAGCAGCGACACTCTCCCAACTGTCAGGATTAATGCCTAGTTTCTTCAGCGAAGCCTTGAGGGTGTCCTTGTACCTCTATTTTTGACCACCGTGAGATCTCTTGCCTTGGTGTAGCTCTCCATAGAAGACCTTCTTAGGTATGCGTTCTACCGCCATGCGGGAAGCATGGCCAGCTCATTGGATTTGTGCCTTGCAAAGCAAGGTGTGAATATTTGTCATGCCGGCCTTAGTGAGCACTTCTGTGTTCGGTACCTTGTCCTGCCATCTGATTTTCAGTAGTTTTCTCAGGGAGCTCATATGGAAGTGGTTCAGTATTTTAACATGGTGGCTATACACAGTCCATTTCTCGCAAGCATAGAGGAGGATGGGGAGAACAACCGCTGAGTAGACTTTGCTTTTGGTGGCAATCTTGATTCCTCTCTTATCCCAGACATTTGAGTGGAGTCTGCCAAATGATATACTGGCTTTGGCAATCCTGGTGTTGACCTCATCGTCTATATAGACTGCTTATGAGAGGGTGCTGCCGAGGTATATGAACCTGTCTACATGTTTGAGCTTTTGGCCATTGACAGTGATGGATGGTTCCAGGTAATCTTTTCCAGGAGCTGGCTGATGCAGAACCTCGGTCTTGCTGGTAGAAATAGTGAGTTCGAAGCTGGTGCACGCTGTGGAAAAAGTCCATGCTCTTTTGCATGCCTGCCTCCGTGCTGGAGTTGAAGGTACATTCATCTGCAAACGAATGTTCTCAACTTGGACTTTGGTTTTGGCTTGAAGCCTCCTCAGGTTGAACAACTCCCCATTTACACAATATTGGAGGCATGCATGAGGCTTAAGATAGTGCGGGATAAGACGTATCCTTGTTTCACACCATTCGTAACTGCAAAGGGTTTGAAATAGTTACCCTGGTCCTGGACTCTGGCAAGCATGCCATCATGAAACTGTCTCACCATTCCAATGAAGACTTCTGGACATCCAAATTTGGCCATGATCTTCCAAAGGCCTTCCCGGCTGACAGCGTCGAATGCCTTCGTCAGGTCCACGAAGGTGGTGTATAGCTGGATATTTTGTTCAAGACACTTTTGTTGCATCTGCCTGGCAGCAAAGATCATGTCGATGGTGCCTCTTTCCTTTCTGAAGCTACACTGACTTTCTGGCAGTAGGCATGATCAAGGTGTTATGTGGGTCTGTTCTGCAGTAGCCTGGTGAGGACCTTGCCAGCGATGCAGAGTAGAGAGATTCCTCTATGGTTGTCGCAGGATTGGCGATTGCCTTTGCGTTTGTAAATGTAGATGATGGATGCATCTTTGAATTCCTGGGGTATGCGTTTCATCTTCCACATCCCACAGAACATCTATGTTAGTCTTCCCACTAGTTTAGGCCCACCAGACTTGTAGATCTCAGCTGTGATGGAGTCTGCTCCTTGAGCTTTCCCACTAGACAGGAGCTCAATGGCCTTATGAGTTTTCAGCACTGTTGGAAGGTCAGACAATCTATTTTTGATCTCCGCCTGAGGTAGACGGTTGATCGCTTCATCGTTGACGGAAGAGGGTCTGTTGAGGATACCGTCAAAGTGTTCCGCCTAGCGAACCATTACATTCTCCTTCTCGGTTATGAGAGTTCTGCCATCGGAGTTCTAGAGTGGAGCTGTGCCTGATGTTACTGGGCCATAAACATCACAAAGAGCACTATATAAATTCTTCATGTCGTGTCTGTCGGCAAAGGACTGGATATCATCAGCCTTTCGCAGTTTCTTATGCACAGCTTGGCAGACTCTGTTGAAGGCATCTTTCTTTGCAGCGGTCTTGGGGTTGATGTTGTATGTAGGATGGAGAATATGCTTCTCCCCTAGCAAGGACTTTATTTCTTCGTCGAACCAGTCTTGAATGCCTTCGCGCAGTGATGCCAAGGGTTTCAGATGCAGTAGAGTACCATGTTTGAAGGCCGTCCAGCATTTCTCTAGGTCCTTGGTATCAGAGCCTGTGGTTTCTAGCATGATTGTCAGAGCTTCAGACAGAGCTTGCTCAGTGTTGCAGGCTTTCATCCTGGAGATGTTGAGTCGTTTTCGGACTTTAATTCCCTGTGGACGTCTGGGAGGTTGAATTCTTAGTATCATCTTGGAAATCAGTAGCCTGTGGTCTGTCCAGCATTCAGCACCACACATGGCCTTGGTCACACGGACATCCTGCTTGTCATTCCTATGGACTAAGATGTAGTCGATCTGATGCTAATGTTTAGACCGTCTGTGCATCCAAGTTGTTTTACTACGGTTAGGCAGACGGAAGATGGTGTTGTGATCAGGATATCATAGGTTGCGCACAATCTCAAGAGCAGATGTCCATTGCTATTGCAATTGTCAATTGCATGTCTACCAATAACACCCTTCCACGAGATGTGGTCCGCGCCAACTCTGGTGTTAAAATCACCAAGAATGATCAGCTTGTCCGACTTTGGTACCGAAGCAATCAGAGCTTCCAGATCCTGGTAGAACTTGTCTTTGGCTTCCTCCGAGTAGGTCATGGTTTGTGCATAAGCAATAATGAGTGTGGTTTGCTTTGTTCCATTTAATGGTAGCTTCAGCATTATAAGCCCGTCATTTATTCCCTTTGATAAGATGGAGAGGTTATTTCCCAAACTCGACTTGACAGCTAATCCAACTCCAGACTCACGACGTTCATCGTCCACGTTTCACTCAGGGCTGCTATCGCTATCTTGTAGCGAGCAAGTTCTCTTGCAATCAGGAAAGTTCTTCTCTCTGGTCTGTCAGCCTATGCTCGATCCAATAGAGTGTGTATGTTCCACGCACCAAGAGTGAGTGGAACCTTTCGGGTTTTCATTGTGTTTCGATCGCAAGAATGATATTCCCTCCAGCCGTGGTAAGGTGGTCGGGGTAGATGAAGTAGGATTTTTTTAGGGCACCTTTTCTAGCGCCTTTCTCAGGCTATGGAGGAAAGCAGCCCTATCTCTACGTAGTCGCTCAGAAGGCTGCCGACATTCATTTCTGCTTCAGATCAACGGGAGACGGCCATATGGCCTGAGCCGCCTTCGTGCAGGTGCGCCACTATGGCTGCCAGTGCAAACACACCTGCCGCGTCGCAGCGCACCCATCTCCGCAGGACTTGGGCACGGGTGATGACATAAATGACTTGCGCGTGAGTTGGAATAAAGTGAGGAAGAGTTGCGCAGCGTCAGCCTTATTCTCTCGTCCAGGCTCCACTTTGTCCAGTTGCAAGACCTGCTCTTAGCGCTCCACGTCGCTTTGCTGATTCCGCCTTCCAGCCCGTTGACCAGCTGGTGGTTTCTCCGCGCAGTCCGCCGGATCCAGTCTTCACATGCAATGGGTGACAATACCTGACTCTTCCGGGGTTTGAGACCCGTCGGTTACCCTCAACCTGGTTTGGTCGGCCAGTCGAAGCTGTTGCCCGTGGTGTGGCCGCAGCGCATGCTACAGCTTCTTGGATCCACATGTGAGAGCTGAGCGCCAAGTGGAGGCCAAAAGTGTACTAGCTACCCCCAAGGGAATACGACTGCTACCCCCACCAGAGGTACTACTCCTCCATGAGCACCCCTTACATTACAACATGTTTTTTATATCACGTACAAATACACTTAGTTACTCTTTGAATGGAGTTCAGATTGAATACAGACAATTGTGTATTGACCGAGTAAACGAAATCACATTCCTGGCGAGTGTGTCCGCTACAGAATGTGGTTCTGTGCCTTTTGGGGCTATTCACAATCACCTTTGCATAGTGATAAGCTTATTGTTTTCGTCTTCGAGTTTCTAGTTTTGTTCACACTTATTAAACGAATGTAAGTCACACTTATGTTTTAAACATGAAAGAATGTTTTAATGAAGAAAGTAGAGCACTACAAACACATGGCTAGCTGCTTGAACACTGAACGCTCTGCCATTCACGTAGCGGCGCATATAAAATTAGTATGGAATAAAAACTAAGCGAAATGACGAAACAAGAGGGAATTAAAATCGTTTATTGTATATACCGTTCATCTAAGTCATTATTCTGCCTTAATTAACATTACTACCGACCATAACATTCTCTCTCTCTCTCTCTCTCTCTCTCTCTCTCTCTCTGGTCGGTTTGACATCTCTAACCATCTTTAATAAGGTCAAGACACATCGTCGTATGACACATTTGAATGTCGTCTATGCTCGTCTTTTCATGGATTTTCGCTCGTATCTTGCTACAATAGGAGAGAGAGAGAGAGAGAGAGAGAGAGAGAGAGAGAGAGAGAAGGGGGCATTGAATATACTTTCACATTTCATTAATAATAATCAAATGTTAAAACATTATTCATAATATGTTTAAGAAGCAACAACAACAAATCATTAAAATTACAGCATATGTGCCTCGCAACCAGAAATGTACTTTATAGTGTCCACCGGTTAATGGTACTTTGTTTCATTGGTTATACATGTATAGTGTGTGTGATTTGGATTAGCCAGTTTATTGTGACGTCATGCCGCAGACATGAAGCATGATGTCCCACCCAGTCACATTATCCTGACACCAGGCCGACCAGTCCTAACACTACGCTCTTAATGCTGAGCGCCACGCGAAGCAGCTGTTAATACCGCTGTTATAAGTCTTTGGTATAACTCGGCCGGATATCGAACACATGACCTACCCCATCCCACTGTACATAAATCCCACGGAAAGTGTACATATACCATTACGACGAATCACATTCTTGTAGGTTAGTTGGTGTAAGTTGTTTTTCAAGGTTTTCATCCAGCCCAGATTATTTTCTTTCACTCCAGATTTATATGTATTTTGTCCCTTATGCATGAGAGGGGATGGGAAAATGGAAAACAGAAAAGATTGCAATAAAAATGTGTACCATGTTACATTCATTGTTTAGAAGATGGTGATTATTAATACCTTTTATCGTTATTTTCATATGTCACTAGTGATCAAAGAGTAGAAAATCATACTTGTTCTATAGGTTTAGAATCGACAGCACACAGTTGCGAGAAGGTTTATATATGTGTATTATTGCACCATGGGCGGATCACAATCCAGTAGTATTGGTATATCAAATTGTTTTATACCAAAACAGTGGTCCCCTCTTATATGGCCACCCATCCTGCACCGTGAAAGTTTCCTGATAAGTCGGGTGGCTTTTCCAGAAGGGGGGGAGGGTGCTTTATTTGCGAGATGTGTATGTATATATGTATATAGTAGTAAATCTGCATATAGCTTAAAGCAGTTAATATCTTCATTTAAAAGTAGCATCAATTATTAAAATGTTCTTCTTGTCTTAAGAACAGAGTTATTTCAGGGTAACATAAATTAATAAACATAACAAGAACGCCGTGTGACGGCCAAAGCTCTATTAAAACATTGCTGACCCCATTTCCTGCAAACGTCGGCGTTAATGTTATAATAACCTTAGTAGTACATGTACTTTAACCAACACTTCTTTCAGTAATGAAAACAGTCATCGGGAAAGATAATTGGATTACTTACCTTACTGTAAATAACTCTACACCCCAGGTACGCTTTTCAACGCCTTTACCTTTCCCCCATGTCTACGCATAACTACGCTTTTATCTTTGACCTCCCCACATCTACGCATTGCACAGTATCTACTATGAATATGTTGCACCTTCCAGTTAGATGTTGATTCGCCGCGAGATGACCAATTGCTGGTCAAAACTAATAACTCATTTTTACTAACATTCAAATTTAATGACGTATTTCCTAATATTCGAACATATAAATCTAAATTTAACTGACCAATGATATGTGGGGTGTCCACAGCCTCATCCAAAATTGCGTCGTTAGCCGATTGTAATACCTCAGTTCGATGTAAATAGTATGGCCCTTTCAACACACGTAAGTTATTTATAATTGTAATTTTTTCCAAATATGATGCTGAAGTTTACATTAATAGTATAAAATTATTATGTCATCATGTTCTTTATGTGAAAAATCACATTCTTAGAATGCGCGGCAAATTACGACATACAGTGTAGTGTATAATGTAGCTTTAAAGTGTTTAAAGTACGCAATTGGCCATAATTGCGAGGCATATGAAATAAATTAACAAAATTATTAATGTTGGAATATTAGTTTCTTCCATTCATTTTAATATGCAACGTTTCAATCAAATCGTATAACAGACGATACCGGAAGTGAAATTTTGTATTTTCCAAGGGAATTCCCTGATTTTGTCGTGGCGATGTCGTCCTTGTCTGTTCATTACAATGATTTGTCTGGAAGTAAAAACGATTTTTTCTGGATTCAGTTCCGACGAAATACCAGATTTTATAAACAATGATGCCTTTAATGACGAATGATATGAAATTCCGTCGTCAAATATCGACATTGAAAAGGCATCAGACTCGAGTGATACTGATGATCATCAGCCAAATTGGTTTGCAGACGTGCAAGATACTCACAGTTAAACATAACTCAAATGACAAGTTTCTATCCGATGAAGGAATAACAAATTTAATGCCATGCAGAAGGTTTGAAAAACTCCTCCAGTACCTACTCCTCAATGATGACAACACATATTTTCCTGCAGATCACCATGGCAAACTTCACAGAATGCGTCCAGTACTAGATGAAGCTCTGGCCAAGATAGAGAAGACATTCAAGCCTCGCCAACATTAAACCATTGATGAAGGCTTTTATACATTTCTACATTCATTGCAAATAATGTATTTCGTTCCAACAGTAAATTGCACATCAGACACTCTCACATATAGAGATCATAAATGAAATACACATACATGCATGCATGCATACATATTTTATTTTCTTTTATCTTTACATTAATGCGATAATTCTAAAAAGAAAAAGAAAAAAAAGCAAGCCCATAATATATTCATGATTTAAATTGTATGTCTAATAGGAACCACTCATGTGTGCATATCATATACACAAACAACATACATTAGATATACACTACCACGCAGCTCTAATCTATCACATCTCCATACATACATATAAATATTAGACTCATGAATATTTGAAATTTATTGCATACCTTTTCATAATAATAAAAAAAATAATAACTTTCATTCCCTGATCCTATTTTAAGTTTTAATTATAATTTCATACAATACTACATTAAATGATCTATCAAGAAGATAATGCACTTCACAGGTATGATTGCATTCAAGGGATGGCACAAGGCCAAGCAGCATATTCCTTCAAAGCCAATCAAGTGGGCCTAAAAGTATGGATGCGCTGTGATAGATTGTCTGGTTTCTGTCACCAGTTTGAGTTTTACCAGGGGAAGGAAGGTACAGATGAAGTGAATGAGAGCATGAAGGATCTTGGCTATCGATTGTCCAAAAGCTTACTATGCCTTTGTGAGGAAAATTGTATCATGTATATTTTGATAACTTTTATACATCCATTCGACTGGTACAAAGTTTATTGAGACATGGTACATATGCCTGTGGCACAATGAGGAAAAGCCATAAAGGCTTTCCAGAGGAATTTAAATATCCACCATATATAGAGCAAGGAGACCATTCAATCAGATAGGATGGAAACCTGACAGCCACAATGTGGAAGGACAAGAAACCAATGACATTCCTATCCACAGCAGCAGATCCAGCCATCATTGATATTGCTAACCTTAAATAGAAAGATGGGACAGTGCGACTGGTCAACCGTCCAAGGACAGTCACAAATTACCAACAGTACTACCGAGGAGTTGACATATGTGACCAACTGAGGGCCAAATATCCGGTTGGACGATCATCAAACAAATGGTGGCGATATATGTTTCATTTCATTATAAATATATGCATACTCAGTGGTTTTATAACAATGGTGGAGAGTCATCCTGAGAGTCAGGAAATAAGAAAAACAATTCAGACAGTTAGATTTTCGAATTAATTTGGTGAAGCAGCTCATAGGAAGTTTCAAGTGTAGCAAGGCTGCCATGCATCGAAAATATGTAACCCCAGTGACACAGGACAATATTGAGACACACAAACTGTAGACACTTAAAGGAAAAAATCCACCTGCAAATACTGTACAAAGCATGGAGAAAAAAGGACATAAAGAAACCATATTTGGCTGTGTTATTTGCATCGTCCATCTATGCTGCATAGAATGTCACAGCTTGTTTCATCAAAGCATGTTCATTGTAGAGGAGTAGCTGTGGTGTGCTTCAATACAATTATAGATAGTTTTGTATTGTCATGTTTGTTCTGTTCTTCAACAAGAAAGTCTGAGAACAAGTGATTTGCTAAGTAGTTGATATTTATATTCGAGATCAGCTCTTCAATGAAATGAAACCATTAGGTAAGATCATTTGTTCTCTCTTATACACACATGTATAGGCCTACTAGACAGATTTACATATCCTTAAGCATATCCCTAATGACAAATAACAAGAAATCACTATGAAATATTTTTAATAACCTTTAATAAGCCCATGCATGGAAAGCAAGCCAAGCAAAGTGAATGAATAACTTGATAAAATATGTTTTTGTGAAGGTGACTGATTTGCGCTTGAAAAATCTAGAATATTAGTAATACGTAAAGCACGAATAATTTCAAGCTCCAAAGATATATTAACCTCAAAACTTTGATGATTAATCTCATTGTTGCCAATGAAACAGTACCTGAGTTTTTCATCGACGAAGAAATGAATCATTCAAGTCCATCCTTGCATGAAATAGAGTCATATTTCCAACTGAATCTCACAAGAGTAAAATGGCGCCACGCATGCCATGTGGGTGCATCTATTTTTAAAAACAGGGATTTTCTTAATATGATCACACACGTTTTAATTATGTTTACACAATATTGATAATTATAGGTTTAATAATTAGTATGTACTGATAATATTGTTTTCTACTTGTTGGTTATGATTTACTTGGCTATGTTATGTCATTATCACAGAATAAGTGACATAACAAATCAACCATGATCTTATAACCACTGATTTATCCAACATCGCACTGTGTAATATATTTATATCATTTATGCAAATAGCTGTATATTTAATCATAGAATGTTTATGTCGTGTTTCTTATATATTTTATATACTCCTTAATGTATGTGCGAAACGAATTACAATTACGGCCTGTCTAATGAACAGATACTGTCCGCTGATGTCCGCTATTATTACGTTTCTGCCTCTTGTCAGGTTCACTTGTGACTTCTAACTGACATTACGAAGAATATAACACGAACACGGCAGTGAAAAGTTTTAGTTAAATATTTTCAAAAATAATGTCACCCAGTATGCTGATTAAATACATACTGGTATTCACATAATGATGTTTAATGTTTCGAAGAACAAATTGCTGTGTTTAAAACAAAGCAACTTGTGCATCGTTAGTTGATTGTTTCATGAAATGATGACAAATAATAACTTACGGTAATCCGGCATTTATAACTAGTGCTAAGTTGCGGTATAAAAGATTAGGTTATTTTGAAGCTATTCCAGTAAAGCGATAATATAATTTTTTGAAGATGACGTTGCCTTACAGTTTATGTGGGTTTTTATGGAACGCAAGAGTATGACGTTGTGAACATCATATGGGAGGCACAGGTAAGAATGTTCTATTTTTATATAGAAGCAAAGGGTTACATATTGGTTCTGGACACATATTAATTATAAAATTTGGTCGCTTGTGAGGGGTAAATTTTACATTTGTACACTAATATGTTGGCCGCTTGTTGCGTTAGAGGGATGGCCTTTTTTGAGGGGTACTTTTGAACACAAACTCGTCAGTGCCAAGGGATTCTGGCCGCAAAGAGTGGGTGATCGCTGGTCAGGGTGTCTGTTCATGAGGGGGACCACTGTACTTGAATTTTGCATTACAATATTTTCAGCATGGCTTGTGATATTTTAATTCTTCAAATTCTGAACTAACCGTCATTCAGATTTCTGTCTGACAGGATTTTCGTGAACATTCAAAATCATTAACCCAAATGAACCACGTTACACACGAATCACTAAATAATTGATCTTTCTTACACGAAGCAAGGATTACCAGTAATATACTTTTCAACCTGCAATAAAGTATCAATCCGAATATATAGCACTAACAAGTAATACATATTTAGAAAGATAATTTTATTGGCTTTTATTTCATATATACTTTACAGCAAGAGGGGTTCTAATGTATCCCTACACTATGCAGTGCTCAAAAGATCCGATAGCCTGATGCCCGGGCCCCTCTAATTTCAGACAGGGCCAGTTCTGTATTATAAAAGAGGAGCCCATTGGGTTTGCTAAAAGAAAAACCAAATTTGCCAGAGAAAACATTGATTGCACTGATAAAATGAAGAAATATATTTTCAAGATTTTCACATACCTGCCAGAACACAGCACAGTCTGATTAACATCTGATCACCACTGTCCTACTTGATGTGAGGTCTGATATTAATCAAACTGTAACACGGTATGTTATGCTAAATACATGATTTTGTACTCTAGAACCCCTTGACATGGTTGTACTTCAAGAAAACAATTTTCAATAATCTTCGAAAATAGAAAACAAAAACACCACTATCAATGTGTGCCTCTTACATGTAACATATATAAACAAATAAACAGCCATGACTGGAGCTGAAGTAAAGTTATATGGAGAACTCGCCCCATGGAAAACTCACCGTGGGGGAAGTCGCCTCATGGAACACTCGCCCCAACGTATCTGGATAACTCGCCTTAGAGTGGTTGGAGAAGTCGCCCAAAATGGTTGGAAAATTCACCCCAAAACTTGTCACCCAGAAAACATATTTAATATTTAGCTTTGAAATAAATAAGTTATTTAAAAGATAGAAATGTGTACCTTAGAACAATGCTGTTAGCAACAAAGATGTTGCCGCGTTGTGGTAACCACATTATTTGAGCGAATTTCGAATTGTTCAATTACCGAATTGAGATTATAATTCATCGTGATTAACGTTCGCACTGAAAGTCAAATATACCACCCCACACATGTCGTTTTCCATTGCAAGTGTTTACTTAAGCCCTGTATATGTCGGACTAGTATTACCGATCACTGCATAATCGCTGTTTTCTGTCGTTGATGCTGTTCAGTACTGTCACCATTGTCAGGCGTTATAGCAGACTTGTTTCTCTAAAAGTTACCAAACACTAGATCACATAGTCATCTATGTGGTGTCCAAGATGGTAAGTAATTCATGCAGCCCCGATTGTTACATCATATAACAGATTAATTTATAGTTTCCTAATTTCCATCAAAAGTTTTGTCTTCATCCATCAAAGAGCAGACCGTTCATTGTAACTGTTTATTTAACTATTTTCAATGGAATTTAATCTTGGCCTCTTATTTAAGTAATATCTAAATTATATCAGCGAGTACCCTTTATAATAGAAGAAAAAAAACCTGATTTAGAATAATTAAAATACGTCTTGATTATCTGATGGCTTCACTCGGTCTGTTCACGTGCATCAGCACCCCGCCCAATGAGTTATGTCAAATACTTATTCAGGTGTAAAACTTGGAGAAAGTTCTATTTAATTTTTGTTCAGAATTGCGCCCGTTAAATTATATTACATTTAATTTTTTTATGTAACTGCATCGGATGAATATGCATTTTTCTTCCACTCTTACATTCACAACTGTTTTCCACTCGTATATTAAACTCTTCTTTCCCATTCCGCAATCATCTTTTTTGTGTAATGTCGATAATATAAAAATTAATCACTTATAATTGAAAGTCTGTGTGTTCATAAAAACTCATTAGATTTCTTATAACAACACATACCGAAACACCATGAGAGTTTTTTTAAAACAAATGTTACTGTTAACTTTCTTGATTTATATATCTTTTATACTAACATTATTCATTAATGGGACCGCTCCAGTGGCCTAGTGGTTAGAGCGTCCGCCCCGGAAGCGGGAGGTTGTGGGTTCGAATTCCTACAGAGTCATATAAAAGACTTATAAAAATGGTACTAACAGCTGACTTGCTAGGGGCTCAGCATTAAGAGGTTAATGTTAGGACTTGTCAGCCTGGTGTCAGGATAATGTGACTGGGTGCAGCATGATGCCCATTGCTAGACATCACTTTAAACAGCCACACTGCAGACATCGTAGCGATATGACTGAAATTTTTTTAAAGCTACGTTAAAAATCTAAATCACACATTATTCATTAATGTGGCAATTACTCTCAAACTCGGACCAGGCTGATTCGGTACAAATTATTGACTGATTCGGCCCAGAATTCTTGCTGATTCGTCTCAACTTCCATGCTGATCGGACCATGTGAAATATTATTGAGGTTTTTTTTCAGGATTTAAATGTGACATTTAAAGCTATTTTTAAATTTGTTGTTAATGCAACGACGTAATCCTGTTTATTTTGCACTGACAATTTTGTAGTGAAATATTTTTTAAACTTCTCGTTCAACTTTAAATAGTTTGTTTTATTCAGAAATAATAAAATTATGAACACTGACAAAAAAGAAGTAATAAAATAAATGATGGGCGTAGTGCAAGTGAGCTTTCAGAAACCAACCGAATTCTGCGTATTAGCCATGACGTTGAACTCAGTAGTGACAGCTTTTCCTGAGTAGGCATCAGTTATGCTTTTTATCGAGTTCAAGTAACATTCATCAAAGATTAGCAAATCTCAATGCAAAATCAGATTAAATTGTTCAGTTAGAGAGATGATACTATAACTCTTTTGCTTACTGACGGTCAGCATCAATTCAGTCCATTTCAGATTATAGAGATCCATGCCATAAAATCATCTCAGGATGACTTTGGTTATTAGGTTGAAACCTTTCATATTAAAAACTGCAAAAGTCACATCATGCTTACACCCGCTCTATTTTTCCAAATAAAATGTACCTAATGATTTGAAGATCAGAGCAAAAAGGGACAGAGAACATTTCTTTTTCGTTAAATACAGAAGCAGAGTTGATCAAATGGAAAAGTTGCAAAATTGAAAGTTTTATAGATTTAATAAGTTAGTAAGCTGAAGAAAAACAACAATAAATAAGGCGTAACAACCATGTGGCGGCATCTCAGAATTAGTATCTATGATCCTTAGGGGTGCGCGATAACACCGAATATCGGTATAGTGTGGTATTAAACCGACGACACAATAATCGCGATATAACTTTCTTATATCGATTTAGTGCGATATTGACGTATATTTTGATAACAAGTAGCAAACGAACTCTGGTATTATTATAAATTAATATTAGCCATATTTCACTACTTATAATAGTTACTGATTGACAATGACCTATTTAATTCCATACCTTTACCTCCGGTAATCAGCTTCAGTAACATTTAAATTTCGTTTCCTGAGCAGTTGCAGCATGGGTAATTGGAAGTTACACGTCTGTGAATCTTAATCCGTTTGAAGCTTTAACTTCTCTTTGTCAACAAATAGGCACCTTGCTGACATTGATGACTAAATAACATTGACCTTAAGCTACATTTCAAGCATGGCTGAAATGGTTCAAAATTAAAAAACGCGGTCTGCCATATTGATTCATTTTGCATTAGGTGGCGCTCTAGAGTTTCGTATTTTGCATAGGTTAGGATTCTAAAGAAAAAGAATTTCCCCGGCTTTCCTCACTGATTATACTGGCTATTTAAAAAAGACCTTGTATATCTTAGGTATAATTCAAAGAACCTTTAATTCCCTTTATTTTGGTGTATGATTGATGGGTTTACTATGGGTTATAGAGTATACAGCTTGGCCTTACTTCAAATGTGCACCTTTCAAAAAAGAGCCGATAACTTTTTTTACATTTTATATATTTGGTAATTCATTCATTGTACTTTCAGAAGCTGGTCTTGTCTAGTCTGGCAAAATTCATTTTCCCTATTTAAATAGCTGCTTTGTAAAGTGTACTTTAGACTAATTCAGTCTGATTTTGGGAGCAGTCATTTTAGTTAGCAGTGTGCTCAAATCATGTAAAATTTCCAAAAGTACAATATCCAAAGAAATATCATCCACATTACATTACTGTAGCATATAGGTATGCCAACATTCTCTCCACTGTGCATGTTTTAAATGCGAACTACTTCACCTTACATACATCACTCTCTCTAAAGTACATATTAATTGGTGAGCGCCGCCTTAAGAAAGAGTAAAAGGGAAAGGAAAATTGATGAGGCAATTGATGCCGACTATGTGACGCGCATGTTAAGTTTTCTGGCGGAACCACTAATCTAGCGTACCACATTAACAAGCACCATCCCGGGAAATGTGGTAATTACAAGATGACAGACAAAAGATCACCGATTCCTGCTAATGTGAGTTTGTCATGCGAAGATACTTCCGATCTTAAGCTAAAACGACGCAGCCAATCCAGAGAACATTGTCAGGGCTCATTTGTGTGAAATACCCTCGCATTCTTCTCGTGCTTTACATATAACTGACAAGGTGTGCAAATTTATAATAAAGAACATGCGTCCATACCGAATAATGGATTCGCCAAAGTTTAAAGACCCTTTATATACACTTGACCCCCGATATAGTGTTCCATGTAGAAAGCAGTTTGCAGCAGTGATCATTCCTCAAAAATATGCTCAAGTCAAGGCACTAGTAACAGAAGGCCTACAAAATGCTGAGAAAGTTGCATTGACAACAGATAGTTGGACGTCGAGGTCAACTGAATCATATCTGACAGTCACTTCAACTCACATTGATAAAAACTGGAAGCTGATAATCTATGTTCTTCAAACTCGGCCCATGTATGAAGGGCACACAGGTGAGAATATAGCTGCTGTAATTCATGAGGCCCTCAAAGAATGGGAAATACAGTCTATCCCCATACCACCTATTGTATCAGATAATGCAAACATGGACAAGGCAGGGTCTCTTTTAGGATGCAACTTTCACATCAAGTGTTATGCACATGCAATTAATTTAGCTGCACAACAGTGTCTCAGGATGAGACGCACTGAAATTCTCCTCAGCTGGATTCATCGAATAGTTGGGTTCTTCCACCAAAGTACAACTGCAGCAGCTAAACTGAGAAGCCAGGCTGAATTGCTGGATCTACTGTATCATAGGCTTATAGCTGATGTACCCACTAAAAGGAACATTACTTATGACATGATTTTAAGGTTTCTTAAAGTGCATTGTGCAGTAATTTCCGTCTTGAGATCCCAAGATCTAGCTAAAATAAAAGAGAAAGATTTGAACACATTGTCAGATGATGACATTTGCCTGGCAGATGAGGTAATGGTTTGTCTGAAACCTATTAAAGTAGTGACAACAACTCTTTGTACTGAGTCAATTCCAACCATTTCTGTTATCATGTCTCTTCATTGCAAACTTATTGACAGCATTTTCCAACACATCAATGATGACTCTCTAGTAATAGCTCAGACGAAAAGGACTGTGGCTGATGATCTTCAGGAAAGATAAACTCATCAAGAAGAAACTATCACCATTGCTGCTGCCTTGGATCCACACTTTAAAGCCTTACCTTTCCTTAGCGATAATGAAGGAATGAAATCTTTACCAAACTGTTTGCAGAATGCATTAGAAATCATTGTTAGAGTTAAGGCTGAACATGACAATGATCACTCACCTATGGGTGATAGTGAGCAGTCAGAACTGCCACCTTTACCACAGCTAACCGAACAGTTATGTGTGTCTGCCAATTCTGCTGCTAATGATGCTCAACCAGTTTGCAAGAAGCTCAAGTCAGCCTTTGGTCAGAGTGATATGATAGATAAAGGTACATGTTGTTCTGGCATGCAAGAACTTCTTGGTCATGTCTACATAACTGTGGTTGAGACTTCAAAAACAAAAATGGAAGAACCAGAAGAAGAGCTTAAGAACTATAGAGTGTTTCCGTCGATTCCCTTGGAGTCAAATCCTCTTCAATGGTGGAAAATTCAAGAGCAGAGATTTCCTAGATTAGCCAAGCTTGCTAAATCATTTATTATGCATCCCAGCAAAAAGCGTCCCTTCTGAGAGGGAGCTCTCCACTGCTGGAGATATATTAACTGCACAACATTCAGTCCTAAAACCAAATCATGTTGATGCGCTCATCTTCTTTATAAAAAAATACGAAGTACCATCATGTGATTTTCAAGGCCGTTCAGTTTGAACTACATGGGGTAAAGTGACAACAAAGAGACCAATCTGCAATTTCACATAAAAAAGTAGACCACAAACTGTGAACTGTTCAAACAAAAGACTTAAATTGTAACTCTTTATTTCTGTGTTACATTGCAACTACTGTACTGCATTTTATTCATTTTCTCTACTGTATTTTAATTATGTAATTAAATAATTTGAAGTAATTTTTTGCAGTTTGCATTCATTTTATTTCAATAAATTAAAATTAATCTGTAATACTTTATTAAATCAATGTTGCAATAATATTGCAATATATCACTTAATATTGCAATATGACTTTTAATTCAATACCCACCCATATTGATCCTTGGGGCGACTTATCTGACCACCATGGGGCGACTTCTCTGACAACCATGGGACAATTTCACCTGACACCTGGGATGAGTTTTCCCATAATTTGAAGTCAAGCTATCCGTTGGGCAATTTAAACTGCTGTGATTAAAAGGAAAGAGATCAGGTACAAACCACCAATTTATATATTATTTAACTGGCTGACAATAGCTAGTGAGATGTGTTTGAATACTGCCGTTGGCGAGCCCATTGTGCTAATTTACACAGGTTCGCTCAGGGGATTGAACAAACCAATAGGTAAATCAAAGAGATGCTAGATGCATGGCATGTAGGAGAACATACGCATCACTGCTTTGAATGAAAATATTTAAGCCATATGTATCATAGGTTTTTGACAAGTTTGTGAATATTAGCCAATTTAGGAAGCAATTAGCTATCAATAGTATCAACAAATCCCAACAAACATAAATTCAGAACTGATCAACAGAATTTTACTTTGTGAAACGCGCCAGCAAAATAAAAATAATAATCATAATAACAATAATACTATAGTGGGGGAGGCAATTAATTATTCGCACATACTGCAAACAAAGTGCTGATGTATGTCAACTTCGTTCTGACCAAGACTGGCTCAGAGAATCCAGCAGAGATGTTTGAACACTAGGACAATCCAGTTTCAAATAAGTGATGAACACAAATGCAAATAACACTTGTATTATCTTCAAAACCCTACTCAATTTATAATTGCAATGTTGTTTGACAATAATAAAGGGGACATTTAGGGCATATGGAAATTATGGAATATCAGTCAGAGCTGGGACAGTGTCTAAAAACAAGTTTTCTTTGAGCACTGATATGCTTCTTCAAATCTCTACTATCCCTATACACTACAAGCTTCAAATCAATAATATCCCTAAACAATTTTTTATTGCCAAACCACCAAGATCCTGAAACACCATGCATCTTCCAATCAATACTATCCCATAACATTATACAGCTTCAAATCAATACTATCCCTTAACAAATCTGTATTGCCAAACCACCAAGATCCCCAAACACCATGCATCTTCAAATCACTACTATCCCTAAACAATAAATAACAAATATCCTATTTAAGTGGGACAAGTCAAGTTTGCGTCATGCTGTTCTTCATATGATTACTCTGCCTAAACACAATCTTCATATTTGTATGGTTTCACATCTGAATATGCTTTGCCATGTGCATTTTAAACCTATTTCTCTGAACAAATGCTTTATCACAAACCGCACATTTGTATGGTTTATCTCCAGTATGTGCCATCATGTGTGTCCTCAAAGAACTCCTCTGTCCAAACATTTTAGCACAAACTTCACATTGAAATGGTTTATCTCCTGTATGTATTCTCATGTGCTCCATCAAATCACTACTTCGCCTAAACATTTTTTCACAAACTTCACATTTAAATGGTTTATTTCCAGAATGTATCAGCATGTGTGACTTCAAATGACTACTGGACGTAAATATTTTATCACAAGATTCACATTTGAATAGTTTATTTCTGGTATGCATGGCCATGTGCATATTCAAATTGCCCTGATACATATACATTTTATTACAAACGTCGCATTTGAATGGTTTATCTCCAGTATGTATCATCATGTGTATCTTCAACTGGCTACCAGACTTCAACATTTTATCACAAACATCACATTTGAATGGTTCGTCTCCATTATGCATCTTGCTGTGCCTCCTCAAAGAACTGCTCTGCCTGAACACTGTATCACACACTTCACATTGGAAAGGTTTCTCTCCAGTATGTATCATCATGTGACTCCTCAAATTATTACTATTGCTAAAGACTGCTTCACAAACTCCACATTTGAATGATTTATCTCCATTATGAAGCACCATGTGCCTCTTCAAATCACTACTTTGCCTAAACGTTTTTCTACAAGCTTCACATTTGAACGGTTTCTCTTCAGTGTGGGTTCTCACGTGAATCTTCAAATGTGACATGTACCTAAACGTTTTATGACAATGTTCACATTTAAATGGTTTATCTCCCGTATGGATTCTCACGTGAATATTCAAATGTGATGTATACCTAAAAGTTTTATCACAATATTCACATTTGAATGGTTTATCTCCAGTATCATCTCCAGTGTGTTCTATCACGTGTCTTTTCAAACGACCGCTATCCCTAAACATTTCATTACAAAAATCACATTTAAGCAATTTCTCTTCTGTGTGCACCTTCAGGTGCCTTTTCAAATGAGTACTGGACCTAAACATTTTCTCACAAATTTTACATTTGAATGGTTTATCTCCAGTATGTATTCTCACGTGAATCTCCAATTGAGACAGCCGTCTAAACATTTTATGGCAGTCTTCACATTTGTACAGTTTATCTTCATAATTCCTGCATATCATGAACTCACTATTTTGCCCAAACATTGTATTAATTGCTTACACGAAACTACGTGGAGGAAATAAGTAACGTACCAACGGTAAGATTACTATCTTTGCAATGGATGTCGGGAAATTGCGGGTTAATGATGAGGACAAATGTGACAGGTCACTAGATTAACCGGAATAAATGTATTTACCTGATTAAATACCGGAATAAATTTTAAAGTATGAAGAAAAGAAGAAGAAAAAAATAAGAAAAAAGAGAGAAAAAACACAGTTTGAATTCTTAACCTCACTTGAATATTTTACTGTGCTGCATACTTCAAGCCTGCCGTGGACAAGGACTGCAATATAAATAGTTCATTCTCTAAATAAGTGGTACAGCAGTCCATGTAAAGACCGGAAAATGCCGGAAATCGGAGAGCCTGACGTATGTAAAGTGAAGCTGTTTGCATTTGAACTATGCACAGCGAAGAGAATGTTGGAATACCTCTATGCTACTTTGATGTAATGTGACTGATATTTCTTTGAAAAGTGTACTTGCCAAGCTGCTTACTCTATATCCCATATTACACCGAAATAAAGGAATTAAAGGTTCTTGGAACTATACCTAAGGTATAAAAGGTCTTCTTTTTACAACCAGCGAAGAAACACGGAAAAATCCTTTTCTTTAAAGTTCTTACCCTATGCAAAATACGAATCTGTATGCAACAACTGTTCTTAGTTTCATATCATTGTGTATGATGTTCTGAACAAAATAGTACATTATAATTCAATTTATCCGTGAAAATAAGTTAATTATGCTTATTTTGCTCTTGTTTGCATAGAATGCTTTGAGGCAGTATTGTATGAATAGTGACCTTAATTATGGGGATATCAGAAGTCTTTGAATATAGAAATGAAGTCAACATAAAATTGAAACTGGTACTTCAAGGAAAAAGAAATATATAGTGAAAATGTTTCTTTTCATTTATTTGCAACGAAATAAAAACAATAAACGATGGCCACGCAAATTCGCTTTCTTGCATATTAAACAATAATCAAATGTTTTAAACTTTGACCTTTGACCTTGATAAACCAAATCTGTTCCATCCTTTTCCAACCGTAAAATGTAATGGTGACATCTCCGGAATAATTCTGGCAAAGGTTCACGTTCCTGTCTTTCAGCATAACACTGGTTACTACATTGACAAAATGCATTGTACATTTTGAAAATACCTCACTTTTCACCAGAAGGGGGTGGATGGGCTGGGCTTGTGTGAGACTTTGACACTAATAAATATTGTTCCGTGGGCTGAAATACATGAGAAATATTCAAAGAACTGTTTTGATGCTTGCGACTTAAATTTTTAAACCACACACTCAATATTAAATCTTACAATAATAATACCTATGCGCTCCTTAAGGGGGCGGTCACCTATATACTGTACATTTGAGAGTGTGACGTTTGTAAGGTGAAGTTTGTTTACAAATGAAACATGCACAGTGGAGATAATGATCTAAGCACACTGTAAACTAAATTGACTAGTTCCTTGTGCTACAAAGATTCAGCCCGAATTAATCTAATGTACACTATCGTTAGCACCAATTAAAATAGGGAAAATGAATTTTGCCCAACCAGACAATACCAACTTCTGAATGTTCAATGGATAAATTACAAAATATCTAAAATGTAAAATTTAATTGGCTCTCTTTGTTATAATTTACCTCTGAAAGCAAGGAAGGAAAAATGACCAAGTGGAGATAGCAGTTTTTTGAAAGGTGCACATCTGGAGTCAGACCAAGCTGTATAATCTTTAACCCATATTACACCCATCAATCACAAACCAAAATAAAGGAATTAAAGGTTCTTTGAACAATACCTAAGGTTTCAATCCCTATGCAAAATACGAAACAGCAGAGCATCACCAAAATTTGCCGGAAAACTACTTAAACGCGCCGGAAAACGCTCAAAAAGCGCCGAAAACGGGGTAAAAACGTTCTAAAATAAACAGTATTGCTATTTTATGACCTTATTTTATTCATGATTTTGTAAATATTTCTTGTTTCTAGGACTATTGATTTTAACTTGATTTGCGTAACGTTGTAATACATTTTGGAGAAATACGGCCGAAAACGCTACCTATTTATAAAAAAGAGTTTATGAGTTTTAATTAGAGTTATTGTTTTAAAAATATAGAGCAAGCATCAGAGAGGCTGGACAGACCTTTTGCTGAAACGTCATTTTTGAAAACTAAAGCTTCCTACGAAAATGAAAATAACGCTAAACCAAAGCATCTAACTTTACCGAGTTTGTCTAATTGGGTTAGCTTTTTTTTGTCCCTTTATTTTTTTCGTTAGTGTTTTTCTAAATTTGTATGCTCGTTTCGTTTTCCCACCGGACGTCTCATTGAGGCCCCACCCTCTCGGCTGCTATAATTAGATCATTATTATGCAATATGGCAAATTTATTTGCCATCACTGAAAATAATTCAGCATGCACCTTTTTAGTGTCAGCATTCCTAATGAAGTTCATCAAGTTATTTTATTTTTACCACATGATACTATTAAAATTGGAAGACGACACTTAACATACAAATACTCGTTCACTGTCGTTGACGTTGCAAGTAGATATAAGGAAGCGCAACCATTATCAAATAAAACAGCAACTTAAGTTTTTTTCTGCTTTTGAACGAATTTATCAACGAAGACCCTAACAATGGCCACAACTATTACATGCTGATCATCGTAAAGAATATATTGGTGCAGTATCTTCGTTAATGAAAAATCATAACGTCAAAATCAGACGAGGACATACTGTAATTCATCCTGAACAGACAACTGTTGAACGATTTAATCGAACACTTGCTGAGCGGTTATTTGGATATCAGTATGCAAAAGAAATAATTCAGAAAGACACGAGATCTCGCGAACGGGTTGCAAGATTACCAAGTGTGACAGCTGAGTTAAATAATGAAATTACTCGATAAAACTGCCCTGAAACACGTTAATGCGATTACAACCTAACATATACCAATACAACAATAAGACTTTTCAAAACAACCAGTATTTCATAAAGTGACTGTAAGATATGTATATGAACCCGCTGAACTTGTAGGAGGTAAAAAAGAGCGACTGATCCTATTTTGGAGTATGACGACACATACAATTTCTAGCGTGGTAAGATCCACGGGTAGACATGCAATCTATAGATTAGATTCAACTGGTCCTCAACGTGGATTCGTACGCGAGTAATTACAAGTAATTCCTGAAGACACACAATTACCACGCGTTCACTTTTGTAAATTAGCACCTCGACGTCGATTACATTCAAGACAGATCAGCTTAACTTTTTCTCGTATATAACCAAACTTACTATTAATTCTGTCTCCGGTAAATTGTCTTAGGTTATTAAGAATATTGTTCCACAACATTACTGTGTTACAGCTCGCACAATGATTATTTTGCTGTTTTTTCAATGTCATGATAAATTCAGCATCGAGATCAAATTCGTGTTTATTTTTTGGGTCAAACTGTTATAAATAACTAATTTCTTTCTACCATATCATTGTCAATAACATCGCCAACAACAATGTTGTTGTTGTCGCCAGTGGTTTCTGTAAAGACTATGACAATTCTCAGCAGATGAGATATTCTTCTGACTCGAGACACTGCGAGATAAATTATGTTTGGCCATTCGATACGATCATCGACGATCCAAACATTTGTATCAGAGATGGTTAATCCTTGTGATGAATGAATTGTCATTGATTATCCTAGCGTTCATGGACTTTTGTTCCTGACTCGGTCAGGAGTTAACGCGCTCTCAACAACACTGACAGGAACTAAGACAATATCATTTTATACAAGGTTTTGTTTCTCTGATGATCCTGGTATATCAACGTCGATATTTTGCCGTCGCTTATCAACCGGTCGATAACACAATGATATGTTTAGATTTGAATTTTTTTCTTTATGTCACTGAAATAACCGCCGTTGAAGTGTATAACGAATTATCCTTCTACTTGCAACTATCAAATCATTTGGTCTCCACACTTGCAGAAAATCGTGCATAGAAGTTTCTGAAATTATCTTACGCGATATTTCACATTGAATTTTATTTGTTGTAGTCTGATTAATTAATTAAACTTTCTTAATTCTGGATCAAGCGCTCTGTGATCATTATTTATTTCTTCATAATAATCTACAAAATTCTTCAGCCATTCATGTGGAGACAACCCAAGAAAGGGCGGTGGTTGACCATGATCGCCACACATTACTACAGCAGTATTCTTCAATAACAGCCAATCAAGAAATATTTTTAACATTTCTAATGAAACGGTGCATATTTCATCACAAACGATAATCTTTAGAATATATTTCTTGCCCATTCGCTCAGAACTCCATTTATCTCCCTTCCATCGAAAGAATTTATGATAATTGCATGATTTAATATTTCTTTCTCTCAGTTCTCTTGCGAGTCTGTATGAAGGTGTTAATATAACTATTTCTGAACAACTGTTCTAAATAATTCAATCACACGAGTTGTTTTACCACAACCTGCAGGACCATTGAGGTAAACTGTTTTATGTGTAGCTTTGATATTTGAATGTTTTGGCAATATATACCCTTAATTTCAGCGTCGGCGGAATCAGAATAATTAAGTATATTTTCTTGTTTTATTCTCCATTCACCCCATGATGTATAAGTGCAGATATGTAGTTGTTCTAGTAATCCTGTATTATTGCTGCCATAAAACGAATCCGTAGCGACTCTGACAGCAAACTCAGGACTTCTATTTATCATTGATACTAGATTTATCGAATCGTACACGAGCATTGAAGATCTTAGATGAGTAAACTGCGGTGACTCACTATCAATATAACTCAAAATTGTACACAATTTAGATCCGTCTGATAAATTAACATTACTTCGACTTATAAACGTGTTTCTATTCGTTGTATCACCAGTTATCAAATCTAACTCGGCATCGTCTATAATTAATTTTGTACAATGTCGTTTATGATCATATCATCCTCCCTGAGTAAATTTACCGATTACTTTTCTGCCAAGATCTTTTGTGATTTTATTTTCAAAATCAGTTATATCAGGATTTTCATCATCAGAATATTTCTTTTGTTGTGGTAACCAAAACCCCTTCCGCGTACGATATGAGATAATTGCTTCTCTTACTGTTAACAATAATGGTACTTTTACATCCAGCATATAGCGTCGTAAAACTATTGGTGCCCACATTTATTCTGAAAAATGTTTGCCAAAATAGACATAGAAAATCAGATGAAGACCTTTAGCAAACTTGAATGACTCGATACAGGCGAATCCAGTCAAATCAAAATCGCGTAATGATCCATTTACCGATACTCTGGTCATCTCGTGTGTGGGATGACCAAATCACTCAAAATACTTAGAACACTCTCCAATTCCAACAAAACTTCCGGGATAACATGCAGCCATATCAACCAAGATAGCATCTTTATGATCGTATTTACAATCCCATAATCCACCGTGTCCGAATTCTGAGCAGCTTAGCTGCACATCTACAAAAAATTCAGCGCGTCTTGGTTTCCACAAATTTCTATCTCTAGCAAAATCAGCAGCAACTGACGGAGCAGTAAAACAATTAATTGTTCATCCTTGATATCGCCAAGGTCAAGGGTATATTTCGATCAAGATGTTTCATTTCTTAATGGAGACATTCTGTGCCGTAAATAACGTCATAAGGCCGTTCAAACTGATCATAATTCCATTATATGAACATTGAAATAACCAGATTGATACAGGATCGATTTTCCTTATTTCATTAATAAAATCGAATACATCTCCTTGGTAAAATTTATCAGATTGATTTCATGGAAATATTGTTACTGCATCAGTACACACATGTGCATTATGATCAATAATTTCAATCGAAGCTCCTTTTGATTTGTATTTTGTTTCGTACAAAATCTCTCCGGTTATCGTTTTTATTGTTATTGGAACTTTCAGTTTCTTTCCTAGCTCAAAAACGTCTTTGAAAAACGCTCCATTCTCTTTAACTAGTTCACCCCATTTGTTTATTATTTTCTGTCTTTTATCCGTTAAACTGTTTTCAAACTTCGCGTTTGTAAAATGTTCCGTTACTCGATCGGCTACACAAGTTACTTTTGGAACTTTCATCGGTTTTAGATTAGTAACGCTGGGTTTATCATGTATCGGATATAACGCGTAGATAACCGTGGTGACAGGATACGCAACGTTCATAATATTTTTTGTCAATACCAGTCAGCATTCCTGGTTTGGAATTATTACTCAGTATGGTAATTTGTTCATTATGAAGGACAGGGTCATATTTGTCACGGACAATCCAGGTATTATTGTCGTCTGCTAATGCAATACATTTTACTTTAAAAAGATATTCGATTGCCGAGATAATTAATGATCGTGACCGCTCGTTGGTCGTTCATCGTAGCACCGACACTTTTGGAGTTGCGTGTGATCTTAAACGTTGACCATACACGAGATGCGCCATCTCTCCGAAATTATGTCTTGTCGTAATGAATACTATTAATCAAAGTTTTATTCGTCGGATCAACCTTAGCTCGTATCGGTAAATCAAGGGATATTCTGTCAATATTAATGTATCTTTAGAAGGCTTAATCTTATATAATCTTTCAATTCATCCATAAAGACAAGCCATGTTCCAATCTTTGCTCCTGTAAAAGATACGGAAGTTAAAATTATTCATATCCCTCTCAAAAATAGATCAGAATTAGCTCACGAATACGAAACGAAAACAATTATTAACATGCGCGTGAGGTAGTTAAAAAAGTTTACGTCAGATCGTGAAAGCGAAAGTGCTCTTACTAGGGAAAGTGAATATTATGATGATAAAAAAAAGGATTTTGAAAGTATTGACAACGTCACTGATGAAAATGAAAGTTACGGCAATTAATTATCCTCTGACTTTTATTCTACCTGATAAATACAAAATTCTTTTATAATATATTTATTTTGTTTTTTTGTCAAAGTCAAGGATGCAATTATTATTATGTAATTCTTTATTTTCTTCTGTTTTTGTTGAGATTTTCACTATTTTATTACTATTACTAATCTGATTTAATTTGGGTAAAATTAATTTCATGAAATCAGATTTTCTATTCAAAATCAGACAAAATGTTTTAAAACTGATCAAATGTAATATAGGAATGTATATAACTCATAATTTGATCTCTATCACATGTGATCATAATAATATGTTCTCGCCACCGTTCATTTAATTGTTCCTGCTTCATCAAAAAGTCTTTGTTGCCGTGTTCATCAATAAATATATTAACGCCAAATTGTCTTATATTTACTGGGGTCTGTGTCATTATTGTTCTGATGGCGTTTTCAAATACCTCCTCTTTGTCATGTATGAAAATTCTCATGTGTTGGTACATTATATAATAATACCTCTTGATTAAATAATTAATTGTAAAACACTCTACAAAAATATCTCCTTAAGATTTTACGTAAAGATTAATATTTAAAAACTCTTCACGTTAGTCAATTAAACATCCGGATTGGTCTGTGAGTTTGAAATGCATTCTTGATAATAAATTATTATGACATCGTAGATAAACAGGATCTATAGCTTCTTGTACACTCAAATATCCAGGAGGAATTTGAGGTCTGGGGTCCCGAGTGGCCGAGTGGTCTAAAGCGCTCTCCGTTACGGATCACTGCCATCTTACCTCTGTCTGCGTGGGTTCGAGTCTAGGATTCGGCTAACGTGGGTATGTGAGAAAGCTTGCCAGTAGCTTCTCGTGGGTGGGTGGTTCTCCCCGGGGTTTTCCCGGGTTCTTCCTCCACCATTAATACTGGCCGCCATGCATAGCCTATCGTGTGCTGAAATATATGGCGTTAAAGGCCACAACAAAACAAACAACAATTTGAGGTGTAAATGTATATAAAATATATCCTTGTTGAACCTGAGTAGAGTTTTCAAGATCTTTTTGCCGTCATTTGCATCACATAGAGGTTGACTGCGATTGTTGATGTGATATTTACAATTCCTGGTGATATATGTCTGTCGCCACCGTATGGATCATTGTTATGTCTAAGAAGAGATGCTGGTGGGGCTGTTTTTCTCCATGACTCAACAATTTTTGGAAAGTTTTCATTAATAATTTTTTTTAGTTCCTCTTTATTAAATTTTGGTACTACAAATGTAAAATCACCTGGTCCTTTATACTCTTCTTCTGTTATTTTATAATGATTGATAAATAAAGAAGTAGAAAAGAAATAACATGTTTCAATACTTCTTCAATAAAAGTTTTATTGACATAATCATAATCTGATTCTACTTGAGTTAGATGTTGTATTGACTCAATGATCTATTGTTTTATATTATCATTATAGTATCGTGATAACGATGAAAACATATTTCGTATTTTGTTGATTGATTGATCTCGGAATTAATGGGATCGGAATACATTTTATAAACGTTCATGCATCTTATCTGATCACAAAAAGCATAAATGTTATATACACCATCAGTTCCAATCCACGGGAAAATATTTCGATATTTTGGAGTTATATATTTTTTTATAATATGTTAGGAATTCCTCTGACTTTGGTTCTAGTGGTCCGTGATACCCTGGTGCTATTTCAGGCCAACCTAATCAGATCGAATTGATGATTGATAAATATATACAACGTAATCTGGAAAATATATCTCAACTGTAGCTGATAAAGTTGGTTCGTGAACTTTTATAGCTATTCTCCGCTGGAATTCATCGTTGATTTGTTCGATTTCATATCTCCCCGTTGGAATAGCGACAACATTCCAGTCTGGTGTTCCATCATCCTGATTTTGATTTGAAAATAGAAGCGAATTCTTCGCCTGCAATCCACCGAATGATGTTGATCTGATATTTGGCCAACTGTAATATCCTCGTTATTTAGCTAGCGCTATTTCTTTCGCTTGAATTGTAGTTGGAAAATTAACATTAATTTGAGGAATAGTTGAGCTCACTGATATCATCGTAGTTTTTGATCGAGTTGTGTTCCTTTTCAAAGTGTTGAAGTAGCTCGCCTGACGACGTCAGTGGAATTGACATTCTTGTTTAAATCGTGAATTTCCAAATCAATTACAGTCATTGCTTCTCATAAATTTTAAATATATCCATGAACTCACAATTTGATATTGTTCCATCACTAAGGCTTGGTGATAATAACGATGATAATTTGGAGTATGCTACAGTCGATGCGTGTAATTTTGTTATATAAACATGCAATTTTGCATTTGTGCGCGTAGATATTGTTTTGAATGATATTAAGAATACCGGCATTCGTTGTTGCCACTGAAACACAAATTGTTACAACTGCTGGTGCCATCACTAGCAATGGTGTTATTGTTGGTATTAATACGCCGATTCTAACAATAACATCAGACGCTAAATAAACACTTATGTCAAAGATAACTATACGTCTGCGATACGTTTTTTACTTTTACTGTATACCCGTCAACGATAATTATTAATTTTGTTTGCCATTCACGTACATGATTATGTCTATAATGTTGAACGTTGATCGGAATACTTATTATATTTTAATTAGGTGAGAATCTAGCTATTAATTCAAGGCACCAAAATAAATCAAACCGAGGTTTTTTTCTTCGGGTTCCACAATAAAGGTTTCCTCGTCGTTTTAATCAAACATAACTAACATGGATCCAGGAGACTGACTTGACGGACTCAGTGGATAACGTGTTGAAATCGTGGTGGATATTATAAATGTTACAACACTGAGTATGAGAGCCTGTATATACCGGTAACCTCAACGAGATGTTTAATGGTTTTATTGAGTGGTGACCATAATGCTTGGTCAGACGCTACTGTGTATACTATATTTTTAAATTGCTTGTGGGGAATTTTAATCAGATCAATTCTTTTAACGATGTCAGGAATTCTACTTATAAAATCTTCTAGTCTTTTTCTAATATCATCGAAATTACTCTGCGCTATCGTGATCAACTCTGAAAATGATTTAGGATCTCTGATAACACCTAATTGTTTGTTCATCATTTCAATATTTGACATAGCTGTTTTAATATCGCCGAGTTTTGTGTTAACATCAACGAGTTTTACGTCAACAGTCAACGGATTTCCAAAGATTTCCTCTGCGCTGTCATTAATTTTTCTAAAATTTCTACGAGAATTTGTAAACATATTTACGTGAACGTCGTACTCATCTCGCAGCTTGGTTAATTTAGTATCTATTGCGTCTACATTTTTGTTGTTGCAGCATCTTCATTAAATGTTGGATCTCTTAAAACAACTATTTTATTTCCATTCATGCTGATTTCTCCTGTCATTATATCACCGGTAGCTCGCAAAAGAAAAACAACGCTTTTTTTGCAATTTCATTTCTAATAATTGCGATTGATATACTTGAGTCTCAAATTATACCGCCATTGGTAAATATTGGAATATTATCCGTAGTAGCACCGAGTACTCTACGAAATATGTCATTCCATTTGATATTACTCGTCTTTAAAACACCGTGTCTAACCTGAAGAAAAAACACAGCTTCATCTTTGTCAACTCCAGTGGGGTTCATAATATCAACGAGTTCATCTTTAGTCGCGTAATTTGACAAACCAATATCATCTTTTTTTCTTGCCTCCAGTGATAGCACTGGTAGAAGATCTCTCATTCGTCCACCAACACCTTGAAGCAACATTGATTTTTGTCGCTAAGTATAACTGCAATTACTCTATAACTAACACCAGTGCCTGGATTTACACGAGCTCGAAAATTAATATCAACAACAGATGGTCTAGATAAATCAAGATGTTCCAGTGAAAAGTAAAAATTGGATACAGAGTTTTAAAATCTAACTGTGATATTTGTAAATTGGTATCTATATGATCACGTACCAAAAATGTCATTCAACGATTATATGCACGTGCTATGTAATTGTTTTCAAAATTTAAAGTTATATCTTCGGATGGTTCTTGATGTCCATTTATCCGTAAAGAAACTTCACTAACTTCAAAGTTGTCAAATATCGTATGACTACGTTCTTGACCATCTGATCCAGCACCATTTTGTAAAGCGATAAATATATGCCTTGG
The DNA here is from genome assembly GCA_028554795.2 of Sinohyriopsis cumingii. NCBI lineage: Eukaryota > Metazoa > Mollusca > Bivalvia > Unionida > Unionidae > Sinohyriopsis > Sinohyriopsis cumingii. The sequence continues at coordinate 125,822,851 of CM068837.1, read as the reverse complement.
CGCAGAAAGTCCTTGTTGTGATGCAATATGCCATGTAAGTAACCCAGCAATATTACTCTGAATACTATCTGGGGTCATTGTTAACCATAATAACAACGATTTACCACTTGAATCCATAAAAAAGTACATTTTTTTCTTCAGCAATTGATGGAGTCATTGCTGGAATCCACAGTGAAAGTTTAAATAATATTACTTAACAGCAACAACGTCTGGTCACCAAATATTATTATCGTTACCCTTTCTTACTAGTAAAACTATATGTTTAGCTCCAAATATAACCTTTCTGGCATTTCTACAAAATCCAAAGATGTGTGATAATGGAATAGTGCATGAAAACTTCTACGACCATCTTTCTACATTGATTTACGTATAGCAAATGCTACGATATAATTTTGTCTGGTATTAATAATCATGTTTTCAGTATCAATGTAAGCAGAGCCTGCATTTTTTCTTGGTCATCTCATATCATACTGGTTGCTTTCAGGATAGTGTGTACTTCTCCTTGTGGGTTTCGGTATTAGTAGCCGTAACATTTAGGACCGACTCTAGCAAATCTTAGAATCTTGTGGTCAGCGTGCTTGTCCGTCCAGGCTCTTAAACGGTCTCCTTCGATGTCAGGGTGGTGTTGACCCAAGCGATCGATGTCCACATCAAAGAGCAGGACGCGATCTCCTAACAGTTCTTAAACTTCGTACAATTTTAAGCGAACATGGGCTGTCACATAAACCGCAATGATAACATTTACAAATTCTTCAGCTTTTATAAAGTCCAGTTGTTCTTAATTGACTAAGATCAATCCCTCACAAAGGACATCCACGTGTCATGAAACGTTTTTGTTTTGTCGTGAATCTTCTGGAAGTAGCTGGAAGGTTCTGTCAAATACTCCGTCTTGGGTAAACACGGTCGTTGTGCCATTTAGCCCCACAAGCAATTTAACATCACTTTGGCAAACAGTCGCCTTCCTTCGTTTTCTCCACGTGGCCTAGAGTGACGCCTTCTTGCTTCCAGTATTTCTCTTTGAATTTCTTTTGGTCTTCAAGAGTGTGGCACTAGGAAGGATAGCCAGTCGTTTCTTGTTTCAAAACTGTATCCTTGCTGTTTTAACTTCAAGCATCACTGACAAGTGGCCTAGTACAAGTCTTCCATGGTCCGCTGTAAAAACTGATTTTTAGTGTCTAGTTGAGGGTAGCAGAGGGGACATCTGTGAAATAAGCACCTGTTGAACTCGTACACCAAAACGATTTGCTTCTTGCCTAATTTTTTAAAAGTCAATTTTATAGTTAAGGTATGATAGATTGATGTTCATTAATCTAGGCATATGTGTTGCATGTGTTATATATGTCTCTGCCTATACCTTTCTCGTATTATTCTCTCACTAGTGTAGCGGATATTCAGGAAAAATCCTTGCTAAATTGTTACCAAATTTTCAGTACCGTGACGTCACCTCACCTGTTCCATTCCTATTATAACTATACTTCCCCACTTTTCCTTGACACTATACATGCCCAATATTCCCCGTATTCAATTCCCCTTGACGCTTTATCGTCCCAGGGTGATCTGAAAAGTCTTGACGCTATATCGTCCGGGTGGTGGTCTGTAATGTATTTTCCATAGAAGCTATATTGTCCCCATTCACTACTATTGATTGTCATTATATATTTTCTTATGTTTGATTTGTAGGTGTTTCATATACCATGTGTACCTAAGATATTGTATTCCCACTACTTAATGCATTGCCTGTGCAGGAGCAGGAAAAGCTTTTCCAGCTGACGTGTGACTTGTCTTATGCTGATAAGCATTACCAATCCTATGCGAGTGATCTTTTTCTGGTCTCATATTCGCCATTCTAACACTCTAGCCCTTCTCGCAGGGCCTTCCATGATTGCATTCATTGACAAAGTAAGTAATACAAGGCTTGGGATTAGTCTGAGGTGGAATCAATTGAAATAATAATGAAATTTGACTTAATGAATAAAGATAGATATTTAAACAATATTATGTTATATTTACCTATATTTTTTAATAAATTCTTCATTATTATACGTCAAGTGCATGTTGATATTTTTGCATAACTGAATGATATCTGGAAAAAGCCATGGGGAATTTAGCAGTTTTTGATTTCTTTGAAGTTCTATTCTCAGCTTTTGGTAATTTGGACAACGAATGAAAATATTTCCTAGGTCTTCTATGGATGGACAATGTGGACATTTAAAGTCTTTTGTTATATACTTTCCAAAGCTACTTGTTAACAAAGTTTTTCTAGTTTTGATTCGGCTAATTATTTTTTGGTATACATTATTAGTCAGCTTGGGTGTTTTAATATTCCTAGTTACTTTATTTTATAAGTTGAATAGTAAGATACCTTTATTGCTTAGTTCCCAATTAGTTTGCCATTTATTGTTAATTACTTTCCTAATCATACTGTATAGTCCCTGTTCGCAATATTTTACTTCAGTTTGTGTATCATTATCTAGCAATTCCTTAGCTTTTCTATCCGCTCTATTGTTCCCAAATAAGTTAATATGAGATGGAACCCACATCAGTTTAACAGTATTTCCTTTGTCCTCTATGTTTCAGATTAGCTGTAGAGCTTCCTGAAGAAAATTATCTCTGCCCCTAGAGTTGTTTGTTTTAAGTGTGTTGAGGACGCTTAGTGAGTTTTTATTATGAGATTGTTTGAGGGTGTGTTGTTAATCCATTTTAGTGCTTCAAGGATAGCCCAAAATTAAGCTGTGTAGAACGATCTTCCATCAGGAAGTCTATTTTCTAATTAGATGTTGTTGCTAGGTACTATTATTGCAACGGCTGTTCTGTTAGTTTCTGTTGATTTTGATCCATCAGTATAAAGTTTGTTAAATTTTTGGTACTTCTCTTCTATTATCGTATTGATTCCTTTTAGTATTCCTATAGAATTTTTCTGTTTCTGTCCTAATTTTAGAGCCTTTAAAGTGATCTTGGGTGGTTGATTTCTCCAGGGGGTCCAATCTAGGTATTTAATTGGGTCTGCCTGTAAAATGTTGATACCATAACCTTTTCATTTTTCATGTACGATTTTACCTGTCGGTGGGTTGGGAATTAGTTTTTTTGCTAAATGCTTTGTTACAATTTAGTAATGTTTCTGTCCCTGGCTGATTGTTTTGATGTGCCAATATCCATGATGCATACTTTAATAATTGTTCCTCTATTCTTAGTTGCAGAGAAATCGCACCTGTCAATATTTGTAGTTCTTGTAATGAGATGTTTTTCAGAGTTCATGTGGGATCCTTAGGTCTTGATAGTGGATGTTATCGAGTTTATTTAGCATGGTTGGTTTAGCCGAGTTGTATACTTGGCATCCATAATCCAATGTTGATCTTATTAGTGATTTATATCGCATCAGTAGAGTTTCTTGATCTGCTCTCCAGGTGCTGCCATAGATCTTTTTAACGAGATTTGCATCTTCTGATTAAGTCTTTATTGTGTGATTTCCAACTCAGTATTTCGTCTAATAAAATTCCTAAGAAGCTGGGTTCTTTAACAGATTCTATGGGTGTATTTTGAAGAACGAGGATTGGGTATTTTGAGGTTTTCTTCACGAAAGTCGAAAATAACATTCCAACAGTTTTCTTCGTCACAATTTTAAATCCCCATTTGTCTGCCCACTTCCCAATTTCATCTAGATTGGTTTGTATGTTGCTTGTGATGTAATGGTTTTCTAGATTGCCGGGTCTCCAGATTCCACTATCATCTGCAAAATAGGATAAGTCTAGTTCATTCTGATTCAACGTTTTGCCCAAATCATTTATGGTAATGTATGTTTCTAAGTATATATTTCCTATTCTTGTTTTGCTTTGTCTCCCTGTAAGAAAATTTTCTATCCACTGATGCAATTGACCTGCTATTCCGTACTGATTTAGTTTTGCAATTAATCCTTTTGTCCAGACTAGGTCAAATGCTTTTTCCAAGTCAAGACATATTGCATTTAGATAGATGCCTGTCTCTTTTACGTCTGGCGTTAAAGTCTAGTTTGATGCTGGAGTCTAGGTGGAGTAGTTGGTCAATGGTTCATCTGTTGTTTTAGAATCCACATTGGTTTGGCATGATAAAACTGTTCGTTTTCAGATGGTGCTCGAGTCTTCTCTTTATCATTATTTCTAGATTTTACTGGTCATAGAGTAAGTTCCTGAGTGAAGAGAACTTAGACATTCGGGAAAATTGGATTTCGATTATGTGTTTCTCGTGTTGTTCTCATAATGAATCGAGATTTGACTATGACAGTGCACTGCAATGTCTCAAGACAGTGAGTAAATGACAAAACTTAGGTAACTATCTTAAAGGGTTAAAATTTATAACAGCAATATATACATATATATATATATATATATATATATATATATATATATATATATATATATATATATATATATATAAAGACATTGGTTTGGTAGTCATTCAAACCTAACTGTCACGTTTACCCCGACCCAGAGTAGCCCCAGTTTGAAACATGCATAATCAAGGTAATTCTGACAAGCCATTGTTTGATGTTAAACATTGCCGCAGGCTAGCACTAATCCCTCACGTAAGATTGCCGTGGCTAGAAGTGGAGAGCCAGACCTAGGAGCTGCGAGGCCGCCAGATATTCAATTATCACCTAGATGTGGAAACGTTTGTCCAGATCAAAATAAGTTGAACGAAGAAGTGGGAGTGTCTTAATTTCTTTTCCCTGCAGACAGACAGCCAAGTTGAACTGGCCGCTAAGACGACTGGACAGGGTCACAGCGCCACCCAATCAGAATCGAGATAGGGGAGAGACCCTGATTTGGCTAGAATGATATCTCCATGTCTTCCGGCAAGAATTAGTTCACTAGAGAGGTTGCCCAGAGGACTAAAGCGTAACTCCGAACAGCCATTCGTTATTGGCGGGAATATCTTAGAACAGGAAATTATAAGTACAGACAGCTTCAAATAAGGTCAGTGAGCTAGTTGTTCGGTCTTTGCGGAATGCGACTGCATTTTTAATTGTAGGTCGTATGTATACTTTATTATTACTAGAATCGTAGTACGAAGAATTACTTTGTGGTGTTAATATGTTTGTATATTTTGAAGAAATGAGTTGATATTTGTAAAGAATTATATAGCTTGCTAGCCATTGTTAAGAGCTAATATTGTAATTCGCTATGTGGGTATTTTATAGTAGACTAGCACATGTGTTGATAGATTATGCCATTGTTGAATATTTGTGTACGCTTGTGGGAGTGTAATGTATAGACATGCGTCTGATTGTTGTCAGATTGTAGTACAATGAGATTAAATATATGTGTATATACTGATGTGACGCAATGTATTGATGTCTGTATGACAATTCACTGATTCCGTGTTATTACGCCATTGTTTACCCTGCAAGAAGTGTGTGGGAATTTCGATGTGTACGCATGCGTGCCAGAAACCGTAATAGCCTTATCTGATGATTAATTGTTGATCTAGTGTGAGGTGAGATTCGATAAAGCATATGTTAATGCCTTGTGTTTTTTCACAGGAAGCTTTGAGGGACAGACCAGTTACAGTTTGGTCCCGTAGTCTCAGATAGAGAGATGGAGGAAAGGAGAAGAAAGGAGAGAAGTCAGGAGAAGTTGAAGTCTAGGAGGAAAAGGGGAGAGAAGGGAGGAAGAGGAAATTGGGAGCGAAATTGGAGGAGGAGATAGTCGAGAGGAAAACGGAGTCAAAGGAGGTGTTGGAGGAACAGAAGGAAGGAAAGAATTAGCGGGAAAGGAGGAGATGAGTAGATACAAGGACAGGCAGAAAATCGAACTCACACTGTAAATCACGGGATGAATTAGGCTGTCACTTGGTTCAGGGAAAGATGGGTGATTGAGAGTTTATCGTTTTAAATTATCGAATTTATTAAATTGTTGTTAATTGAATTTCATCTTTGTGTTCTCTATAATTTAGCCATTGGCATTGCTGACTGGGGGCTCAGAGCTGTAAATCTACCTCGTCACTAATTTAACTTTCTAACCCCATGAGGCCGGGTGGAACTTTCATCATAATTTAATTAATATATACTGGAAAAACCCCACCCCAATGCGTGCAACCATCACACTAACACTATCTGGATGTATTGTATTTTTCCTTTACAATAGATGTTAACACTCATAAATATTCCTGACCAAGACACAACGATAATATGAAGATTTATTACCTTATAAAGCACAAGACTAAAGATACAAGGCTTAAAGCATCACGATTTGTAACAATTCTATTAATCTGACATATACCAATAATGAAGTAATGGTTAACCTTTACTTCAACAGAAACATTTGTTTCTTCATAAAATGTTCCATAACAAATTAACAATACAAAATAAGTGTTAAGATGGCATATATGTCCATATTGTCAATGCATCTGGCTCAAAAGTATATCAAAGGAAAACTTTACTTTTAATACTTCAATGAACTCAAATCTGTCGCTAACTTCTTGACACCATCATTCTACTGTTGGGTTCAGTGTAGGTTTATTGTTTTAGTTGCCACATAGCTACCAATTTTAAAGTCTCCATTAGCAAAAGTGTCGTCCTTAAGAATGAAAAAGGTGACAGACATAGAACAGAACACAGTGATTAAAACATATATGCATCTTAATGACAGATATTTACAACTCTATGTGTCCTCCATTTATAGGAATAGTAATTTTACTTATAGAATATTATTCCGTTTATAGTCTGCAATATCAAAGACCTAGCAAAATTTATTGCTGCTCTTAACAGAAAACTGTTGTTCAAGCCCATGCCATCTATTCCTGTGAATCAACATACAGACTTCCCCAGTGTTGATTCCATCAATGTGAATATCATTGACTATACATGTATATGTACGATGTATCTTGTAATCCCATCACAAACACAGGTGATGGGAATTGCTTGTTTAATGCTATTTTTGTACTACTGATCAGCAATAAAGCCCTTGCAACTCAAATGTATATCCAACATGTATACATTTAGTGAAAAACATGAATACATATATAAATCATCCAATTAGAAAAAAATTATACTTAGTATCCTGTGACATCGATAAAGCATGTTTGTTTTAACACTGGTGTAAGTGAAGATTTTTTAAAAGTGTTGTCATTATGTGCCCAATAAGAAGCAGAGGTCTTGCTCGGATTTTAAAACTAGGAGTCCAGGACTCCCATTTTGGTAAAAATAGAAGTCCCACCATCAAAAGATGTCATCATGCGCCCAATAACAAGCATACATCTGAATGTTAATGATGGTACCCAAACATACCTCTACAAAACATTCAGATGGTAACAATTATGATGAAGATGCAAAGCCATGCAATTAACTACAATTAAAAGTTAACAAACTATCGTGCAATGGATTGAATGATGTAGACGGTACACCATACTAATTGTTATAATGCTGATGCCAGAGATGCTGATGTCAAAGAATATGGTGATATAGAAGAGAATAATTACAGAGATACAATAGACGATGATATTTCTCAAGATAATTCTCTTATGGAGAAAGAAAATGATGAAGATGGTAATGAAATGGAAAATAATAATTGTGAAAATACTGAATTTTACAATTTTACATGAAACGATCAAAGCAAAAAGACAGATTTGAAAGCAATAAAGACATTTCATCTAATTCTCACTAACACAAATTGCTCAACTTCTATACAAATAAGATGAAATACAATGTTTATGTCACACTAAACATAGCTGGCAATCACCATAATGGACAAAATTAATTACTGATGATTGTGGTGTATTGTCGTGTATGGGACACATATGAGGGAACTATATTTAACCAGAATGTTGCGCTTACAATGTAAAGCATAAACCAACTGCTAATGAAGCCCTGAAAAATCACATGTAAAAATATTTATAATGTCATGCATGTTATTTTTATCATCTCTACTGATATGCATAGCACTGATTGTCCATTATTTACTTAACAATGAGTCCGTTTTCACTTGCAATGTATTGGTCCATTTTGCCTTGATAACCAGCAATGGTGATGAATCCAGTAAGATTTGTCGCCTTGTTTCATTTCCATCTGATGTAAATACTAAATGCAGCATAATTTTCTTGTGGTTTTCCATGCGTTTTGTTTGATTTACATTATGATTCTAGTGGAGCCCTGTTGAATGGTGTATTTCTGGTATGTTTGGCTCTGTGCACCTTCAATGTACCACTATGCCTAAACATTTTATCACAAACTTCACATCTGAATGGTTTATCTCCTGTATGTATCCTCATGTGTACCTTTAAATCACTACTTTGCCGAAACATTTTATCGCAAACTTCACACTTGAACGATCTTTCTTCAATATGAATCTGCATATGCCGTTTCAAACAACTATTGGATATAAACATTTTATAACAAACGTCACATTTGAACAGTTTATCTCCTGTATGTATTCTCATATGCACCTTGAGATCACGTCCATGCATAAACATTTCATCACATATTTCACATTTGAATGATTTGTTTTTGGTATGCACTTTCATGTGGCTATTGAAACGACTTCTGTCTATTAATATTTTATCACAAATTTTGCATTTAAACTTATTATGGCCACTGTTCGTCATCATGTGCTGCTTCAAATGACTACTGCTGTTAAACACTTTATAACAAACTTCACATTTGAATTGTTTAGTTCCAGTATGTATAGCCATGTGCACCTTCAAAGTACCACTATGCCTAAACATTTTATTACAAACTTCACATTTGAATGGTTTAACTCCTGTATGAATCCTCATGTGCACTTTTAACTCATTACTTTGCCTAAATAATTTATCACATACTTCACATTTGAATGTTTTATCTTCTGTATGTATCAGCATGTGGTGCTTCAAACTACCACTGGAAGTAAACATTTTACTACAAACTTCACATTTGAATAGTTTATCTCCTGTATGTATCCTCATATGTATCTTTAGATCACCAGTGTGCATAAAGACTTTATCACAAATTTCACATTTAAATGGTTTATTTCTGGTATGCACCATCATGTGGCTATTGAAACGTCTTCTGTCCATTAATGTTTTATCACAAATGTCACATTTGAATGGATTATGTCCATTGTTCATCAGAATGTGCTGCTTCAAATGCCTACTGCAGGTAAACATTTTATAACAAATTTCACATTTGAACGGTCTATTTCCGGTATGTATGGCCATGTGCATCTTCATATTACCATTATGAGCAAACATTTTATCACAAATCTCACATTTGAATGGCTTGTCACCAGCATGTATCCTCATGTGTACCTTTAACTCATAACTACGCAAAAACATCTTATCACAAACTCCACATCTGAACGGTTTATCTTCGGTATGTATCAGCATATGCCGCTTCAAAGAACTATTGGACATTAACATTTTATAACAAACTTCACATTTGAATGGCTTATCTCCTGTATGTGTCATCGTGTGACCCTTCAAATTACTGCTGGACCTAAACATTTTGCCACAGGCGTCACATTGGAATGGTCTCTCTCCAGTATGTATCATTATGTGTTTCTTCAAAGAACTACTATCCACGAACACTGCATCACAAAAATCACATTTAAATGGTTTATCCCCAATATGCATCTTCCTGTGCCTTCTCAATGCACTACTCTGCCTAAATATTTTACCACACGCCTCACATTGGAATGGTTTTTCTGCAGTATGTATCATTATATGTTTCTTCAAACAACTGCTTTCTATGAACGCTGCTTCGCAAACTTCACATTTGAATGGCTTATTTCCGGTATGTACCATCATGTGCCTCTTCAGCTGACTACTAGACCATAATATTTTACTACAATGTTCACATTTAAATGATTTATCTACATTATGTGTCATCATGTGCATTTTGAAATCACTACTTTGTTTAAACAGCTTTTGACAAGCTTCACATTTGAATGGTTTCTCTCCAGTATGGATTCTCTCGTGAATCTTCAAATGCGATATATGCCTAAATGTTTTATGGCAGTCATCACATTTGTACGGTTTATCTTCATTAGGTCTACATATCATTAAATCACTAGTCTCCTCAGACATTGTATTAATTGCTTACAAGAATCTCAGTGGCGGGCCAACAAGTAACGTCCCAACGGCAAGATTACAATCTTCCTAGGCCTAATGCAGGATGGGAAGTGGGCTGCCGATGATGATGACCAATGGAAGCAAACGTTGTGTCCTCAAGGCTCAAATGTAGGACGTCTACTCAGACGTTTAAGACATTTTTGTTTGTCTTATTGCTAAATTAAATAACGGCGTTCTGTAGCGTGTACCAACGTCAACCGACAGGGTAACGGAGGCCAAATTTTTAGAAATATTTATAAAAAAAAAAAAAAAAAATTGGCAGACCATATTGACCCTTGGCCACAATATAAAGTAATATTACTGAAGTCAGGCTTTATTTACTTTGAGATTTGTTTCTCTAATAAATTAACATTTTGACAAGCAAATAGACGTATTTTCAAGTTCCGTTGGTCTACATTTCAGTTGGCTGGAATGCGACGGAAGCCGGAATATCGGTGTAATATTAAATTTTGACCTTCGTTGAATTCTGACCCGGTCGGGTCTTTTTTCAACGGACGTGATAACAAATTTCACGTTAAATTCTGGCCCTTTTTAAATATCCTGTTAAATAAAGACACAGGTGTAGTATTTCATTTTGACCCTCTTTGAATTCTAACCCGGAAGGGCCATTTTCAATGGCTTCGATCGCATCAAAATCAGTACTGAGGAAGAAAGTGACTGCGAAATTCTGCCCCTTCACAAGGACCTTTGATATTACGATGCTCTCATTCTCAAGTCGGCATCGTTTAGTATAAAACAGACTATTTAGAGGGGTGTTTATTGTGTCAGAACACCCAATGGATAGTTCCGATATCAAACTTATCTCCGCCCACTTAGTTCCTGTTGCTGCTGTTCACAAGCTATCGTGCAAATGGCGGATTCAGTAGCATCAGCTACAGATTCAATGGGCAATATTCTCGACAATATTTCTGATACTTTCCATCTTGATTGCAAGATTCTTTCAGATCATGCGTGAAAGAAAGGCTTGAACTACTACACACATGTGTATATTAATGAAATTATGATTTTCGATGGCGAAAGTCGGGTGAAAGTGGCAGCACCTTGCTTGCGATCTATGAGGAAGAACGATCATCATGACAAACTTGAAGACATTTTGCTAGAAGAGGACCAAACAGCAAAATCTTTCTGTTCTTGCAAAGTTATGCATACGTATTAGTTATCAAACTTTTTAGTATGGTTTCATTTTTTTTAAAAAATTAAAAATAAATAAAGCTTTAGTTATGTGCTTGAACCAGATAAATTTATATCGTACACGTATAATTATCTTATAAGAATAAAACAAGTACGTTTTAAATCTAGAATTAATAATTTAATTATGTTTAGGAAAACAAGTATTAAAATTACAATAAATAAATAAACGACTTGTATAAAGTTGTCTGAGTGATTGAAGGAAATATTGTACGTTTTTTACTTCGCGTGAACGTGTATCATCAGTTTGACGGATCAAACATTTTCTAAGGAAAGCATTGATAAACCGGTAAATTGAAATTGTATCAGATCCCTGTGAAACGATTATTTTTGTTAGCCCCTTAAAAAAGAAGGAAATAATAATGACACATCGAAATAAGCCACTACAGGCACGTTGACGGGGGATATGTTTGCATCTGCTTTTACCTTCGTTCCCAAATTAGCGTGACTGGTTTCATCCATCGATGTCATCACATTTTGCAGGTGTTATAAAATCAGTAGTTTGCAAAAGATCAGTTTTACTCCCGTCAGCACGATAAACATTTAAATAAATGTATGGACATAATTTATAAGTAGTGAATGGGGTGAGATTAGCGACAATGGGAATTAGCATTAAAAACACCCCTGGGTAAGATTAGCGACAATGGAAATTTAACATTAACCACCCTGGGTCACTCTAGGGACAAGGGAAATTTAACATGGGCAAAAAACCCTGGGCCACTTTAGCCTCAAGGGAATTAAACATTGGAGAAAGGAAACATCCATGCTAGGGACAAAGGCATTCGAACAATGTAAATTTAACATTACGGAAACCCCTGGGGGATATAGCCTCAAGGGAATTTAACATATGGAAATTGAACATGGTGAGTCTGTATAGCGTCAAGGGGAATTGAACATGGTGGGACTGTCTAGGGACAATGATGGTAGAGGGTCAAACACAACAGAGACAGAGACATACATACACTAGTACAAGCGTGAGATTTATATATAAAGCATTACCAAGACCTGAAATCTTGCTGGGGTGTTCAAAAATTTGCATATTTGTAATGATGCTATAAAAAGCTATAATCAAGGAAATGTTCAACGACAAAATGGATGTGACTAAAAGTAACGCTAAAATGACGAAATTGTCCCAGAATTTAAAGGAAAATAAACATATCCCCGAAAATTAAGTTACAATGGTTTAGACTAAAATCGATAAAATTAGTAATTACTTACAGTATCAACTTGTGTGACGATCGTGGATAAACACCCATGTATCTATTTATAGCTATAATCAGCTAAAATTCATATGAAATCCCACTATTTATTTATACTACAACTTGTGGGTTATTCCTTTGGAAAATCCCACTATCTTTTTATAGCCTCAGCTTGAGTGACGTTCCTGTTTATGAACTCTAGCACATATGTATAGCTACAACCTATGGAAATCCCCAAGTCCATATTTATAGTCCCGAAATTTCCAGCGTCAGTGACGTCACTGTACTGAACACTAGGGGATAAATGTCAACAGTGTTGCAAGTGGCTGACCTGAATACACGCTACAGCAGGTAGGTAGGGTAGAGAGTATCTGATAGGGATAAAGTGAGTTTTTATAGGGACAGAGACCAATACACACACACCCACACACACAACGTACGCACGCAGACATACGCACACACACACACACACACACACACACACACACACACAGAGGGAAGAGGAAAAACAAACCCCAAATATACTATCAACACAGAAGGGAGATAATACAAACCCCAAATAAACTATCCACACAAACGTACGCGAACGCATACAAACCCCAAATATACTATCAAAACAGAAGGGAAATAATACAAACCCCAAATAAACTATCCACACAAACGTACGCGAACGCATACAAACCCCAAATAAACTATCCACACAAACGTACGCGAACGCATACAAACCCCAAATATACTATCAACACAGAGTGAAGAAGAAAAAGTTTTTTGAAAGCACCTAAGCCCTCACCTGCAATGACCAACTCTGCCAAACACCTACACCCCACCCCCCACTCCCAACACTACAAAACCCATTTAACCCGTTATTTTATGGCATCAGTGTGTGATTTAGGAAACATCAAGACACAAAATGATGGATGAATAGACTGACTATTGTTTACCGACTTGCATGCCTAAAGAGCGTGCGTGAAGGAAAACATCCTTCCATTTCAATTCTAACTAAAACATGATCCAGAGGGATAGAGAGAGGTGAAAGAGCACAATTTCATAAAGTGTGAGTAAAAACAAAACACGCCATCCTTATTATACAATGTCAAGACCAAGAGACACTTACGTTTTCTTTCTGGTCTATTCTCTTTTAGAAGGTAGTATGAAATTTCACATCAGGGCCAACGCATCGGCTCACATTGTCAATTTTTCCATTTCCATGTCTTTACTGGCACAAGTTCTTCATCATCTTCAATTTCTTCTTCTTCTGAATCCCTCTTCTCTATTTCGTCTTGTTTTTGCTTTTTCTCTTTTCTCGTAGGGCACTCTGAATTCCAGTGTCCTTTCTCCTGACAACGATATTAGGTATCTTGACTTTTGTCTCTCTTTCTTAGACGAAGCAGGTATTCTGGAGACAAATACCCATTTACCTTTGCAGATATAGCAAACTTCATTAGCACTTACACACTTTCGTATGACTCTCATCAAATCAACGACCAAAAGAGTAAGTTTTGTTGCCACTTTCGCATGTGAATTATGCTTTCGTATGACTTTTAGCAAATATTTGACCAGCAGGTCGATCTGTGCTGACTCTTCCATCTTCTTGATCGTTTGAGAGCGGAATGAATACTCTGACGCTAAGACACTCTCCTTATATACAGGGACCTGCTGCGTATGAAACCTAGTCAAATGTAATTTTGCAATAAGATGAAACGATTTCATTGAGGAAGTAAAAAGCAATGATGTACCGTATCGCCTCACACAAAACCTGAAGTGTTAGTTCAAATCCGTGTCAGCGATTTCGAAGACGACATAACTGAGCTTTAATCAATGCTCTCCAATATGCCACAAAACCACGAGTCCTGATTCACGCCAAAAGAAATTTCGTTCGGTCCATAAAAAATAGTATCACATCTGAGAAACGCAAAAACGAACTTTCAGAAAACTGAGAACGACGGCTTACACCTACAACGTAAATGTATGAGTTCAAGTAGTGCGTAAAACTTAGTCAAATTAAATTTTTATAGTCAAGACGAAACGATCTCTTTTCGAACAAGAAAGCAGACACCAAGCGACAATGGCGATCCGTGTCACACAACACTTTTCAAAATGTATATTATCAGAGGTTTGTTCTAGCGCTCTGCACGATTAAATTAAATGTTGATGTATTTTGCAATAAGACGGACACAATTTCCATGGGATCGCCCATGGTACGATTGTTCGTGCATTAGTTTAATTTTTAAAAATATTTTTTTTTATATAAATCGCCTATAGGATAGACCCAGTAAAGCATGGCCATTCTCGTCACTGTCTGAATAGCTACTCAAGTCAATTCGAAGCGAACGCGGTAAGAAAATAAGTATAGCCAATGAAATGGCTTACAACGGGTGATGCATTTTACGGTTTCTGCGTTTGACAATGCCTTTGATGTCGTACACGTCGTCTTTTTTGGTGATACGACTTGATTTGACAAAAGTACGGGCTAGCGTTTTGTTGAGTACTTAACACCCATGGCTGTCTTTTTGAGCACCTTTTTCCTCCTTTACCACGCTCGGACAGAAAAAATGAGTGTGTGGTGAGACAATTCCCACTCATGTTTAAAGCCTTTCAGTCAGGTTGTTAAGGACTAGTTAGTCCTACACCTGAGTGGCTAAATTTAAAAGTAGTCTGTGAGTACATAAAAGCCTGGGGGGATGAGGCTCTCTTTCCTTCCCCAGGAGTAATTAAAAATCACGCGGTGCGTTATTAAACCAGTGATACATGCTCCATTAGAGCGAAAATCACTTTAATTCAAGTAAGCAAGCAAGCAAGTTCGGGTACCGTCTCTAGCACTCTTGATGACACCAACTGTCTGGGTTATTTTCTTTCTTGCAAGCCCCTATGTTCCACTTCTGTTTGTGATAATAACTTGTGATACTTCACATTTTCTAAAGTGGAAATCTTTACAAGCCGTACAAAATACAAAACTTATATGACTTTGGCTTTTGACACTTGCACAGACTCTTCACTTTATAAGTGTCACGAGAAAATTGTATATCCCATTTTTACCATTTTCAAAACGACGCACACACTTGCAGCTTGACCAGAAATATGTACATCTTGTTTTGTGGATAAGTCACAGACAAGTCCAAGCATATATAGGTGGTTATGAACGTTAGGAATATCCCCTCCTTTTTTCAGAAATATCAAAGCTTGTATGTGCATTTTCGCTTTTCCACTCTATATTAGTGCTTAGATTTGTTCCAAAAAAAAAGAAAAAAGAAACGAAACAATTTTGAAGAAAAAGAAACAACTGAATTTTGAATTCAGGTTTCTCTCTGTTTATAATTTTTTTCAAGTTGATGGTGCATGACAGAGTACATTCGCCTACCTTTCCAAAGTGAGAGGCATTTCTTCACGTGTCATTGTCTTTGTTAAATTCGGTTTCATTGGTTAGTAATCGTTAATCTTTAATTTTTCATGCATTTCTTTTTGACAGAAGATTTAAGGCTTTCTATTGTTGTAACGGTATTTATGTTGTTTAGTCTGTTGATGAAATTATCTATAGCAAAGTGCTTAAGATTTTTCAGTTTATTTTATTATTTCAAGCCCTACAAAAGGAGACCAAGTTTGTCTTCAAAGACGATTGAAACTCTAAATTACACGGGCGTGAAGGAAAACATCGTTGTGTTTAATCTAATCATGCTTGCCGTATCTCTTTGTGTTTTAGAGGTCATATTTCTTCTTAAGTAAATACACGCATCAATAGACAGACAGATTGGGTCATCATCCTTGAGTTTCACTGTACTTTCGGTTCTTTACTTCATACAAGCCCCAAATTTATTAGTTTGAAGAAAAAAAAAGATAACATGCCCCTCAATACTGTAACACGTCTGTTCTGACTCTACCGATGTGAGTGTGAGTGTTTATGTCGAAATGTTTAAGTGAGATATAAAAAACTGGTCAGCTTGAAAACGCGAACCAATACTGTGACACTCAGTATTTTGATGTGGAAAGAGGAAATGGTACAACACACACAAAGAGGGCTTGTAAGTTCACATTTCAGTCTGTCTGCACTGTAATGGTAACAACGCAAGAACATAGGGATTATTATGCCACTCAGTCCTAGAACAAAACAAAGCATCACCCGTTGTAAGCCGTTTCATTGGCTATACTTATTTTCTTACCGCGTTCGCTTCGAATTGACTTGAGTAGCTATTCAGACAGTGACGAGAATGGCCATGCTTTACTGGGTCTATCCTATAGGCGATTTATATAAAAAAATATTTTTAAAAATTAAACTAATGCACGAACAATCGTACCATGGGCGATCCCATGGAAATTGTGTTCGTCTTATTGCAAAATACATCAACATTTAATTTAATCGTGCAGATCGCTAGAACAAACCTCTGGTAATTTATATTTTGAAAAGTGTTGTGTGACACGGATCGCCATTGTCGCTTGGTGTCTGCTTTCTTGTTCGAAAAGAGATCGTTTCGTCTTGACTATAAAAATTTAATTTGACTAAGTTTTACGCACTACTTGAACTCATACATTTACGTTGTAGGTGTAAGCCGTCGTTCTCAGTTTTCTGAAAGTTCGTTTTTGCGTTTCTCAGATGTGATACTATTTTTTATGGACCGAACGAAATTTCTTTTGGCGTGAATCAGGACTCGTGGTTTTGTGGCATATTGGAGAGCATTGATTAAAGCTCAGTTATGTCGTCTTCGAAATCGCTGACACGGATTTGAACTAACACTTCAGGTTTTGTGTGAGGCGATACGGTACATCATTGCTTTTTACTTCCTCAATGAAATCGTTTCATCTTATTGCAAAATTACATTTGACTAGGTTTCATACGCAGCAGGTCCCTGTATATAAGGAGAGTGTCTTAGCGTCAGAGTATTCATTCCGCTCTCAAACGATCAAGAAGATGGAAGAGTCAGCACAGATCGACCTGCTGGTCAAATATTTGCTAAAAGTCATACGAAAGCATAATTCACATGCGAAAGTGGCAACAAAACTTACTCTTTTGGTCGTTGATTTGATGAGAGTCATACGAAAGTGTGTAAGTGCTAATGAAGTTTGCTATATCTGCAAAGGTAAATGGGTATTTGTCTCCAGAATACCTGCTTCGTCTAAGAAAGAGAGACAAAAGTCAAGATACCTAATATCGTTGTCAGGAGAAAGGACACTGGAATTCAGAGTGCCCTACGAGAAAAGAGAAAAAGCAAAAACAAGACGAAATAGAGAAGAGGGATTCAGAAGAAGAAGAAATTGAAGATGATGAAGAACTTGTGCCAGTAAAGACATGGAAATGGAAAAATTGACAATGTGAGCCGATGCGTTGGCCCTGATGTGAAATTTCATACTACCTTCTAAAAGAGAATAGACCAGAAAGAAAACGTAAGTGTCTCTTGGTCTTGACATTGTATAATAAGGATGGCGTGTTTTGTTTTTACTCACACTTTATGAAATTGTGCTCTTTCACCTCTCTCTATCCCTCTGGATCATGTTTTAGTTAGAATTGAAATGGAAGGATGTTTTCCTTCACGCACGCTCTTTAGGCATGCAAGTCGGTAAACAATAGTCAGTCTATTCATCCATCATTTTGTGTCTTGATGTTTCCTAAATCACACACTGATGCCATAAAATAACGGGTTAAATGGGTTTTGTAGTGTTGGGAGTGGGGGGTGGGGTGTAGGTGTTTGGCAGAGTTGGTCATTGCAGGTGAGGGCTTAGGTGCTTTCAAAAAACTGTTGATAGTATATTTGGGGTTTGTATGCATTCGCGTACGTTTGTGTGGATAGTTTATTTGGGGTTTGTATGCGTTCGCGTACGTTTGTGTGGATAGTTTATTTGGGGTTTGTATTATCTCCCTTCTCTGTTTATAGTATATTTGGGGTTTGTATGCGTTCGCGTACGTTTGTGTAGATATCTTATTTGGGGTTTGTATTATCTCCCTTCTGTGTTGATAGTATATTTGGGGTTTGTATGCGTTCGCGTACGTTTGTGTGGATAGTTTATTTGGGGTTTGTATTATCTCCCTTCTGTGTTGATAGTATATTTGGAGTTTGTTTTTTCCTCTTCCCTCTGTGTGTGCATGTGTGTGTGTGTGTGTGTGTGTTCGCGTACGTTGTGTAGATCGTATATTTGGTTGTTTTTTTCTTCTTCCTCCCGAGTGTGGATAGCATATTTGGGGTTTGTATGTGTTAGCGACGTTCTGTGAATAGTATATTTGGGGTTTGTATGCGTTCGCGTACTTTTGTGTGGATAGTTTATTTGGGGTTTGTATTATCTCCCTTCTGTGTTGATAGTATATTTGAGGTTTGTTTTTCCTCTTCCCTTTGTGTGTGTGTGTGTGTGTGTGTGCGCGCGCGCGCGCGCGCATATGTCAGCGCGCCTACGTTGTGTGTGTGTGGGTGTGTGTGTATTGGTCTCTGTTTGTCCCTATAAAAACTTACTTTATCCCGATCAGATACACCCTACCTACCTACCTGCAGTAGCTTGTATTCAGGTCAGCCACTTGCAACACTGTTGACATTTATCCCCTAGTGTTCAGTACAGTGACGTCACTGACGCTGGAAATTTCGAGACTATAAATATGGACTTGGGGATTTCCATAGGTTGTAGCTATACATATGTGCTAGAGTTCATAAACAGGAACGTCACTCAAGCTGAGGCTATAAAAAGATTTCATATGAATTTTAGCTGATTATAGCTATAAATAGATACATGGGTGTTTATCCACGATCATCACACAAGTTGATATTGTAAGTAGTTACTAATTTTATCCATTTTAGTCTAAACCATTGTAACTTAATTTTCGGGGATATGTTTATTTTCCTTTAAATTCTGGGACAATTTCGTCATTTTAGCGTTACTTTTAGTCACATCCATTTTGTCGTTGAACATTTCCTTGATTATAGCTATTTATAGCATCATTACAAATATGCAAATTTTTGAACACCCCAGCAAGATTTCAGGTCTTGGTAATGCTTTATATATAAATCTCACGCTTGTACTAGTGTATGTATGTCTCTGTCTCTGTTGTGTTTGACCCTCTACCATCATTGTCCCTAGACAGTCCCACCATGTTCAATTCCCCTTGACGCTATACAGACTCACCATGTTCAATTTCCATATGTTAAATTCCCTTGAGGCTATATCCCCCAGGGGTTTCCGTAATGTTAAATTTCCATTGTTCGAATGCTTTTGTCCCTAGAATGTCCCTAGCATCGATATTTCCTTTCTCCAATGTTAAATTCCCTTGAGGCTAAAAAGTGGCCCAGGGTTTTTTGCCCATGTTAAATTTCCCTTGTCCCTAGAGTGACTCAGGGTGGTTAATGTTAAATTTCCATTGTCGCTAATCTTACCCAGGGGTGTTTTTAATGCTAATTCCCATTGTCGCTAATCTCACCCCATTCACTACTTTTATAGTCTCAAACCTAATAAAGACATAAGAAATATTTTATTACAGTTTCACGTCTTCATAAAGTTAAAATATTTGTTAAAAAAACCTTCCATTATAAAAATTGTATTCAAAATAGTTAAATTTAACGTTTTAAATAATTCATGTAAAAAGACACTTTTTAAAGTATAGAGTGGTGTTTTGTCAAGTTGACATCAGTCGTAATGCTCAATTTTGAAAATTTTAATAAAATCAGCATTGTAGAAGCATGATGTAGGATTCCAGTATTTCAATATAATTTTTTTAAAACCAAGGTGACAAAACACAAAAATTAACAACACGTATACACATATTTTCTATACTGCATGTAAATTTTTGTTCAAATATGATGCATAATTCGAACATAAGCTTACAATTAGCATAAAATTGTATTGAACATTTTCAAAAGCACAACAAATAATATAATTATTTAAAAACAGTTGTGTGTATTTATATACAAAATATGATTATAAATAATGTATCACTTCCAACGCAGACATATTTCCATGCTGATGTTTAGTTTGGGAACATTTTAAAAAAATAATTACCGTTTGAATTCGTTCATGATCACAACAACATGCATCGCATATGCCCGAAGCACAACGGTAAACCGTTTTTCGGATAAATTATCAGTGATTTTCTGCTTAATCTGTCAAAGTCCTCTGCAATGTAATAAGAAAGGAACCGAACATGATCTATGTTTGTGAGCAAATGTTGCGGATAGCAACGCGTAACAACGCAGTGAAATGCCTATTTTTGATTGGTCAATGTTTCCAGTTTGATTGACACGTCGGAACTATCCATTGTAATGTTTGGGTTTTGTAAATGAAAGAGGAAAATATCTGACTCTACAGACACATGTTTATTCCACAGCATGCATACTATAACTGACAATTTGTGAGACCTGCATCTAGCACACTATATATCAGTCTTAATTCTGATCTCTAAGTTGCCAATTCAGCAGTGGGCAAAGTCTATATTACCATATAACACTGCTTCTAGAACAGTACAGCCCTCCTTTTCTTTCAGATTTAAAATTTATGTGTTTAAATTGAAAATCAGTTTACTTTGTTTCGAATTAATCATAATGATAATAATACATTCTAACAACATAAATTCAGATAGCAGAAATTCACGAATATAATCAAATTGCGTCTTAATTTTCTGATACTGTACAAAATGGTCAACGTAGAACTGGGATATGAGTTGCATAGTTCTCACAGTCACGTCCTAATAATGGTCTGGGTTTTTGCTGATAGTTGAGTTCAACTTCAGCTTGTTCAACTAAATTGCCATTTGATGAGATACACGTGTTATTGCTATTAACTCTCTAGATCTACAGAACAGATTACAGCTACAACATACTACACATTTGGAAGTAAAACATTATACGCTTCACAACGCACGTGGTAAAGTTTCTAAAAGTTTTGCATCATTTTGCGCATACATACTCCTTCAGGTAGTCTGGTGGTTTTCTGACTCGTGATCATCTTCTTAATGTTAAGTCTGATGTTGAATATGTGTCACGTGCATCTCCACCCTTCTTTAGATTTATTGTATCAAATGTGTGGTCGTCCATTGGTGGAATATGGGGAAAATTCTTTACTGTCTTCATGAATGAATCATTTCTAGTGATCTGATGCGTCTTCTCTTCTCGCTGTTATCATTGATCATGTTTTGTTGATGATTTCGTATGGTTTGGGGTTGAATGGAGTTGACAACTTGTCTCGCTTTTCTTGTTTTGCTAGAACACTGTCTGCAAAAATTGAAATCTGACTTCGCTTTTCGAGTCTGATCTGCATCCTTTCCTTTGTGTCAGTATCTGTTTTCCTTGTTTAGTTGTTGTCTGATTGGATTTGTATACTTTGGAGTTTAGTTCTCACTTTTCGTCCCAGTAGCATATCGGCGGAAGATTTGTTGGTTGTTGCAATAAGGTGTGGCTCTGTATTGGCGTAAGAAGTTATACATTTTTGTTTCCAAATTTCATGTTCTGCATTAGTTGCGTTAATCGCTTTTCCAATTGTCCTCATAAACCTTTCTGCTTTACTATTGCCTTGAGGGTTTTAATAATGGTAGCATAAAATAAACAAACAACATAAATATTTTACAGCAACAATATAACCTGGAAAACAATATTCAGTTCTTAAGGACGACACAGATCTCATTCACCCCAGGCATTGCAGATTAGCTCCAAGGAAACACTATATAATCACTGCTGCTACAAAGCTCTTTCAAGGGAGTTCTCATTAGGACATTATCGGGGTTTTGTGGTTTTTCACAAAAGATAAGCAATATATACTGTTGAATTATTCCTTATGTAAATCTAAGAAAGCAGTGGGGAATTCCAGGATTACCATGGCTTTTATTGACATGTACTTCAGTCTGGTTTGTAGTCTGTGGCATGCGAAGGTTACATGTAACAACTATTGATTTTATGAAACAGTGGCCAGACACAACTATTTTTTATAGCACAAATACTCTCATAACTGGTTGTAGCTTCATAGGATTAAAATTCATTAGTATTTATCTCATCTTCTATGATGCAGTCATGCATAGCAGTATTGTTTTAGACTAATATGCACTTTGTCTGCAGACACTTGTAAGTGGTCATAGTTAGAATGTATTAAATAAACAGTGTTTATTTGTTTTTGAGAAAACATTCATAGCTAATCCATTTCATGCCAGAAAATTATGGTCACTGGTCACGTTCTGCATGTAGTAACTGATAAAAGTGTATTTGTATAAAAAATTGATTAGTGCATGATAGTGTTTTGTAATAAATGATAGTTGGTCCCTCACTTCAGAGTCCATTCAAAAACAGGATTTACTGTGTAATAGTTAAATAACATTTGTGAGTATATACACTTATATCAAAGAAAAATATTTGTTATAACGCTTGATAAAAACATTTAGCATATGTATGTAGGAACTGAATTTGTACACATCTGTCGTAAGGCAACCTGTAATATGTTGTTATGTCTATCCATTAGTATGTTGCTAATTTTGTTTCTGCAAACTAGTGCCAGTTTTCCATTATGTACGGTTCACAAACGTTTTGGATGGCTTTTATTAGGGCTGTGAATGTGGAGTCAAATGAACAAGGTAAGTTTGTCTGAAAGGAGAAACATGGTTTGTGCATAACAACTTGAGTTCGCCATCATCAACAGGATGGCTTGCATTTAGGATAAGAAAGAACAATATTTATTTCGGGGTCAAAAGGTCAGTGGTCAAGGCTCATTGTACAATAACAGTAGTTCTACATTAAAAGAAAAACATCCAAACTTTGTACATAGGTTGCTGTTCTGTACGAAATAATTCTACTGAGTTAAGTCCAAAGAAATAGGTTAATGTGACTAGAAGAAGAAAAAAAAATAATTTCCACACATAAACATTAGTATTGCATCAAATTAGTACATACTGATAACTATCAAAGCGTGTGTGTATACTTGTCATTTACAGTACTCACTAAAATTAAATATGCCAATGTTACCCATGTAAATTCAGCTGATGTAGACGATAATTAATAACATTTACCTTCAACAGAGCATAAGTATTGAACATTGTTGACCGTAGAAGCTATTCAAATGTTTGCATCATCTACATTACCATGACTAGTAATTTTTGATGGCTGTTGGATCAGTAAGTGAACTGAAAGTAACTGACTTTGATGAGGACTTTCTTGAGGGTCATTATGGATCTCAACAGACCTGAAGAATGATTAAAGAAGATTTTGTAAGAAAATAACTTACACGTTTTATTTGACTTGGAGAAAACATGGAAATGCGGCTTATTGAATAAGCAATTAAACTTTGGTGGAAAGTGCTGCCTTTTGAATTTGATGTCCAACGTTTGAAAGAAAAATATTTCAGAGTTAAGCAACACGCTTTCTATCATCAAATGATGGATGCAGATTAAGGGAGCATTTTGTCAGCCACCCTATTCAACATCAAAATTAATAGTATTGTGGTATGCCCTAATTCAGGAACTGATTGTTCACCATGTTATATGTTGACAAGTTTTTGGCAAGTTATTCTACAGTGAGTATGCATCTTATTGAAGGTCAACTGCAGGATAAGCTTAACAGACAGAAGAAAACAGGTTAATATTTTCAAAATCAAAACCATGTACTTGTGCTGATTACGCTAAATTCCTCATCTCACGATATATATCTTTATGGTTGTTTCAGGGCTTATTGCTGAAAGTAAACAAAGTTTCCTTACACAGATTGAACATACTTTACAATTTTGAGACCCTTTGCCCTACTATATTTGGACAAAAATATAAGCTTAAACAGAGCTCAGAAATGTGCAGAAGAAAATGGGTTCATATTTTAAAACTCTAAACTGTGCACTTCACTGATTCCTCATGAACCAAAAGTTCAATGGTTATGTTAGTTTTTATTAAGACTTAAGTAAGTTTTATTTTGTAGATTGAAAATCTGCATAATTGTGAGACCCGGTGCCCGACAATTTTGAGCAAAAAATATATATTGGAAGCTTGCAAATATATTCCTTGAATTGTATTTTGAATTTCAGTTAAGAAATCTGCAGTAGCTCCATTGGTAGAAAACTGGCGTCATAATCCAAGGATAATGGGTTCAATACTCACCAAGGCCATCGTGGGTCATTTGCCTCGGTGTGTTCTTGCTAAATGCACTTAGCTACCATTTCTGTTTTATTGCGTAGAAAATATGTTGTAAGTGCTGTTAAAACCCAAAACAAAAACGTACATTTCAGTGTAACGAATATTAAGTTTTTTTTAAGCTTTGTGATTGTAGTTATACTGTACATTGTATCATTACATATTCAACATTCCTGGCTTGGGGTTCAAGTATTTTAGACAGAAAATGAAACTATTAGCCCAGATGAAAGCCCAAAATGATGTACTTTTCTAAAATCAGTCTTGTTTTGTTACAAATATCCATCTAAAATTCTTTGGTCAAATTTGCTAAAGTTAAATTTATCCATGCTAAAATAACCCTGTATGAATGATATGTGAGTTTTCAGATTTGAACAATAGTCTAGAGGTATATTTCAATAAGAGACAATAGATTTATGTATTATAGACTAAATGTATTTTTATATAATAGGTTATAAGTATATATGTATGACAGAAAATAGTTATATTTTGTATAATTGACTATAGTTGTATAATAGAATGCATGTATATTTGTATAATAGACTACATGTATATTTGTATAATGTTAAAGGGGTATCTGTTTATTATGTTACACAGTAGGTATTGTGAGGTAATCTGAATTTATGTACACAAAATGGAAAAAAGTCTTGCAGGAAATGATAAAGTAGTTTTGAATGAATGTTTCTTCATAATGTATTCATTGTTTTACCACTCAATTGGTTTAATTAGTATAATTCTTATTATTGTTGTAGTTCACCTGGCCGTAAGACAAAAATAGCTTATGATATGGTCCTGTGCCTGTTGTGTTTCATTCATCGCGTGTCCATCCATCAACAATTGTTTCCTAACACTCGAGAGTCCAAATATCTGATCTGATTTCAATCACTAATGGAATTTGGGTTATATCATCTAAATCTGTAACTTATGGGCAAGATGTATGCATATTAATAAGGTGGTCTTTCGTGTAACTGGTTGACATTCTTATCAATATAGGGGCCATATTTCTGATCTCTGTTGGTCAGAATAGCATGCACGTTTCATTCTAAACCGAGGATGTTTGATGATACTTTGCAATTTTTGCAACAGCTTATAATTTCTTTGACAATTTTTAGTCATCACACATGATGCTATGGATCTAAAGAGGATCATATTTTTTTTCGAGTCTTGTATCTAGTTTATTATATTTGTAATGCAAAACAGGAAAGCCACGAAGACTAGCATACCCCATGTTAGAGCGGTGACCATCTTTGAGGGGTTCATTGGATTATGCTGTATAAAATGTGTGGCCCCTGGTCAGGAGAGCCATTCAAGAAGGATAAAAATGTATGTCATCAAGTGAGTGAAATCTTAGTATTTTCTTGAGTAACAAAACGATGATTGATAATACTTTCGTTTTCACCCATGAGATGAAATGTTTCCATTATTCACTTCGAACAAGCAAATGTGTACTTTATGCTCAAAGTTATCCGCTAGCAATGTATGTAACTTGACTGAATTAACACAGTTCTTACTGTATCCCACGTGAAAGAGTGGTGTTAATTCTTATATCTTCTGCTGTGTTTCTTGTATATTTGCACAGAATATTTCAGTAGTAACATAATTTTCCTTATAGCACCACATAAACGTGATATAAGATATGATTTATCCATGAAAAATAGTTGATGATCAAAGGGTAATTATATAATACAAGGTAGTGCGTCTGACGGTTTTGGATAATAACACTCAAGAAAACTAGGTTGCATACAATAAATGTTAATCTACTTCACAGCGCCTTAATGATCTGAACATTGTGGTAATGATCACCTATTGGTTAGAGATAGAAAAAATCTATCAGGAAGTGTTTTGACAGTGCCTGAAGGGTTTATTGCAACAAATGCACTAAGGTGGAAAGACAACATTAAATTGTTAATCTCCAAATAACAAACAAACTTTTCATTGATCATTTGTTCTATTATTTTATAGACACAGTTCATCAAAGTATGGTGACAGTACTTGATAAGATATTTACTAGCTATAGCTGGTTTGGAAACAGGTATTCCTGTGGCCTCTTTCCAAGTATTTGATACAGTATCAGTCTTTCAAAAACTGGTTATGGGTCTCATCTGGCCCAGTGGATGTATCATGGGCCTTATTTAAAGCCTCACCGAATTCCAAATATGAAAACAGTTGATCATAGCGTACTGAATTATGTACGTGAATATTAAGCTTTCGAAAATCTGCTGCATTAGTAGATAATGATTAATATTTTTAAGAAAACTGTTAGCAAGTACATCTGCTGTCACATAATTGGAAATGAAATGTGGGAAAGTTGTTGTCCTTCCCATTTGTTTTGCAGTACATGTCTCATGATGTCTTTATGGAGGAGCGAGAGTTTAAGGTAGAAACATTTTTTCCTCTCATGATTTTCTCTTAAAACTTGTACCACATTGGGTAGTGTTTGTGCATTGATGGCAAGAATTATCGTGTTGGTGTCCTGCATATATTTACCTTGTTTGATTCTGATCAGATTGATGAAAGCAACACCTTGTTTCTAAATGCCTTAATGCTTTCGTTGCTGCTGACTCCTTCCAAGTCGCAACATCGAATCAAATCTTTTGATGAATTCAGTGAAAACTGAGCACAAGAAGCTACTGGAATTTAATTGTTTTTTTTAAGTGTATTTTATGTCTGAAGCTTGCAAATTAATTAATGATATTTAGCTAATTTGATGAATCTGGTAAAGATATTTTTTTAGCCGATTTCTTATTATTTTACATTATATATTTCTTGTGTATTCATTAACTCTGATCACTCATCCACCACGAAGCCTAGCGAGGAAATGCTCCCTCAAGTTCCAGGGGTACACGTGTTGGATAATCAGCAGGTATAGATACCTCTCAATTGACCATTCAAGCTTGGAAATATTCTGTAAAGAAAGAAGCAAATAAATGGGAAAATGAGGAAACTTAGGGCCACTGGTAGTATCAAGAGAGAAATGGGGCAAAAATTAAAAAGAAAGTTAGAAAGTAGTTAAGAAAACCTCCTAGGACATGGCATGACAAGTCACTATCCCAAACCCATCTCTACCACCAGTCTAGAAAGAAGTGGAGGTCAATGTTGTGTGTTGCATGGGGTATCCACTCATTGGCCTCCTCATTACTCACTTAACTAGGATCCTTTACTCCCCAGATACAGGTCACAACCCATACAAAACAGGTTGCATCCACATAGTCATGCAGCAATGATGCATTTGGCCTATTCTACCAACTCAGACTAGCAGTGTGTGTTGTTGAGTAATACTTTTATTTTTTAGATGCAATAAAATTGGGTCATGGTTCACTTTTCGTAACACAAGGGAGAAAAGGGACTTCAAAAATCATATTCGTTTCATCCAATCCAATTTCTTTCTTAAGCATGAAACTGGAAAGAATAATATTTTTAAGGTTAAATAGACAGTGTGTTAACTAAGTGCTCCAAACGTTTCATTCCATCCCCCTGTTTCAATACAAATATGAACTGGCTTTCACAAGCTTACATTTGTCAGTTACCAGGTGAGCAATATCAAGTCCAATTGGGTCTCTTGATCCAGGATTATTTTGATTATTTTGTATGATTACATTTATCTCATGCTTGTTATTCCTGTTTGATTGTAATCATTCTTAATTATGTATAATTGCCTTTATTGTAATTTGTAATTTGTTTTGAAAAGACAGCTATGACTGTAAATCTTGCTTCCTAGATATATCATACAAGTTTAGCACTTAATTCAACAGTTGTCTTCCAAGGTGTAAAGATGTATCATACACTTGTAGCAATTAGGGATATAGTGGTGTCTTGTAGCAATTAGGGATATAGTGGTGTCTTGTAGCAGCGAAACATTTGTATTGAGCACACACAGTTGCAAAGGCTTTCCAATGATCTCCCACAGAAGTAGGAATAGGTGATGGAAAACCAACAACACATAATGTGTACCCTCACTGATGACCGACAAAAGAATGCTAGAAAATAGAGCTAATAGTGTAGTACGGTATAACTACATGCTTACGAATAATGCCCTATTTTTATATTCCAGTTTGAATGGAGGATCAGGAAGCATGGAAATGAAGCCATGCCACATAGTTAACCATCTGATTCAGATAAAAGTTTTTCAACTTATTTTCATTATTTTCCATTAGGTGTTTGTTGTATAGTCAATAACTGTGGTCACCTACCCATCAAGAAGCATAATAATGGGACACTTACTTGTCTCCTCTTTAATCAACTACCAAGATCCTTGACGCCCTCAACACGGGTCTCAGTCCACAGCAAACAGGTTTTTATTGGTCATTCTTAATCATATAGTCAAATATATTGTGACCTGTTTAGAAAAGACAACTGTGAGTGCAAATTTTGCATCCTAATGAACAAACCTATCATGCACAGACCTCCAATCCTACTGTACAAACCTCTCTCGCATAGACCTCCAATGCAATTCAAATATTTAATTATATACTGTTCTTTTCACATTGAACATTAAATAATGAGATAACTGCCTTATTATATGAGATAACACCCTGTACATCAAGTAATGCATCTTTGATTTTGAAAATGCAAAGATGTATCATACAATTATAACTTTAATAATATAGTGGTCCTCTAAGGTGTAAAGGTGTATCATATAATTTTAGCTTTAATGACAGAGGTCTTCATTGGTGTAAACATGTATCATACACTTTTTGCTTTAGTAACAGTGGTCTTCAATTGGGTAAGTCCAATGCGGGAGTGGCAGTCCCTGCTGCACTTGCTGCACTTGAAGGTTGGGTCAGATGTTGGTTGAAGCTGCTTCTTCTTCCTCTGCGATCGTCTTTCATCAGCTAGCAAGCGTTGCTTGTCCTCTCCGGCTTTCAGACCAGTGATCAGAGCATGTCGCCAGCCTGATCTGTCTAGAGCGAGCTCTTCCCAGGTGTTGACATCAATATCAAGGGCTTTCATGTCATGCTTACAGACATCCTTGAAGCGGAGATGTGGCCGTCCGATCGACCTTTTGCCAGAGGCGAGTTCCGAATAAAGAATGTCTTTGGGGATCCGTCCGTCAACCATCCGACGTACATGGCCCAGCCATCTGATGCGGCGTTGGCGGAGGAGTGTGATCATGCTTTAAATCTTGGCACGCTCGAGCACCTCGTTGTTTGTTACTCGATCGCTCCCAGGTGATGCGTCGGATGCATCGAATGTGAAAAGCACTCAGTCTTTTCTCTTGTGAAGCGTACAGAGTCCAGGTTTCACTGGCATAGATGTGAGTGCTTAGCAAGCATGCACGGTACACGGTGATCTTAGTGTTCATGGTCAGCATGCTGTTGTTCCACACTCTCTGCGACAACCTAGAGAGAGTTGTTGATGCCTTTCCGATCCGCTTGTTGAGCTCGGCATCGAGCGAGAGGTTGTTGGTGATGGTAGAGCCGAGATACATGAACTGACTCACCACCTCAAGTTCGTAGTTGTTGATGATGATGCTTGGGGGGTCCGCATCCTGAACCATTAGGTTTGTTTTCTTTAGGCTTATGGTTAACCCAAACTCATCACATGCTTTAGCAAAGCGGGCCATCAGGCGCTGAAGCGCAAAGCAGGCGAACTGTGGCGGGACAGCACCTTATTGGCTGGGGGCTGCCCAGTTTGAGGCGGGCGGTAGCTGAAACATGTTGGTCTCTCCCACCGTCAGAAGCAACCCCAGGCGTCTGGCTCTACTCCAATCGAGCTGTGACTTATAACCGGTAAACTGCTGCTTCTCGTGTTGTGTCGACGCTATGGAACGAAGCTGGAGTGTCCTCTCCAGGGCGCAAGCCTGGGCAGGGTGATATGGAGAATCAACTGTTGCCCATGTAGATGATCCCCCCTCTCCACGCAGTTGATGGATCCAAGGGAAAGAACAAGCCGATACGTCAAGGCACCAGCTGCGTCGCCTTAGGGACTCCGACTCCGGATTTTCTGTTGGGGTTTACTCCCTTAACCTTTCCCCTGAGAGGGTATAGACGCAAGGCAGCGAAGGTTTGAAATCGGAGTTTACCTTCTCCTAGATGGGCGACCACCCAAGGTTAACGAGCCCCATCTGGCCCGAAGCATCTGGTTTTGAGGCGCCAGAAGCTCGCCTGTCATCCCTTCTCCAGTCAGTTTAAACAGGTTCCGCCACTCGTGAAGGCCTGGAGCTGGATTTGGTTGTCAGAGGCTCTATCAGACGCAAGCCATTGGGAGATTTCCAAGGGAAGTGGGTGCTTATCTCCCACAACCGCCCCCGGCGATAACAACCCTTGAAACCCATCCCAATGACGACAATAATAATAATAATAATACTAATACTAATAATAATAATAATAAATTAATTAATTAATTAATAATTATTATTATTACCATTATTATCATTATATCAAGAAAACAATAAGTTTTTCTTATTTTTTAACATTATTGTTAGTGATGGTGTTGTAATTTATGCTTTGTTGAAGATTATTCATTTGCCTATCATAGTAACACATGTATGCACAGGAAACAAAACTTTTGAAAGTAATGCTGATTTTCAATTCAGCCAACATCATCATCATATTTTTCTGGTTAAGCTGTTATTGCTGTTGCTTTTGTTGTTGTTAATGATTGGCTCTTTGTATATTATAATAAAATACACATACAAAATGATTTTTTCATTTTTACATACTGTGATCATTATCAACATGCATTTAGTCATTATAGGAATGGTATGGGATTATTATTGCCGTTATTATTCAAAAGATATACATAAGATGTTTGGTGATAAGATGTTCTGACATGTTGTTGACATTAATCATTATCCAGAACACTGGCTGCATTGGCTGGATAGATTCATATTATGGAATTTTGCAAGGGCTACAGTGCAGTGGGTAACAAGAAGTCCGCCTGTCAGTAGCATAGAGACTACTTCACATCACATTGTTCTTTCTGCAAAACACTCTTTGCATTGACTAGATCAATTATTATCATGGACTCTTCCAGTGGACATAGTGCAGGGGGTTATAAGTCGATCTGTAAGTAGTATGGGGTTATTTACATTACTCTTTATACAAAGTGTGCCCTGCATTGGTTGGATACATTTTTTATTATGGATTTTTCCTTGGCCTATGAGGCTGTTCACTTAGTATGTACACACAGAGGGGGAAGATGGTTGACGTTTGCATATATGTGTATGTGGCAAATGGTTGGAGTAAACCAAGTAGTATATATAACAATATATATGAACTCAAATTGCATTTTGGATACTACGAGTAAAAAATGTGTACCGTTGCCAACAACACACAACATATAGTATTTGCACACCTTCCAGTTGTTTTCCCCCTACCCATTAAAAAACAAAAAGCATCGAGGATTTTAAAGAATGCATAAAATTAGTCATTTCATTCATCACTTTATCATTTCTAACCAAATAGAAGCTCTCGATGTAAACAATCATAGTGTTTGAAAAAGTGCCGATGAAATCATCGTTTGACCTGCACTGTCCATCAATTTCAAACTATGAGATTAAGAAATGAACTTGCACAGTATGTGAAATTTATCATGCTTCCCATACCAGCTTCAAGCACCATATGAAGAGCACACATTATAAACATGGTTTGTCTGCCGAGGACATTACTGCTGAGTGTGCTGTTAAAATTGTGACAAAAAATGGGGGATAGCAAAATTGTATGAACGCACATATAAGGTAGTATAATAAAGTACTTGATTCGGGGGGGGGGGGGGGGCAAAAATGGCTGATTTATTTGCATATGTACTACATTGATGGCTCCAATAGTTCCATGGGTAACAGGTACAGGTCTCAGGCGTATAGACGTATACATCATATGACATCACTCTTCATGCAATGGCTGGAAAGATTCTTGTTATGGACTCTAGAAGCATATATGTTGCAGTTGGTAACAGGTCCAACTGTCGGTAGTATAGAGGACTATTGTGGGAAATCTAATGAGGATCTGTTACACTCAATTATACAAAGTGTAGGATGTAAAATAAAATTCTTCAAAAAGAAATAAAACCCCCATAAACAAAACTAAGAAATCTCTTATTATCCTTTAACCATTTTAACCCTGGAAAGTCAACATGGAGTATTAGGGAATGCAAAGAGTACGATAGGTGTTACCTTATTCTTGTCAAGTACATTAGTCCTTGAAAAATATCAGCCAACATGTAATATACTGCATCATGTATCTTGTATGATAATACATGCATTATGTTTTACACATTAAAAGTTGTAACTGAATGACAATAAAAAATGATAGATCATTTATACTTTGTAAACCTTATTCTATTTGACTGAATTTCTCCCAATCAATATTTCTTAGCTGTAAAATTTCCTAATTTGTACCGATATGCTATTTCTTTCATAGTTTCCAAGTTTGGTAGTTTATTGTGAATATGTAATCCAAATATGTAATTCTTTCCTTAACTGTAACATCATATTAAAACGTTTACTGAAGGATAGTGTTGTTTGATTATTCGTAATATTGTGTTTGGTTCTGTGAAGTCTAAATGTACATGGTATATGCATTTATCTTTCAACCACCTGAACCATTTTACCAAAATTGTAAGTTATAGCATGATTACAGAGTAAATGAAACACTAGTCCATCAATTTGATACATACATACATACATACATACATATATACATGCATGCGTACATACGTACGTACGTATGTACGTACTTGCATGCATGCATGCATACACATGTACATACATACATGTATGGATGCATACATACATACATACCCATGGATATATACATAACCTGCATATATATATATATATATATATATATATATATATATATATATATATATATATATATATAACTACATACATGCACACATATATACATACATGCATGCGTACGTACGTACTTGCATGCATGCATGCATACACATGTACATACATACATGTATGGATGCATAAATTACTTACATACCCATGGACATATACATAGCTGCATATATATATATATATATATATATATATATAAAACTACATACATACAAATATGCATACATGCATGCGTAAGTACGTACTTGCATGCATGCATGCATACACATGTACATACATACATGTATGGATGCATAAATTACTTACATACCCATGGATATATACATAACCTGCATATATATATATATATATATATATATATATATATATATATATATATATATATATATATATATATAACTACATACATGCACACATATATACATCCAAATATACATACATACATAAATACATACATTACAAAATGAAGGGAGGACGATATGTAAGTGTCATTATAATACACAACAAGGACAAAAGACAGAAAACGACAAAAACATATGGAACTTGACAAGAATGATTAGTATTCTGTTTCTTGAACGTATTGAACAGCTAGTTTGATTAGTATTTTAACTAAAATCCAGGTCATCTATATATTGCAACTATGCCGACTAAATTTCATTTGTCTCTCTCAAATAAGTTTATCAAAGTCTTCTTTATGTCCAAAAACTCCAAATCCCAAAAGTTTACAAATGTGTAAGGATTAAATAGTACCAAATGAGGACCTCAGAGTCTAATTATGTTATTTCAACATAATGTAAATATGCTTAAACTTTAAATGATTTAACCTTGCTTAAAAAGCTTTTGTAGAAATGTCTGTGACACAAAAAAAAAAGAATAAAAGGTACATAAACAATTAAAAATCAGAAGCAAGCGTGGTCTTGGAACACAGACAAGGTTTAAAAACATTCAGCCTGGTCTTGTCGGACCTCAACTGTTTTAGGTAGCCTGCTTACAAATTATATTTTGACTGCCAAAATGATGGATTAACATTACAAAACCAGTATGTATCTCTGCTTGGGTGGAGACGTACATATGAGTGCAATATATGCAATGGTTAGGTACATATTATAATCAAACATAAATAGCTCAGCCCTCCAATTTGCTGTATTAGTAACAGTCATATATTGCTTCTGCTAAGTAGGAGACATAAATGCATGATTTATTCAGTGAATTAATTATGAGAAGAGAATGGTGTCAGCTTACCGCCATTTTTAAGCACAACATAGGCTATACATGGTGGCCAGTGTATCTGATGGAGAAGAACTCTCCTGATGTATTCTTCTTACCGACAAGAATAATTCTTTATTCATGTGTAAATTAATTTGTATTGTCTAATTAAGTTATTAAAGAAGATTTAGTATCTTTTATCTTCTTTCATAGTCCAAATGGTCTCCACAAGCGTTAACATGAATTGTTCTAATAAAACCACCGTAGCACTAAGCTATTTCAAGTGAGCCCTTTTTTCTCCAGAAAGTACATATTCAATATCTCAAAGTCAATGTATGAAAATACAAACAAAGAGCTATCTCCCTACAATCAAAATATTCTTTACAAGCATCTGACACGTTTCCTTGAGTGGGAGAGAGGATTATAAATTATAGTATGTTAAATGACCTTATTAGCTTGGATTGGTGGATGTATGAAATGAATTATATCCAATAGTCCAAGAAGAAAACATGTAACGCGTATGAAAGAAGCAAGCTAATATGTTTTGATTATAGTTGTCATTAAAATTGTATTTCGAATATGTTATATGAACAGTAATATATTTTGAGAGCAGTGTCGACATAGGTAGGGTAATTATTTTATAAAGTACTCTCTTTGCTAGAATTTGTGGAAATTTAGCACCATGCAGTACATAAAACAATGGCAGACTCAGATCCTAAACTTTCCTTCACAGCGAATGATACTAGTCCACCAAAAGATATATCGGTAACGAAAATAGGGTACACAATCGATAAGATGTTTTAAAACCATCTAAAATGATTCAGACCTCCAAATGCTAAAGGGAATTCATCATTCTGTTTATAAAAGAAATAATTAGAATTGTTCTTCGCTTAAAAACAATCTGATATAATGTACTTTGATTAATTTATATCTTATTAAAAGACATCTAAGGAATTTAAATTAAAAAAGTCAAGAATGGAGATACTAATATCATTCAATGTGTCACTGATGCATGCTTCTCTATAATTGTTTATCGTTCTGTTTGTGCAAAATGAACATAAAAAGGAATATAAATTCGTAACTTAATATTCATGTAACTGGGTTGAATCTATATTTGTAAACCAAAAGATAATAAGAAAGAAGGGATGAGCTGGAGTAATATTTCATGGAGATCCTGATTTCTTTTTCAGTGATTAGGGTTGACCCCTCCAGAACTCATGACGTTTTTCCATATGCAAATGCCCATACATCTGTGATTAATCCCTGTTGGTTCTGAAACACCACTGGTTGATAAAAGTCCGAGACTGTGATAGTCCACAGTTTCTCGAATTCAGTTAAGTTCATTGGTGTCCGATCGTGAACATGGGTTAATATTGTGGCTGCAGTGCTGTGAGGTAGAAAGTTGCATATACCAACATATAAATTTACTCCGACAATACATAAGGAATTAACTATCAGAGAATTGTGGTTTGCTATTTCAAAATGCTAGCAGAAGCCTCACAGTCTGACACATATAGTATTGTGAACGAATTCATCTCTGTAGCTAAAGCAAACGTTACATTACTAGGCCAAGGTTGTGTTTGTAACATCGAGGAAAAGATTAAATTGCCATTTAGAGTAAATGAGTCATATCGATTCATTAAATATTCGATATATTTTTTCAAATACTTATCTGGAGCCTCGCAATATATTTATATTGTTATATATCACCCCTGCGCGAGCATTAAGAAAACTTGACGAATATAGCAAAGGGATAGAAAAGTCATTCTATGATATTGTGCAAGGAAGCTTCACATTACTGACGTTAAATGAGTCGTTGTCCAGCGAAGACAGCAAAAATGCAAGGCGTAGACGGAGAACCAACCAGGGAAGAAGACCGTAAAAATCTTCAACACATACCATCAAGGGTAAATACATTAGATAAATGAATGTAATAATATTACTAAAGAACACCCATGATGATGATTTTTTTTGTCGTTTGAAAACCCTTCACAGTGGAAAATAATATTAAGAAGTGATATGCAGCACAGGAAAACAGCAGGAAAGATATAGTGAGTCTTATATTGGAAGCTATTCAAGTGCAATGACACAGAAACCAGAGCGTCAACATCCAAGCACTGAAATGTGTTTGAAATCATTGGTGGCAACGATCAATAGGTTGCCATTTACAAGCTGGTGTAAGACTTTTCAGTGGGAAAAGTGCAGTGATTTTGATTTGGCCAAATACCATCTTATGAAAATTCCATTAGAGTACAAAAAGGTATGTTATGTTGATCAAGAGTTTCTGCAAAAAGGTTATTTACGAGATGCTTCACTGGTTTTCAGAATTAATATTATGGGTGCAAAGCTTTTACCAGCTGGTGGAATAGTACGATTAAATATATTATCTGAAGGTACGGACATGATTGGTCTGAAGTTAAGCACACCATCGATTGAAAACATAGACAAATGTATCTATGACATTGTGATGCAATATATACAATGACATATACCTTTTGAAACACAGGGTGCTTGACCATGCCGTAAATATGTTATCTGGGTAAAGTCATGTAATCAGCTTTGTGGTCTATGCTGATCTGTCGAAGACTTGCCAACACTCTCATCACTGAAAATCCAACGATGTTATCAAGGAAAAAGCCAAGAATGTCATTATGAATAAATAATAAATAGAATTAAAGGAATTAAACAATACTTTATTATATAAGGCTATGCCAAGACCATATAATAACGATACAAAGAGGCACAGCAAAGGTAGGCATAATTGCATATTAGGACTTCCTCAGTATTAGTTGCATCCAGCTGTGAGGCAATTTTGTGTAGCAGCGCAGTTAAAAATCAACATTCATTCATGATCCAGGTGGGCCAAAATCACACTTGCGGATACTGAGGAGGAAAACTGTTGATGTGCCTCAAGTACTATTACAGCTGAATCTGTCTTGAATGATCCTCAAATATTTGAAGTCCCAGTGTTCAAGCTGCACAATCATTCTCATGACCTTTGAAATTACCCACAATCGCATTATTTTGCAAGTGCATGTCAGCATATGCCCACAAGTACAGCTACTCATGTGACATTTCTTGTCATCTTACGATTACAATGTGAACATAATGTGGATACTGATGAAGGCATAATCATGTACCAAGTCTAACTTCAATCAAAAGGAAAACTGCAAGACAACCTGCAAGATATGATGCACTAATAAGATTGTGTCATACAGTACTTTAATCTACAGGTAAAAAGACAGTAATTCCAATAACAGTAATAAGATTAAACTGATTAATCGACATGTACATCATCAGGTGATGACCATACAATTTACCATGTTTCTTGACAATCCATCAAAACTGAAGGACTTAATGAAGTGCTGGACAGAAGGATGACAAAATGACACAAGCACTACTTTATACCATTTATATGTAAAATAAATTGGGAAGCTGGGGTATGATGAATGTGGGTGGATATGATCAAGTATCACCTGGGCCAGTTATAATTAACAACATCATGTCAGAGTTATATATACACTGCACACTTACAGCTGGAGATCTGCCAGCAAGGCAACTTACATGCTAGGTAAAGCTATGCACAGCTATACTTAACAAAGGTAGTAAGTGTATGAAAAAGTAAATCACTGTTACCAACATTTGATTGGGTGGTTGAGAATGATGCAATTAACACCATGATATACATGCCATTTTATGAACATGCCAAGCTTACAAATAAATATCTGCCAGGAAGACTAAAATTTGACACTGCAATTAGCATTTAATTAAAAGGTCATACATGAAAAAATAGGCTGCAATAATTGTTTTCGCTTGAAGTGGTTAAAAATGACGCACGGAAGTTCTTGTAGCACAAGTTCTTTACAGCTGAAGCAAGACAAAATCTTGCCAGTAAGATGATTACTTTCACAATATGTCAAACAGTCAACAGATAGTTTAGAAATATAGGTCACTGTGACTACATTCATATGGGGACATTATGAATGATACAAGAAACACCCTGACAAAATATACCATGCCAACAACTGCAGATCTGCATAAAAAATATATGTATGTGGGTAACCTTGCTCAGAAAAAGTGTGTGTGTGTTTGGGATTTTTAACATTGCTTTAACAATTTTTAAGTCATCTAAGCACAATAAAGTAATTTGTACAAAAAATAGTTGGTTTCAGTGATCTAATTTTTACATTAGAATAATCAAATTGACATCTACAGATCTATCATGCATAAAGCTGGCTGCAGTGCCATTAAAACAGAACTTTATATAGATGCTAACTCCAGATGATGCTGCTCGGGGTATAGAATAAGCTTTCCATAATTTAAGCAAGTGACCTAAAAACAAAAAAAAAGACATTCAACACATGTAAATCAATAAGTAGACAAGATGAATACTCACCTGATGTGAATCAAAGATTTACATAGTATCTTTATTAAATTGTATACACTCTCTCAAAATATTTAAATTATATACAATCTCAGTGGAAAGCAAGTTCTTACCTGACTACTTATGAATATGATATAAGTACATATTTGTCTTAAACTTCATCTCTACAGCAATTATTGGATAACCAATTATGGTAAGATGGTTATCTACAATGCGTTGAAATTCTCTAACAGTGCCTCAAAGTGCAACCATACACATTTATATATGTAACAATGTAAAGAAAGGCATGTGAAATAAGCATTATGTACTTTATTTATAGGTGTAAATATGCCATGTACACTGCGATCTTGCAACAGTTTGTACACTACAAAAAGCATTTGTAATGTTTTCGGCAGTCATGAAAATTGTGCAACTTCCTAATACTATCCCACAGATGAGGAGTCACGTTTGTCAGGTAACCACCTTGCCAACTGTAGAGGGTCAATATGCTTCACTTTCTTTTTGATGATAAGCTCCCTATGACAATAAAGCAAGATGCCAAGTGCATCAGATAATATTAATTTGCCTACACAGCTACGTGTACTAACTTAACACTAAGTAGTGTGCATCAGATAACAACTGCAGTAAAAATGCTTCCATTGTGAACACTAAAAATAATACGGGAATCATGTATCACATATTATCCATGTAAATTTTAGAATAATCTAAGTTAAAAGTGTCTATAATCCATTTACTTTCACAGACTTGACATCAACTTTGTTTAAAAATATTTCATTTCCTTCCATCGATTTAAGGAAATTTGAAAATTCAATCTGATTCCCCTGCCTTCTTGGTTAAAATTGAATTGAAATTTGTTTAATTGTCAACAAAAACACTTTTTACATAATCTGTTGTTAACATGTACCTTGAACTATTTTGGGGACATTTAACTTGCAAAAACTAGAACAGAACAAGCAGCCAAGGTTTGGTCTGGAATTGCTCATCTTGCTAATGTATGCCCAACAAGCAAGCACAACAGCAGTTGGCCAAGTTATCTCTGGTCATGTGAGATTAAAAATAATAAGGTCTGCCAATCAGATTCCAGAACACCTCACTAAAATGTATTAATTTCACTGGTTAGCAAATGTGTCAAAAATTTTATAATATAAAGCTCATTACCAACATTCTGGGCAAAGCCTCCATATGTTGATGAAACTTGCAATATAGGTTTCTAGGTGATCTTAGCTGTGATTGGCTAACCATGGGTTAATTAGTGCAAGTTTCATCGAAGTAATTATCAACCTGGTGAGCTAGTAAGACAGGAAATTTATTTAATTCTAATTAATGCACCCACCACCTGACCTTTAGCAATGTAATTGAAACAAAGTTAACTCAAATGTTTTCAAATTAAAAGTAAACATGATCAAAAAACTATTACAGGTTTCTTAACTGTCTTCCTGTCATACATACATAGACTATGTTCTACTATTTTTTTTCATTTATCTCTTCAAACTCACCATAGCATATATATATATATATATATATATATATATATATATATATATATATATATATATATATATATAAACTTATCATCAACTAAATATATTTACATTTCTTGTAAGACATTTATCGCTACACAAAAATTATTTGTTTAACCATGTGCTTGAAACAAATAGATTCTAAGGAATTATATTCATTGCCTGCTTCCAGATGTTTTCACTTTAAAACTTTTCCCCCTTAAATGCAATGGTATGCAAGCATCCATGTCTTTTCACTTTAACTTTTTCCCCTGTACATGCATCAGAGGGAGAATTATTAGCTAATTAAATATGAAAATTCAGAATAAATCCAACAGTCTAAATAAAGTACCTGGTTTGAGACTTATGATCATACAGAACAGTTTAAACAGAAGACTTCACCAAGAGTTTAAAATAACCTTGACTTTGTATTAGGGTATGTTATGCATTTTTTATTTAATTTATATTTGATTTAATTTATTTGTTTTAAAGTTTCAAAATCTTTTTATTTTTAATTTCATTATATGTCAAAATAATGTAGTTTTGTTTACTAGGAACTTGATATTTTTTTCAGAAAATAGTTTGACCTTGACTCTTCAGTTGTAAACACCTCAAGCTGACATAGTTCCCGACCTTGATATAAAAAATCACTGAGACAAGTAAACAACTTTTTATTTTTATCTTATTCTTAGAGTAAAGTGATTGGTTTTTGTCAAAGTCATACTGGGACTACGTGCTTTAGACATAAATACTTCTCAAAGATTCTGGAAAGTTGACCCTCATCTGGGAATTTGTTTTGCGTTTCAAGTTACTATATAATCTTTGTTTATAGAGATATTTCTCAGTTTGGGCTTAAAACACTTGATGTCAAGATCTTCGTTTGTTTGTGATCAGTTTGGGAATTACATTTTAATGTTTATTCAAATTATTTGAATTCAAAGGATTAATTCTTTTTCCTGGATATATATATGTACTCATACAGAATTCATGGACAAAGACATTTCATTAACTTTTATTGGGAAATTCAAACACTTGATTATTGTTTGTGAATAACACAGAACTGTAGACACAACAGCACTATACTGACTACAGTATAGATCATCACCTTCCATTTCAGATTTTACATAGGGACTAAAACTTGAATTCATTAGAACATTTCTTTATTAGGACTTCTAAAATTTAATTCATGGAATATACTGGGAGTACTTTTGGATTTGATTCTTAAAACTAAATTATTTTTCATTTTTACAGAGTTTTTTCAAGGGAAATAAATTATTTGTAAAGTTTGTTGTTTTCACTCTTTCTTTTGTTATTCTGTTTTTGAGCCTAAACACATAACATGGTAAAAGTGAAGGTAGGAGTCCATCAATATAAAAAGGATGAAGCTCATTGATTCTACAATCCTAGAATGATAGCAATCCTTCCCATGATTTAAGACTTAGAACCAAACAGAACAACTTCAAACAAACCATAACGAAGATTTTCCAATGACCATGGCCTTGCCTCTGCATATGAGGCAGGGTTTAACGGATATAAAAGAATGGACTTTCATCATTATACAATTTAAGTATGATAGCTACTTTTCCCTGGCTTTAAGACTTGTACCATACAGAAGAATAAGAAGCAAAGCCTTAAATAACACTGATTTCCCCACCCTCTGAATAAATGATTGATATGTGTGCATATGTCTTTTCTTTAATAATGTGGCAAACCTAAAAAAATGACAAGTAAATTAGGAACAGACTATGATCTACATTTAATAAACAACACAAAGGAAACTTAATAATCATGTCTGTATCAAAAATGGAGCTCAAAATATACCTCATACGTTGAATAAACTGCTACAATAAATGTGTCTATCTTTAATATTAATTATGCTTCTGCCAACAACAGAAATATTTATTCCAAACATATATTTCATGAATTAATTATGAATCTAAAGTAATGTTTTCTGAGATATGTGTATTCTATCAGACTGATATTTTTCAAGGAGATATGAAATAAATTTGTAAAATTCCTTAAAAACAGGTGTACCATATTATAAAGTTGGCAAGTGATGTAAAGTATCGTAACAACTAAGACATTTGATAAATTATGCACTGTATTGAAGAGTTTCTCTTCACTGCACTCTTGCACCTTTTTGAATCGAAAAGAATGCATGAAAGCACCAACATGTCATAACATATGCATAAAACTATATATTATTTACAAGATTGTGCTCTATGTCATGAATAAAAAGATGAGTCCACTACATTATCAAGGTGCTTGCCGTCATCAGCTCAATGGTCATGACTACTTTGTGCTTTGGAAGTGCTCTGAGCATACATATTGTGGAGGATTTAGAATATGTATCAGACTTCTTCATGATACAGATCATAGTATGCTATATTTAGAGGCCATAGGAAACAAATGAATTGAACTAATGATGATGGCAGTGGAAGCATTGTGTCAGCATTAGGTACCAGCATGAGGAGTAGTGGTTCTAATCATCAAGTGTAAAGAAATTACAAGGAGACCCAAGAGCACCTAAGATCACTCACATGGGTATCTTCCTTAAAACTAAATGAAAAAGTAACTGGCCATGAAGTCTGGATCAATTCTGTTCTGTTTTGAAAAAAACAAATGTTTAATTCTGTTACATGAATGATTACATGAAACAAACAACTATTTCGTTATTTCTGTAGTCTTTGTAATTTCACCTATATTTGAAATGACCGGTTGCCCCTGTGCCTGGAGGTTATGTGTGAAAATCTGTCACATTCTATTCTGCAGTTTTGTTTAGACAATGTTGAGTAAATTTCTGCAAAGTATGGTGTGTGTGCGTGTGTGTGTTATTTGGACTTTTAAGGCACCTTTAACAATTTTTCAGTCATATCATTATGATGACTACAGTGTGACAGTTTATAGTGATGTCCGTTACGGATCACTGCCATCTCACCTCTGTCTGCGGCGGTTCGAGTCTAAGATTCAGCCAATGTGGGCATGTGAGAAAGCTTGCCAGTAGCTTCTCGTGGGTCGGTGGTTCTTTCCGGGCTTTTCCGGGTTCTTCCTCCACCATTAATACTGGCCGCCATGTATAGCCTATCGTGTGCTGAAAAATGGCGTTAAACCCCACAACAACAACAACAATATAGTGATGTCTATCATTAGGGCATCATGCTACAGACATGTAGCATAATGTCCCACCCAGTCATATTATCCTGCTACTAGGCCGACCAGTCCTAACACTAACCTCTTATGCTGAGCTGTTAGTACCATTTATCTAAGTCTTTGGTATGACTCGGCCCAGGATCGAACCCATGACCTCCCGCATCCGAGGTTGATGCTTTAGCCACTAGGCCACTAGAGTGGTCTGCAAAGTATGGTAACATTCTGTTGAAAGATGTCTATGGCAGGCTGTAAGCTGTAAAATTGGGTCAAATTCAGCTCAATGGATTTTGTAATGATGTTTAAAGATTTAAATTTTTTAAGTAGGGGCAGCTATATTTAACGATGGATCAGTATAATTTCTACACAATTGTAACTGAATGCTTTCTGTCAAATTTGAGAAGTTTAAAGGGTTTTTCTAATTTAGGAAGAGTGGCCATATTGGATAATGGATTGGCATACATGGTATTAATTTTACAGGTTTCTATGACAGGATGCTTTCTGTTCAGTTAGATCAAATTATGTAGAACAATTCTGAAGATGATACAGGTTAAAGGTTTTTTTCTATTTAAAAAAAAATAATAGTGGCTTTTCTATTTTATCACCAAGTCATATTTAAAGATAATGTGGATCATTTGTAAAATACTGAAAGGT
This sequence comes from Sinohyriopsis cumingii, assembly GCA_028554795.2. NCBI lineage: Eukaryota > Metazoa > Mollusca > Bivalvia > Unionida > Unionidae > Sinohyriopsis > Sinohyriopsis cumingii. Next base: position 125,778,651 of record CM068837.1, on the reverse strand, counting down.
CCGCATTAGCAATTTTTGAAAATTACTGTAAGTCTTCCATCCTCCACACATTGAAGATGATCAGTGCCATTTGTTCAACTCTTAAAACCCTTCACACCATACTGTTAAACATCAAATAAGTTCAGCGCTGTTTAGAAGAAGCTTAAAATAACTGGGCCATGCCATGAGCTGACACGCCCTTTGGTCTAGTGAGGTAACAATGGAATAATGCTGACACTTCCTTTGGTCTAGTGAGGTAACAATGGAATAATGCTGACACTTCCTTTGGTCTAGTGAGGTAACAATGGAATAATGCTGACACTTCCTTTGGTCTAGTGAGGTAACAATGGAATAATGCTGACACTTCCTTTGGTCTAGTGAGGTAACAATGGAATAATGCTGACACTTCCTTTGGTCTAGTGAGGTAACAATGGAATAATGCTACTAATAACCTCTAAAATCTAGGAATCTTAAATACTTTACCTATGTACAAGTAATGATCATCTTTGAGTCTTAGAAATTTAAACTTTATTAAGAAATACTGAACAGTTAAAATATACTTTGTTTTATAAGATTTTAAAATTTAATTAGTTTTCTTCTTATATGATTAGGAATATGTATATACATCTTACTTGAGAAAATAGTACTTCTTTTTTTTCTTGTTGCTTTGAAAGGCAGCTTTAGCAAATTATTGCCTATGGCTGCATGCTGAGGAAATATGAGGTATGTGTCTTTCCCATGGACACACCATGGCAGCCAACCTGGGCAGACCTGGACTATATCAAAACTCTCAAAACTTTGATTACCATTTTGACACGTTATCATCTCTGACGGGCTCTATTATGCTTCAAGTTTGCCAGACAATTTATATATACTATAAAATGCTATACAAATTTTTTTTAACAACATCTTGCAAACATCAAAAGTTCAACAGTAGGCCAAAACATGCACACACATATAAAACAAAAAGAGTTTTGTCCGACAGGAGTTACAATGAATGAAAATCCAGCATTTGGATGATATGAATTATTTCAGTTAATACAAAATTTACAGCATCACATGTTTTCATATATGTTTCACATTAAACATGCTCTTCATCAGGAAAGCTAAACTGCATGACGGCAAAACAAACATGTGAGACAAAAGCTAGGATGGTCAGATGTATTTACATATGGATACTTTCTTCCACAGAACTGAAAGAAAAAAATAATAGCAAAAAAAGAATCTAGTAGAAAAGAAATGTCTCTTACAATAAAAATTAGCCAGGAGCAAAAATTTCTTGATTAAATAAAAACAACTTTACACACTATTTAATGTGATAAATAGATGAAAGCCACTGAATGTGATAAATAGATGAAAACCATTGAATGTAATAAACAGACAAAAGCCACTGAAAGTGATAAATAGATGAAAGCCATTGAATGTGATATATAGATGAAAGCCATTGAATGTGATAAACAGATGAAAGCCATTGAATGTAAAAGATGAAAGCCATTAAATGTGATAAATAAATGAAAGCCACTGAATGTGCTAAATAGATGAAAGCCACTGAAAGTGCTAAATAGATGAAAGCCATTGAATGTGATAAATAGATGAAAGCCATTGAATGTGATAAACAGATGAAAGCCATTGAATGTAACAAACAGTACATGAAAGTCATTGAATGTGATATATAGATGAAAGCCACTGAATGTGATATATAGATGAAAGCCATTGAATGTGATATATAGATGAAAGTCATTGAATGTGATATATAGATGAAAGCCATTGAATGTGATATATAGATGAAAGCCACTGAATGTGATATATAGATGAAAGCCATTGAATGTGATATATAGATGAAAGCCATTGAATGTGATATATAGATGAAAGCCATTGAATGTGATAAATAGATGAAAGCCATTGAATGTGATATATAGATGAAAGCCACTGAATGTGATATATAGATGAAAGCCATTGAATGTGATATATAGATGAAAGCCATTGAATGTGATATACAGATGAAAGCCATTGAATGTGATATATAGATGAAAGCCATTGAATGTGATATATAGATGAAAGCCACTGAATGTGATAAATAGATGAAAGCCATTGAATGTGATATATAGATGAAAGCCATTGAATATACAGGTTCAATCATTTAAGTTGAAGGCCATGGAAAGCATCAATGTAAGTAGGTATGTGTCTCTGACAAAGTTCCAATGCAAGGGGACACCTCCCTTTGGTATATTACATCACTGTCCTTTCCCAAGTTTGCTAATGGTAATATAATCCTACCAAACACTGAATCAGGATCCCACTTGTTGGCATTTTTCAGACACAGAATGACTTGCTCTGATGATCTTTTCATGAATGCTGCAAATACCAACAATATGGGTACCTCCTCACAAAACAGATTAATTAGATCAGTTCTTTCATAAGTGCAAGCAAGTAAAGCAGGAAAAAACAGTCTGCCGATCTCTTGTCCAGTATCTTTTAAATGCTGAATTTCTTTTTTCACATGTTTTGACAATCCCAACAGAACTAGTAGTCTAAAATCATTTGATGCTAAGGAAACACCCTCCTGGTGTAGCAAAGTGATTACATCAGTGCTTTCTTTCCAATAGGCACACCATAATGTTCTAGATGCAAGGGCAAGTCCAGGTTCCCATTGATTGGTATCTTTTAAATGCTGAATTATATTTGAAGCAAGCTTAGATGATCCAGTTTTGACATATTCCAGGAAACTGTGCATGGTTAAGGAGACACCTTCCCGCTGTAACAGATCAATAATGTTAGTGCTCTCTTGCAAATAAGCATATAATAGGGCCTCAGATGCCTTTGGAATCGTGGGATCCCATTTGTTAACATCCTTTAAAAATTTGACTACTTTTGCAGCATGCATATATAATCTGAACACAATGAATTTTAATAGGGAGTCCATGATGATATGAATCTCCTGGTGGAATAGATCCTTAAGAACACAACCCACTAAACTTTCATGCATCTGTTGCATTGTTGAGACACCTTCTTTGTACAAAAGATCCATGACATCATTTTTCTTTTGTAAATTTGCAAAATATAATGCCAATGGTATCACTGATGAATCGGGATTCCACTGGTTTGTATCTTTCAAGTGCTGTATAGCTTTAGAAACATACATTGCTGATCCCATAAGAACTAAATCAGTCAGATCTTTCATGGCAAGCAATACACCCTCTTGGTGAAGAAGATCAATAATATCATTTTGTTCCAAGTAATAGGCACGATACAATTCAAGTGATGCTGTCTGTGATGTGGGATCCCATTGGTTAGTATATTTTAAATGTTGAATTAGCCTGGTAGCAAGAGTAACTGATGTACACATGTTAACATCTAGTGTGTCCATTGAAAGTGAAACACCCTCCTGTTGTAGCAGTTCAGCTGCATCATAATTTCCCAGGAGAAAAGCTGACAGTAATGCAACTGAAGGCAAGTATGATAAAGGATTCCATTGGTTTGTACCTCTCAAGCGTTGAATTTCTTTTCTCATGTTCATTGATGAACCCACAACTGAAATTAGAATCAGCTCCCACGTAGGAGAAACACCCTCATTGTGTAGCAGTTCAATAACAGCATCATTCTCCCGAATATGTGCCATGCCCAAAATTAGGTACAGAATTGGTGAATTGATATCCCATTGGTTAGCATTCTTCAGATATTCAATTACTTCAGTAACTTGCTTCAGTGATAGCTCCATTAGTACACCAATGTTCTTGGCCAAAGAGATACCCTTCTGGTGGAGATCCATCACATCAAATTTCTCCTTGGTTGATGTAGAGACACTCTCTTGGCATAAAGGAAGCATCTGAAAGAAACCATTTTGCATAGCCGAGAGCACATCAACAAATGATGAGACTCCTGCGATGACTTCATCATGGAGATCCTCCATAGCCGATGCTGAGACACTTTCATGGCCTACTGGAGACATACGTAAAAAGTTATTTGGTATGGCCATGAGCACATCGGTTGATAATGAGACTCCTTGGTGTAGTGCATCAACAACATCATTTTTTCCCAAACTCTGCGCTATCAGCAATGCTGTCAACACATATGGTGATTCAGGATCCCACTTTTTAGCATCCTTCAAATGCTGAATTACTTTTTCTGCAGGCTTTGACGACCCATAACTAACCAACTCAGGTAAGTCCTCCATGGTTAAGGACACACCCTCCTTATGTAAAAGATCAATAGCATCACAGCACCCACACCTACAAGCATACATTAATGTTTTGTATGCCAATGGTGATTTGCAATCCCAGTTGTTAGCATTCTTTAAGTGGAAAACTGCTCTGGCAAAGTATTTTGATCTCAACATGGCTGAATCACACAGATCCTTCATGGTTAAAACGACACCCTCCCGGATTAGCATATCAACAGTATCTTCCATTTCCCCTAAATAACTTAATTGTAATATTCGACATGCATGTGTTGATTTGGGATCCCATTGGTTTGTATCTTGTAACTGTTGAATCAAGGACTTCAATTCTGAAGGCTTAATCTCTAAAGTTAGAACTTCCATTCTTAGTGAGACCCCTTCTTTGATTAGCACATCCCGAATATCATTCTTTTTATCCAAGAAAGCATGCAGCAGTGCTCTCAATGCATCCAAAGAAGTAGAGTCCCATTTTGTACTATCTTTTAAATGTGCTATTGCATTTGCTAAGGACAAGGCATTGCCATGCTTTGCCACGTGTATTATACAACCTAAATCCATAATGATGTTTTCTTTTAGCAAATATTCAATCACATTCTGGTTTCCTGATATATAAGCTCTACAGAGTGACTCTCTCAGTTCATTTGGATCAAATGCTTTCTTCTGCTTTAGGTTATTTATGGCTGATTTCACCCATTCCAAATTGCCATGTCTAGCAGCGTTGAACAAGCTAATTCTTGATAGCTCTGCATTCATTTTTATCATTTTATTTGCTATGTCAAAATGTCTGTAATAGAGAGAAATCTCTAGCAAATTCTGCTTCTCCTTACAATGCCAGCAGTCACTAGTATTGCTCTTATGGGAGCATTCTAGAAATTCAGACAGATGATCAAATGCAAACACGGCAGTATTTACATCCTTCTTCAGGGTACACTGCAAAAATGTTCTGATCTCTCCATTACCCAGATCTTGATTCAAATCGCTTTGTAAACTTGTTAATTCAGTGGTTAAGAACTCCTTCATCTTGTTACACTCGAGGCATTGATTTCTAAGCATTTTCCAAAAATGCTGTTGTTTTAAAGCTGAATGTTCAACCACTATTTGTACATGCCTCTCCTCTCTAACTTCTTTCACTAATCTATCTGCAAGATGTGCATATGCTGACAAAGGTACATACACCTTAAAAGAGGATTTATCCTTATTATTTGCTGCATACACTTTCTGGTGCAAGAAGTCAGATGAACAGTACTTTATTAATATTTCTGGACACAGTTCTCCCAACACATGCCCCACAGCTTCATAAACTGTGGTATGGATGAAGCTGATGCACAAATCTAATTGTACAACATAGACTCCTGTATACAGTTCATATGAATCTCTTAATAATCTTGCACATCCATCTGTCTCTGAAATATTAAAATGAGGTTTGAGCTTTGCAATCAGTTCCAACAACAAATTCTTGTTTAGCTCTGGCATCATTTCATCTGATAAGAACTCTTCAGAAATCTCACCAAGGCAAAAAAGAAAAGCAAGAGAAAGAAATCCACTTTTCAAATGCCTGATATTTTCATAAAACATTTTCTCAGGAAGCTTGAAAAAACTGGCGCCTTCTCTGAACAAGGCTTCATCCCCAACAAAAAGAGAGCAACACTGAGGAAAACCAAGCAAGCCTTGAAAATTTAATATGCACTTTTCTTTTTCATTTTCTTGCAAAACCTTCTTTTTTATCTGAAGCTCTCTATTTAGAATATTGAATTTTTCTAAATAGTCTAGCCTGTCTGAAGACAGTGTAAATGAAAACTCATCAGACAATAATGGAAGAGACACCAAGTCTGTTGCTTTTGCCAAAACATCTGTTCTAGTTGTGATGATGACCTCTAACTTTCGGGCATCAATGTGACCCTGAATATCCTGCAGATAAAGTAACCAACCTTGTTCAAGCCCTGGATCTAGGTCAAAACGACCAAATATATCCTCCACGACCACAATCTTTACCCAATCGATGTCCACTAACTTCCAATCGTCTAGGTTCTTTATGACAACACGTTGATTCCTGTATTTTTCTTTGTCTATCAGATGTAGAGCTGTTGTTGTTTTACCCTCACCTGGGTTCCCCTTGATGACAAGGCAGTTGTTCTTCTGTAGGAGTTTATCTGCTTCTACTGCTTGATTTGTTGGAATGAATCCAAGATCTTTCATGGTGCCAAGGTTATTTTCAGTTTGAGCTTGAAAAAAAAGGGTCAAATATAAAATAAAAGTATTGTTATGACTCTATGGCCTTAAACTAAGCAACAGAAAAGAGCAAAAACCAAAAGTGTTGTAAATTTCTTTTCTGATAATACATAATACATAGTGAGCAGTTAAAATGAACTTACAGTATTGTGAATTAAATCCCAAATAGTAATGTTATATCACAAGCCCAAAAGTATAGCGTGTTTTGAACAAGTCCCAGTGGTGTTCCAAATGAATTTCAATTTTGAAAGTGCCGATGTTTCAATAGCCTGGAATTTGCATAATTAAAGTACCTATCCCTGTTATGGTTGATAATAATACATGAAAATCACTGTATTTTTTTTCAATGTATCTCCTATCAGCTATTTGACTTATTAGTAAGGTTGATATTCAACCACGGTCTTTAAGAAAAATAATTTCCATGATGTTTTCTGTGAGAAATCATATTTTCCATCATTATTTTATGGAAGAATGCACATCAATTAGAGTACTGTCACTGATAAACAGTAATCATAAAATTTATTTAACTCATACAAAATAAGTTGAGACTAAATTGATTTTGAAAATGAAATGTTATCCCCTTTCCTAACTAAATTCTGAAAAATTGTTCTCTTTACATTTAACTTTTAATCATTTCAAAATTGAAAAATTACATTAAATCAGTGCCATACAGCCAGCTATGAGCTGACCAAAGATAAAATCATACAACCAATCTATCTACTTTCAAACTAATCTATGTAATGTGACATGAAACTAAAATGACATGAAACAATAAAACTTAATACTCTTTTCTACCTCAAAGACTCAAGATTTCTAATGGATAGGCACACTGTACATCAAAGAAGTACTATTTTCATTTAAAAGCAACTAAACCTCATATGGATTCTTCTCATGAAAAGCCCATGTCAAAATGACTTCCTTTCAGGAGCAGAAGTCATAACAAGTTGATGACCATGACAGCCATAATGGGCATCAGATTGGCACAAATTTTAATTATAACCAACTGGACAGCATAACAAGTCTTTAAAAATTTCCATGCTGCTATTACCATATGATCAGGAGGAACACAATTTCCACATGGCTGATGTCTTGTTGCCACAGTGTTTAATTAGGAAATCAGACATCTTTAACTGAGTAGTCCATGTTGATATAAATCCATCAGTTCTGACGAAATAGTTATAACAGGATTTTCAGAATGGCAAATATGGCAGTCATATTGGATGTCTGAGCATCACCATTGTTATCAAGACAAGCGCATGAGTACCACCATTTTTATCAGGACAAGCACATGAGTACCACCATTTTTATTAGGACAAGCACATGAGTACCACCATTTTTATTAGGACAAGCGCATGAGTACCACCATTTTTATTAGGACAAGCGCATGAGTACCACCATTTTTATTAGGACAAGCGCATGAGTACCACCATTTTTATTAGGACAAGCACATGAGTACCACCATCTTTATTAGGACAAGCGCATGAGTACCACCATTTTTATTAGGACAAGCGCATGAGTACCACCATTTTTATTAGGACAAGCGCATGAGTACTACCATTTTCATTAGGACCAACTTGACCTTGGGGTGAATATATGTGTCAAGCTTCATAGCAGTTCTCCAAGTAGTTTAGGAGTAGTTGCAAAAAGATACTCGTGCTAATGGATGGACAGATGTTGGAAGAGAGACAATGGACAACAGGCCATTCCACAAGCTCTTCTGGTTTATTGTCAGTTGAGCTAAAATCTAGAGGTTAACGGTTTTTTAAAAAAATAAACCATTGTTCTAGGCTCCAAAAATGAAAACAATTTCCATCCTTATACGCTGATTAAAATAACTGAAATGATTTCATTTAATCAACAATAATAGAAATTCAACATTTCCTTATGTTTACCCAACACTTTCGGTTACTGGACAGTTGACTGCTATTATAATGTGCATACCTTACTCAGCTTGCAATGGTTTCATTTGATATGTGTCTTTTAATTATTATTATAATAATTTTATGTGCATGATATTTTGACTATTAACTGAAAACATCACCATAATCCGGATATACTGTGCAGACATATGCTTTATAGGACCAACAATGACAAAGATTCCATACAATGGAATAGAAACTTGAAATGGTGTTGTCTTTGTTTTCTTGTCTTTTTTTCTTTATTTAATATTTAAACAATTCTATTAATAAATGTTTGGAAAATTACACAACAAAGTTCAAATAAAATCTTACCATCATTATTAGTAAATTAAAATATTCACATCAATTGTGGCTTTTCCTTGAGAATGACACATTTGATGTGAAAACATACATTAAAAATAGAAATTATCAGCATTATCCTCTTAAGCTGAAATGTGGAAATGTAGCATTTAATTGGAACAGGTAATTCCCACATCACTGACTGTCACATGGAAATGTAGCATTTAATTGGAACAAGTAATTCCCACATCACTGACTGTCATGTGGAAATGTAGCATTTAATAGGAACAAGTAATTCCCACATCACTGACTGTCAGGTGGAAATGTAACATTTAACAGGAACAAGTAATTCCCACATCACTGACTGTCAGGTGGAAATGTAACATTTAATAGGAACAAGTAATTCCCACATCACTGACTGTCAGGTGGAAATGTAGCATTTAATTGGAACAGGTAATTCCCACATCACTGACTGTCAGGTGGAAATGTAGCATTTAATTGGAACAGGTAATTTCCACATCATTGACTGTCATGTGGAAATGTAGCATTTAACTGGAACAGGTAATTCCCACACCACTGACTGTCACATGCATGTGTATTTACATATCTACAAATTTTGTAAACGTTTGCAGGCAGTAAACTAGACTATGTCATTTAGATGGAAATATTGTTCTTAAAATGTTCCTCAGCAAATAATATTATTGTCCACCCCAGACCTAAGGAAAAGTACTCTGCATAATTTGAAGTGACTGCCAGTGTCATAAGCCTTATGAAAAGTATACTGCATGAAATCAACTCATCTCATACCTATACTCAGAATGAATAGTGAACCTAATATGTGTCAGCTAGTGTGACACCTACAATGCATAATTATTATGTGTAATAAATATGGAAAGTTCACCAATGAAGAAATATATATTTACTTCTGACCATGCTGCTCAAAGAGGGCCTTTTGAGTAGGCAAAGATGTGTATAGCAATGAAGAATGTATGTGATCATATATACAAATAATCAGTTTACATTAGAAAAGCATAACAATGTAGATCACATTGTTCTTTCTTGGTTGTAACATCACTGTAGTAATTGATGCATCCACATATCAAGTTTATGATTGTAACATAAACAGTACCAATAAATTAATACAATCTGAATAAAGTGACAGAAGCAAGAAATATCAGTGACAATGACCTATTTCTGCAATTTGGATGCAGCACTTATCAAGATGCATCCAGTCACCAAGGTTCATCATTATACATAAGGTAATATACATACCACATAACAAACATCCAACAGCCAAATGCCAAAATTGAAACAAAGACAGTAAAATATGACACATGATTCAATCAGTGCTTCATTTGTTTCAGAGATGCATATCATTATGAATTTCATGGTTCTAGCCTGAACAGTGCCTGATAAATGAATCTCAAACAAGCAATGTAACCCAAGTTGGTGAAACATAAAATATGGGTCAACATGAAATGTTATACAAGTACTCATTATGAAGCATCCACTAACCCATTTTCATGATCCCAGATAGAGTGGTGGGTATGCTAATAAACTATTTAGACATGAGCTAAAACTTACCCTATGCCAGTAAAATGTCAAATGCAGGTCATAATGATGATTTTTGCATAGGTATAATATTCATAGACATGCACAAATATAATTATCTAGTTTAATAATTCAAACATAAAGGATAAAAATCAAAATTGAACTGAATTCTATAAAGTTAAATATGGGTCACAGTGACATACTTTGAATATGAGAGTGTAGTACTTATCAAGATACATCCTCCCACCACGTTTCATCAATCCAAGTATAAAAGTATTATACAAATCTACCTAAATGCAAAAACTTAACATAAGCCAGTAAAATGTAAAATGACACCTTTCTTTTTAAGGGTGTGGTACTAAGAAAGATCCATCCAGTCATCTAGTTTCACAAGTTGTTTTAATAGTGACTGTGACTCAACTGAAGTGTGAACTGTGAGCCACAGTGACCCAGTTTTGTAATGATGGTGCAAAGATACATGCCCACAATTATATTTCAAAATTTGAAGTTTATTTCTGTGAAAGGTGCATGATATAACATGACAAATGCATCAATACATAAATCTGAACTAGCAAGATCAAAATTCCTTCCCTTTTTTTTGAAAAATACAGCCTGCATTGCATACAGACATTAAGTCGAATTCCATCAAGACAGCATGCTGCTTCCATATTTTTGTGACTGTGAACACAAGTTTACAAAGCTGCCAATGGCTCTCTATCCAATTAACCTCCCCTGAACAAAACAAGACAGATTTTCTATAAGAAAAATAAATTACTTCACCTTATTATTTCCTCTTCATTTTCATCGATTTCTCAAGAAACAAATGTGTCAACAAGCAAAGCAAAGTATTATCATGCTACTTACATTTCAATTGCTTTAGTCCCTCACTCTCTGGTCTTCTGCCAGGAACACCTGCAAAAGTGTAAAACGATTTTCACTCACAGAGTATAATGCAAGCAAAAGGTTGTTCATCCAATGAACATCCACTTGACAATTTTAAGACAATTCCATTCCATTCCATAATATATCAGACATTACCTGCATACAAGTTATCACCTAACTGCTGACCATTAAGCTACTGAATATTGGTATGTAGTATCACATCATTTTAACATATGCCTCAGTTTATGAAATTAATTTTCTTGAATATCAACGATTTTCATCGAAAACAATTAGTTATTGTCAGCAAAAAAAATGACTTAAATTTACTGATAAAAGGAATTATACCTGAATTATTAATAGTAGTGGAAGTAGCAGTAGTAGAGTATAACAGAAAGTGAGAACAATGCTGATGATATGGTGCCAATAAAAGTCATGTTCTACCAATGGAAATATAAACATTTTTCAAAAAAAGAGGCTGAGAAGATGAAACCTTCCAAATAAATGCAAACAAAGTACAAGAAGGTAAACTTAAAGGTTAAGGATATTAAAAACCTGTACAATTATACTAGAAATAAAAGTCAAAATCTTAAATTCTTAAACAGATGGTCATTTTTATTTTTACAAAATCCACCTTCCCTCAAAACGTTCAAGCTTTCAGCAAGTAGAACACCATCATATAGCTTCTACATCTTTCAATCTGAGTTCATATCAAAGTACATATGTCTCCCCACCCCCAGAACCTGGCCTGACAGGTTGGAGGAGGCTTTGGACCCTAACATCAGGGAAGGAACCTTTGCACCTGGTTTCCAAGTAAAATCATTTGAGTCTATCATTACGGAAATAGAACCATAGTTCCATACTCATTCCTGAGATGAGGAAGAACCATGTCTCCAAATTGTCTCTCTAATGAGAGGGAAAGATTGGGATAGGTTTGTCATCTTCCCAAAGTCCCTAATAGAAGTAGATGGGACTGACCCTACTAGTGACAACTGAGAACACTACTCATCCCTTCTTGATTGTCTTGAGAGAGATTTTCATCCCCCCTCCTCTTGTTGACTCTGAGAATGTCAAGGAAAAACAGGCATATTCAGAGACCCTGTTTACTCAAGCACATCCAGAACAATCAGTCAATTTCATGTAAACATCATGACTGATTTGATGAGAATATCACTGCCATATAAAGATCTCTGAATGAGAAACATCATCTACATCGGCTCCAAAACGCCTGTTTAGAAGACGGCACTTCATCATCTAAGAAGGCAGCCTTCAACTACATCAAAAGAACAATCCAATGCAAACTCATTGTTCAGCAATAAGGCAAATGAGAAAGTTCTCTATAGCAAAGATGAGATTCAGTGCTATGCAGGCAGGAATTCATAAAAAACTTCAATGATGCTTTGCAGACAATCTATGGCCACAGTCATCGAGATTATCTCGAATATTTAAAAAATGGTCAGAACACTTCAAAATCAAGAAACAGCCATCCATTAATGAGGAGACAATTGGTCACCTGCCCCAAGTAGAAATCAATATATCATTTGCTGATGATCCAACACTGAATGAAACTGAGAAAACTGTTAGCTGAAAAAGCACATGGAGCAGATGCTATACCAGCAGAAGTCTACAAAGCTGGAGATGCACGCATGGCAGAGAAATTGACTGAACATACCCCATACAAAGATACATCCCTTATCCACTTGTACAGGCAGAAAGTTGACAGGCAATCCTAAAACAAACATCATGGCATCTAATTGCTGTCAATAGCGGACAAAATCCTCGCCAGAATTCTGCTGGAGCACCTCATGTATCACAGTGATCAATGGCTCCTACATGAGAATCAGTGTTGCTTCTGGAAAGGATCACAGACTCATACATATGGTGTTTGCAAATCGTCAACTACAGAAGAAATGCTAGGAAGACACTTTCAACCTGTACATGGCATTCATTAACATGATAAAAGCCTTTTAAACAGTCAGCCATGAAGGCCTTCAGCAGATGAAAGCAAACGTTTGGTTGCCCTGAGAAATTCATTGTGATAGTTCAGCAATTCAATGATGGCGTGCTAGCTATAGTCAAGTCATCTGAACCATTCCCAGTTACCAATGGAGTCAAGTGAGGATCTATGCTGGCCCTCATCTTCATCTGCATGATTTTATCTGCCATGCATAATGATCCCATACCAGTACTATGACAATAGGATCTACATAAGATACTGGAATGATGTCAAGCTCTTCAATCTGCGGAGACTAGAGATCAAAACAAAATTACAGGAAGTGACAGTTTGTTTGCTGATGACTGTTCTCAAATGTCAGTCTAAGCACAATAGAGTATGGGCCATTTCTCTTGAGCTTGTAACACTTTTGATGTCACAATCAGTATCAAGAAGACAGAGGGGATGACCAGGAAACTCCTAAGTAAAGCCTACCATCACAACAAATGGCCAAACCATTTAAACAATGGAAAAATTGTTCACCTATCATGTGCAGTACACATCAATAATCAAACCAATGGCAAAATTGCTAAAGCAAGTGTGGCCTTTTGGTAGAATATGCACAAATATGTGGGGGTGCAGAGGCATCAGTCTAAAAAACAGAAGTGAAGGTTCACAAAGTCACTGTGTTGCTGATCCTGCCTTATGCATGCAACCTGTGTACCGATGCCATGGGAATGGGCTTCTTGAGAAAACTGATGAGGATAAGATGGCTGGACACCAATGCTCTTTTATCAACATGCATTTCAAGCATGCACACTCTGCAGATGATGTCTTTGATGAGATGGACTGGCTCAGTCACCAGGACATCAAAAGAGTGACTACAAAAGAAGATCTTCTATGGCAAGTCAAAGGAGGCAAAGTGATGGCTTGGGTGGTCAGAAGAAATGTATCAAAGATTCCCTCAAGTCATCCATGAAACACTTCATTATTGACCCTGAATCTTGGGAAGATCTTGCACAGGACCACTCCACCTGACACGTTCTCATCCATACTGGATCTACAGACTCTGAACTGAGGATACTTGCAAAGGTAGACAAAAAAGTGAGCAGTGTAAGTCTCAGAACTACATCACATATTCTAGTGACCAAATGGCATCGACTGCCAAATGTCCCACAAACAGTTCTGAGCACAAAATGGCCTTATTATCCACTCACACACTCACAGAAAAATAACCAGATAGCAATGTCATGGTCATCTTTAAACTTAAAGAATGAAGAAAAACAACAAAATTATCTCCAAAATATATGAGCATCTACTTAGCAATATGATGAATTTATCAACAGCTATAATAATTTTAGATCTTTTGCGTCACATGTTATGAAAGACACACATGTTGATACCATTCTTATCACTGCAATTTTGTGCACATATCACAGATCATCATAGGTATGATAGAGAATGCAAAAGGATGTCAGTAAAAAGATACATAATCATTCTGACTGTTTTCCTTCCAAAACCTTAAAAGTCCTAAGTGTTCTTGAATACTTGGAGATTTCCAAGGGTGAGCCATCAAACTTGCCCTAGGTCCACATCAGTGCATTCATTCTAAAAATACAAAACAATGACAGTTCCAAAAGAAATTATATATTTCAATGGCATGCCATTGATGTTTCTCACATATATCTAATTTGTAACTGCATTTACGGAGATATAAACCCTACCTGGTTCTTCACCTGGTCCTGCTGAAGATGCAGACTTGACTAATTTGAATATCTGAGTCATATTTGTATCTATCATCTGCTTGAATCTTGTATCTTGTTCTTGTAACTTTGTATCCATTTTTTCCTCTAATGATTGCATAGTATCTGTTAGGGACTCCACCACAACATTCTGAAAGGCTTCTATAGTTTCCTTCTTAAAAGCAATAAGTCCTTTCTGACAGTCTCTGAATTCCTCTTTCAAATTATCAATGCTTTCCTCAACTTTGACTCTATGTTTACCAAGTTCCTGTTTGAAATCCCTTACACATTCACTTAGAACTTTCATTTCCAAATCCGGACTGAAGAAAGCATCAGCTGAGTCATCATTGATCTATAAGAGAATGACATGATATGAGTATTATTTCCCTCAGCAGTGGCATGATATGAGTATCATTTCCCTCAGCAGTGACATGATATAAGTATTATTTCCTTCAGCAAATTACTAAACATTAAATTGAGGTAAATACATATACAGTTTTTACATATTTTTATTTTACATATTTGATAGAAATTATAAATATAGAGTATAATCTTGCTTTACCAAACCAAATAGGCTTGAACATCCATGATCTCTACATTTCAGTTCTGGCAAAATAGCTATTCTTTATATGGAGATTGGTTCTGGATGAGTCAAACAACACACCTGCAAAATCTAAATTAATTTATCTCTTGCTTGAATTGAAAATCAATGGGACTTAAATCTTGTAGCATCAAAACATCGTCACTTTGTGAAAATCAATCATTACCAGGAGGAAACATGTCACCATTAAATTGGGCACCTTCCTTATGGAAAACACTGAATCACAGAGGTCTGTGTTAAAGCAAAACCTTTCAAAATGGGTACTGAAGCAGAAATTGCAGATTATATAGGAAAGATTGGAAAAAACCTCACTTATTTAATCTATACATAAGGTAAAACATGTCAAAATTGTATAACTTAAAGCTATTTTGTTTTCATTATTTGAGTTTTTGAAATTTCTCTTCTGAATAATTAGAACCATTTAATTTAACCAAATCTCCAAATATTTTACAAAATTTAAGCATAGTAAAATCAGAGATTTGTTTTAACCTACTCATGGTAATGTCCCATTAAATGTAAATTAATGTTCCTAAAGAGTTACTCAATGAGATTTTAATTTATCCATTGCTTTACTATTCGTTGTGACCAATCCAGTGGCCTAGTGGTTAGAGAGTCCGCCTTGGAAGCGGAAGGTCACAGGTTTGAACCCTGGCCAAGACAAACCCTTTCAAAACAAGAAAAACCCTGGCCAAGACAACACCCTGGCCAAGACAAACCAAAGACATAAAAATGGTACTAGCAGCTGCCTTGCTTGGTGCTCAGCATTAAGAGGTTAGGGTTAGGATTGGTCGGCCTGGTGTCACGATAAAGTGACTGGATGGGACATCATGCTACATGTCTGTGGCATGATGCCCCAGAGTTAGACATCACTATACCTGTCACATCGCAGACATTGTAGCGATATGACTGAAAAGTTGTTAAAGCTATGTTAAAAATCCAAATCACATACTATTCATTGTCATGTCCTCAAGCATGGGCTATTTCCATAACTGTAGCACAATTCCAACAATTTTAAGGTGATAACTAAAGCTTGTATCAAAGTCTAGCTTACATTCAACATTTCAGACAATCAATGGCACTCCGAAAGCTCATTCTTGCTCTTTCTTGATCTCTAGGACTGATTTTCCCACTCCATGTAGTTTAATCAAACAAGTTTCTACTGTATGTTAATCACACATGAAAAACAGAAGCTCCCATGTACAAAAATTGTCTCTTTATATATATATATATATATATATATATATATATATATATATATATATATATATATATATATATATATATATTAAAGACAAAATTCATTAATATATAGCTATATATGTAATGTAATATATGTGATGTCACATAAAATGTTGCCATAATTATGTAAACAAAACCCAAGGGCCCCCAATAACCACAAAGAAGTTATGTTTATGATAAGATATGATAAAATATTTTATAAGTGAAGTGGAAACAATGTACATGCATTGTCATGAGCCAGTAAAGTCTACATGAAATGTTTTCAATTCACTCATAAAATATATATAGGTTATTGACTGAGTATAACAAAATGTGACAAAAGATGTATGAGCTTGTGAGTTATGCCACATGAATGAAGGTCCAATATTTTTCAATACTCAGTCAATAACCTTTTTATTATACACTTACAAACAATCATATTAATCATTCTGTTATATTAAAGGAAAAATACAACTGAAACAATAAAATTATTTTGTTTTATTTCATATTTTATGTGTTCTTCAATTTATGAATGAAACCTGAGCACCGTGCATTAATATACGCTATTTTACTACCATGAACATACCCTTCAGCAGTGAACAAAACTTAGCTTGCCACAGAGAATGGAATGTTATGTAGCCAAAGAAAAACAACCAAATATTGAAATAAAAAATAACTGATGAAATGTTTCTGTGTTCTGTAATCTGCATGATTTTATTTGGTGGTGCTCTGGCTTTTGAGAGTGTGGTAACTGTTTTTTTTCCTGACAGAGTGATTCATGATTCTAATCTGAACTCACACATTTTCACTAACAATGTTCATCAATGTCCCCAGGGTATTGTGTCCCGTCTTACATTATGTCAATGTCCCCAGGGTATTGTGTCCTGTCTTACATTATGTCAATGTCCCCAGGGTATTGTGTTCTGTCTTACATTATGTCAATGTCCCCAGGGTATTGTGTCCCATCTTACATTATGTCAATGTCCCCAAGGTAATGTGTCCCATCTTACATTATGGCAATGTCCCCAGGGTATTGTGTCCCATCTTACATTATGGCAATGTCCCCAGGGTATTGTCTCCCATCTTACATTATGTCAATGTCCCCAGGGTATTGTGTCCCATCCCCAGGGTATTGTGTCCCATCTTACATTATATCAATGTCCCCAGGGTATTGTGTCCCATCTTACATTATATCAATGTCCCCAGGGTATTGTGCCCCATCTTACATTATATCACTGTCCCCAGGGTATTGTGCCCCATCTTACATTATATCACTGTCCCCAGGGTACTGTGCTCCATCTTACATTATATCACTGTCCCCAGGGTACTGTGCCCCATCTTACATTATATCACTGTCCCCAGGGTACTGTGCCCCATCTTACATTATATCACTGTCCCCAGGGTACTGTGCCCCATCTTACATTATATCACTGTCCCCAGGGTACTGTGCCCCATCTTACATTATATCACTGTCCCCAGGGTATTCTGCCCCATCTTACATTATATCACTGACCCCAGGGTACTGTGCCCCATCTTACATTATATCAATGTCCCCAGGGTACTGTGCCCCATCTTACATTATATCAATGTCCCCAGGGTACTGTGCCCCATCTTACATTATAGCAATGTCCCCAGGGTACTGTGCCCCATCTTACATTATATCACTGTCCCCAGGGTACTGTGCCCCATCTTACATTATATCAATGTCCCCAGGGTACTGTGTCCCATCTTACATTACATCACTGTCCCCAGGGTACTGTGTCCCATCTTACATTACATCACTGTCCCCAGGGTACTGTGTCCCATCTTACATTACATCAATGTCCCCAGGGTATTGTGTCCCATCGGCTAGAGTAATGTCTTTAAGAAAAGGATCGATATTCATTTTGAAATTGCAATGTTTCACAAGATTCCATGTACACTATAAAAGAATGTTATTCAGAATGAACAAAAGTGTACCGTGTACACTAGATTTAACATGCTCATGCATCTGATGATTGATACATTGTATCAAATGTTAGTATAATGTGCTTTCTCTCTCTCTCTCTCTCAATTTGTATTTTTTCATGCAATTCTAAGTTTCCTGGATGTAGACCTATTCATGGTTTCTTTATTTAATTTTGGTGGTTGCTACATTTGATATTTTTTTAAAATTTCAATTTGGACAAGAGCTGTATCTATCTGTCACATAAGCGTAATGAAACCAAATATTCACTAAGACAGTACTTCAATAGATCTGGGTGGATGTTTTCTATTGTCCTATGCTCTCTCTTCACATTCCATAAGCATATCCAAACATTTGTTTACATCTTGCTGCATCACCACTTCATGGTTTTGTGCTTTTTGCAGATTTTATTTGACATTTTCAACATCACCAACATTTCAAGTTTGATCAAAGTCAGACCAGAAATACAGGTTCCAAAATCATAACAATATCATCCAATCCAATGCCAGATCTAACTCATTATGAAACCTGTACAAGATCCTCATGGTGAATCCTCATCATTCAAGCTTAACCCACACCAGACCAGAAATATGGTCAAAGAATGCTAAACATGCTCAATCTACCTCGAGATCAACTCATTAATATGTGTTGATCTTGCTCAAATTTGTTTGAGATTTTGACATAAACAGATCCAAGATTATTACTAAGATGCAAGTGTTTTGCTGAATATTGAACCCATCCAAGATTTTAATAATATCAGCTTCGATTTCAAGTTTGATCACAATTTAAACATGAATATGGTTTAAATTCAGCCAATCAGATGCAAGATCACCTGATTAGCATGTGTGGATCTTACTCAAAATTCAACTGATCCACAATATCAATTCCATGTTTGATCAAACCATGCCAACAATATTACCTCAGCCATTTGGAAAAGGTTAATGACCCAATTATTTAAGTATACGGACCGCTCTGGTGGTCTAAGTGGTTAGAGTCTATGCCTCAGATGTGGGAGGTTGAGTCATACCAAAGACTTATAAAAATGGTACTTGCAGCTGCCTCACTTGGCACTCAGGATTAAGAGGTTAATGTTAGGACTGGTCTACCTAGTGTTAGGATAATGTGACCAAGTGGGACATCATGCTACATGTCTATGGCACACTAGACATCACTATAAACTGCAACACTGCAAACATCATAGCAACATGAATGAAAAATTGTTAAAATCCAAAGATCACACAAAGGTTTAAGCATATATTCCATGATTTATCAAAATCAGATCACAAACATGGCCTCCAGGATACTAATAAGGCCTGCAAATCAGGTGCAAGATCACCTCAATGATAGGCATGGATGTTGCTCTTTATGAAACCAGTCTTAAATTTTCATAATATGAACACATATTCCAAATGAGCTTGAAATCTGATCAGAAATATTGATTCCAGAGTGATAAGTTTAATTTCTGATGGATGAATGGATGCAGGGATATACCAGATACTTCACTGTCAGCATGTTTTTCATTCGAAGAAAAGAAAACAAATATTTTAGCATTTTTATTAACACATTTATTATGCAGACTGATACAGTGAACATTGTTGGGGTTGAGGTAGAATCAATAGAGTGGTTGGGTCCAACATTGTTGGGGTTGAGGAAGAATCAATACACAGTGGTTGGGTCCAACAGACTTTAGAGCCTTACATATCTAAATCAAATATGATATTATACTTGTGAGTTTACCTTCTAGGATTTTTCTTTTGTTTATTTCTGCATTCAAAACTGAGTTATGTGACTCTTGCAAACTTGTAGACTAGATTGGTTAAAGACATTTCACCCAGTTTACCAAGTGACACTTATCCACTTTGATTTCTCTGTTATTTTAAAGCATGATTGTGAGTGTGATAGGAGATAAATTCCCTAAGTAAACAATAGTATCATGTTTAAATGAAAAGAAAATAGTTCCATATTTATTTATATTGTGGTGTCATGTCAATTGTTCTCACACTGATACATTTCAGTTTCTTGCCATCAAATATATAATAATCTAGAACTTGATTTGTTGGCAACGTTAAATTGATAGAGCATTTAATTTCAATGGTACAGCATGTTACAGAAGTCTATACAATAAACATGTGGATGCACATATGGATAGATAGAGGAGCTGATAAATGGGCATGATAATATCATACACTATGCCCTATGGCAGGTGACAAAAATTCAATTTACAATCATTTTATGTGGTAAAACATTTACAGAAGTCGATACTATAAACTGACTTTGTATAAAGCCTGTCAAAATACAGTCTTGACTATAAACAGGAGCTGAGCTGAGTCTAAAGTTAGCTGCTTCAAATTACTCCTTGTCAAGGTCACATTAGCTGTACTACATAGCTAACCTTAGTATATCTAACCTGACTAATATAGAAAGGTCAGTAATTGATGATCACATATCAATAAACTCGCTGCAGATTTAAACTCTAGATAAGAATTTCATCAACTTACTCTCTGTGTTTTGGAATTATGGTATTTTTAAAAAAATATCTAGCATGATCAACACCACAAGACACAAATGTATAAGTCCATATTGTGTCTTAATCATCAAAGCTGTAATCATTCTTTTCAGAATGCATTACAAGATTATTTCAAGGTGCATTTGATTCTATGGCACCATTTGGTAAGTGTTCTCAAGTATCAAGTACAGTCCTAAATATTTTATCAACATTGTTTACATTGACAAACCTCCTTTATCAACATAGCTTACATTAAGAAACCTCCTATATCAACATTGCTCACATTGATAAACCTCCTATATCAACAATGCTTATATTAAGAAACCTCCTATATCAACATAGCTTGCATTGACAAAGCTCCTATACTGACAAAAAAGCAACATCCATGGCCTATTTGTTAATACCAGACTTGTCATGCTTATGTCAATGTTGAGATAAAAATAAATGTATGTATCAACAGAAACCCTAAGTCGCAACGTAACAATTTTTTTTTTCTTCTAATAATTTTTTTCAACAACCTGCAAGTTCTAATTAGCATGTAAATAACAACTGTACAGCCATGTGCTACTGGAGACAATGAATACTGTAGTGATATGTTTAGTCTCATGTATTGGTTGACAAATGGATACAGATCAAGCCAGGACTACTGTCTTTTGTATGTAATTTCTAACAGGATGTGACCAATACATATATTTCTATAATAATAATAATAATAATAATAATGACCTTATTTAAAGATGGTAACACAATTAGCTAAAAACTAATTTACCTTGAGGCCCTCATACAAAGGAATTTATTTATTTTAGCTGCATCTCTGATGCCACTGGATATACTGGGTTTGGAAGAAGGAAATAGAGCGGGCATTTCTAATCTCAACTGGAATACAATTCCAGAGCAGAGTTCCAGAGTATTGGAAACTTTTTTTAAATAACTCCTTATTTGGTTTGGGAATTTTATACTGTTTGGTAGACATTGATCGCAGGTGGGGAGTATTACCAGGTAGCCTATACTGGAATAGTGATTGTAAATATTCAGGAGCACTATTATGAGGTATCCTGTACATTAATTTGGCTTTTCTCAAACAGATTCGGTCTTTAATAGGTAATATTTTTTAACCTCCCAGCCAAATTTTCCTTGCTTTCTTTCTGGATTGATATTAGCCCAAATGCTCTTTTTTGAAGATGTTCCAGCTTTGCTATGTTTTTATCATTTGAATTACCCCATACAGTAGTCTAAATAGGGTTGTACGTAACTTATAAAATGGTTTTCTGTGCCTTTCTGGGAGAAAATGTCTTATCCTACTGAGAAGCCATAAACTTGAATTGACTTTTTTACTGATATGTTTGATATGTTCAGTCCATGATAGGTTATTATCTACCTGAACACCAAGTAGTCTATCATGACAGACCATTAGCAAATTTTTATCCTTCCATGTCAGACATAGTTCATTACTATCAAGATTTGTCCTTCTTTGCCGTATTGAGATAAGTAATATTTTAGTTTTACCAGTATTTACCACCATGCCGTTGCTTGTGCACCAGTTTTCCAGTTTGTTTAGGGCATTCTGTCAAGAAATTTCGAGTTCATGCTTTGTGTTTTGGATGTCTGATAATGTTGTGTCATCTGCATTGAGATCTGTAGATGATATTGAGTCTCTTAGTAAAAGTGGTAGGTCATTAATAAATAAAATAAATAGTAATGCACCTAGAATTGAGCCTTGTGGTACTCCATATCTAATTGTTTCAGGTTCAGACAGAACATTATTTATGTAAACATGTTGTGTTCTCTCACTTAAGTAAGAAGTAAACCATCTAATTGTTCTTTCATCACACTGGTAGATTTTCAGTTTCTTCAAAAGGATTTCATGATCCACCATGTCAAAAGCTTTCCTGAAATCTACAAATACAGATCCTATTATTCTACCTTGGTCAAGTGCTTGAAGCCATTTCTCACAGGAATATTTTTGTCTAAAGCCTGATTGATTAGGGTGTAACAGCAAGTGTTTGGTTAAATATGCCATGAATGAGTCATGGACATGTTTTTCAATTAATTTTTACAAGTTTGGTAGTATTGAGATTGGTCGGTAGTTATCAGCATCATCCTTAGAACCAGATTTGTGAATAGGAGTTACTTTTGCAGTTTTCCATATTTTGGGGACAGATGAAGTTGCAATACTTAAATTAATTATGAATGTTATACTATCTACAATAAACATATTGATTTTATATTACACAAAGTTAAAACAACTGTAAGTTGTCAATATACAGCTGCATTTTACACTGACTTTGTTGTCATTTGATCAAACTTTCCATTGTTTATTTTCTTAAATTGTAAATTCTACTCAGTGATGACTGGTCATCCTTAAAGAAATGTCACTTGTACACAAGTCAAAGCGAAATCTATTTGTTCAGCCCCCCACACCTGACTTATCTTGGCATCCACCGATGTTTACGATATAACATCTGGTCCAAGGATGCTGAGGTAAATGATTTGACTCTACATATATTATACTTTCAAGCAAGCATGACACACTGATCAAATGCATAATTTGAAAGTATTTGAAACCCTTTTTTTTACATGATTTTAGTCCCTTTGTTTGCATAAAATATGTAAATTGGCTGATTAACTATATTTCAGTTTAAGAAATGGACAACAACTAAGATTTACCAGTAACAATTAGCTAGGCCTCAGTCTAACAAATAAACTTTGTAAGATCAACCCAAATAATAATAATAATACTTTATTTTCTGATGACATAACTCACCTAGCCAAATATTAGCTAATGTTACATGAGGCCCTTGTGGGCATGTAATAATTTATACATGTACACAATATATGCCGGGCATTTCACAGCTTATTTCGTAATGGTAATACTGCAATGAAATTCCACTTCCTTGATAAACTGCAGCTCATGTCCAACATTCTTTGTCTAGAACCACCAGCCCATATAAATACTCATGTCTAACATTCTCTGTCTAGCCCCACCAGCCCATATAAAGACTCTGTTTCAAAGCCAAGATTTTGCCTACCTTTTTGATGCAAGCAACAGCATCCTGACATGCCTCAAGGGATTGACGATGGGATGGATCTGTTAATTTAATAATTTCTGTTAATAACTCAATAATTTCTTCTATGTTCTGCTTTCTGGCAAAATCTGTCATATTCATGTCCTCAGAATGCATCACAGTGTTCCGTATAGTTATCACCTGAAAGGATTAATGGTACTGTACATTTCCATCTTTATATACCACCACGTTGGTCAGTTCTGTGTGTCGGGTAATTCTGCATGACGATATGTCATTTCTTTAAACATTTGATCAGGTATTATTTTTAGTCAAAAATACAATTTGTATCAAGAAAGAATCATTGTCATTTAATTAAGGAAAGTGACATTAATAAAGTGTACATGAGTATGTGTGATTTGGATTCTTAATGTAGCTTTAAATTTTTTAAAGTCATATAGCCACGATGTCTGCAGTGTGGCAGTTTATTGTGATGTCTAGCACTTGGGCATCATGCCGCAGACATGTAGCATCATGTCCCACCCAGTCACACTATCCTTACACCAGTCCCATTAGTCCTAACAATGACCTCTTAATGTTGAGCACCTTGTGAGGCTGCTGTTAGTACCATTTTAATAAGTCTTTGGTATGACTCAGCTAGGCTTCAAACCCATAACCTCCTGCATTTTAGGTGGGTGCTCTAACCACTAGGCCACCGGAGCAGTCATAAAGTGTACAAAAATATTCCACATTTCTACTCTAAATGCAAACGAAAATGTGATTTCTAAATGTCAATATGAAGACACACTCCATGACCTTCTTGAACATGTAACCCAGAAAAATCTATTTAATATTTATCTTTTAGAATCATACAAAAATAAATATTTTATTTAAAAGAGGGGAATGTTTACCTTACAACAATACTGCATCTTAATCCAAGTTTCTAATTTTGCAAGTTGTCCACACATACTTTATCATCTGCTATTCAACATGTCAAATTGCTGCTAGAATGGGATTCTCAAGAAATTCCCTGGCATATAGTCTGTTTCTAAATTCTTTTGTATTTGTTTTCCCCATAAATGAAACATTATAAACACATTACATCCTATTCATTGTTGTTTCTCTTCCACAAAATATCATATATTTATACAATGTTGAACTTTTACAAATTTTTAACAAGATAGGTTTAGTTTGCTTAATATCTCCTGCCATTTTGTGGTATTGTTGCATTAAATTTTGTAAAACCAGCTACAAACCTGGCCTAAATTACTCAGCTGAAATACTGACATTAAGAGTCTGAAGTAATGTATTTCATTTCCATAGCCCGATGCATACATCTTTTCAAAGCTAGACGCAGAATAGACCAAGATATTGCGAGTCATGAAAACACAGGGGTGTTATCACGTGTCTCCAAAATTAATGTTATTTAGACAGAATATTTTGGTGACAATGGCCTCTTTTCAAACAGTAAGCATTGCAGTATTTTATTTTTGTCAAATTCGATATGCGTTTTGCATCAGTGTTGGTGAAGGACACCTTATGTGTGCAGAAAATCCCAACAGCGGTGTATGTGTATATTTCAATCTAAAGATATTCATACAGACAAACTGATACAGTACAGTCCCTTTTGAACAATCTAGACATAAAATAAGTCTTTTAATAAAAAAAACTTGTTGATATGACAAATTTTCAAGATATGGTGACTAACATTAAGTTCAGTGAAAAATCAAACTTGGTATAAGACATTTTAACAAAAACACTGTCTCATATCAAATATGGCACAAATCATAATGAATCAGTGAAATATATCAAAAGTTAATGGGTGCAAATGTAATTCATAGTTGGCATGACAGAAGTGATGGACAGATGGACATGGGTAAGCATTCATTTGTTTCCTGAGCTACAGAACATGGTGCAATGTGTAAAAGATGAATCATTATGTCACAACCAAGATCAAATGAGCAGCAAACAAATACATGGTTTTGTTAAATTATAAGTGAAACTTATTCTTGGTCACACTAGACAAAACGTAGCACAGTGTACACAAGAAAACAATATTAATGTATTTCATGTGCTTTTTACCCTCTGTATCAAGATCTGGCCTTGTGGAGACAGTTTTGCCTGGAATTGCTTACAGCTGGTCATAAGGCTCAGGATGGCTTGTGTATCACAGTGGGCTGGTCCTGTGTTGGTTACATTTTGGCCTCTGGGCATGTACAGCTTGGCACATTCCCATGGAGTGACAGGCCAAGCTGCAACATCACAGTTGGCTGGGTATATTCTTTCGGGTCTACTGTGAAGATCTAATAATTCCCCCAACCAAGTATCACACACCTTTTTGGATGGGCATGGCGGAGACATCTGCCATTTACGGGTACCCTTGATATATTGCACATTATCATGTTTACAACTTGTACATTGTGGAATAGGTACTGATGTTCCATCATAAAGTTTCTTTAATAAATTTTGGTGCATAGCATCAACCTCTTCCTGTATAAAGGGGATGATTCCATTTTTTAAATAATACAAAGCCAGCCCAACTCGGAGCCAGTTCTGGTACTCAGGGTCATGGACCTTTGAAGCAAGATCTGATGTAGCCATCTTGACACTGTCACGGATCAGACAGGAATGCTTTCACAAGTCATGACCTGGAGTAGAAATATGCAGTTTAGAAACCCTTTCGAATGCATACAATCTCCTTTCATTATATTTTATTCTAATACTAAAACATAACCAGTGGTATGGAAATTCAAATGACACATTGTAATTAGTACAAGATAAAAATGTGAAAATCAAGGGTTCCACTGAGCACTCAAAATGTGAAAGGATAGAAAAAGCTATAAAAATCCACTCTTCCAGTTAGATAATTGCTAAAAATATTTGCCCAGAATGAATTTGCATTGGACCTGCTTTTGGGCAATATGTTGATAATGTTAATTTCCTAAATTCAATCCTGTCAAAGGTTTTTTCCAGAACTTTTTATGTGGCCCTTCTAATACCAGTTCCTTCTAATACCAGTTCCAAGTAATTATAAACAAAATCCAATTTGCTATCCTCTCTTGAAGTACTGAAGAGTGAGAGCAAATCATGAGCTTGATTAAAATAATGTCTTGTATAAAATATGGACTTTCAATAAATAAAGTGAGCAATATCCTTGTACAAAGAACACTTTCAATGAATAAATTCAGCACTATTTGTTTATAAGGTATGAACTTTCAATGAATGATGACATCAATATTCCTATATAAGGTATGAACTTTCAATGAATGGTGACATCAATATTTCTATATAAGGTATGAACTTTCAATGAATGATGACATCAATATTCCTATATAAGGTATGAACTTTCAATGAATAATGACATCAATATTCCTATATAAGGTATGAACTTTCAATGAATGATGACATCAATATTCCTATATAAGGTATGAACTTTCAATGAATGGTGACATCAATATTTCTATATAAATGTGGACTTTCAATGAATAATGACATCAGTATTCCTATATAAGGTATGAACTTTCAATGAATGATGACATCAACATTCCTATATACGGTATGAACTTTCAATGAATGATGACATCAATATTCCTATATAAGGTATGAACTTTCAATGAATGATGACATCAGTATTCCTATATAAATGTGGACATTCAATGGATAAAGTCAGCAATATTCTTCCACAGAACACCATTTAATTTAAAAGGAACACTCCTCAACCCTAAATTAGCACTTAATACTTAATACCCAATTCGGTGAATGATTGGAAAATTCACTCAGGTGTCAGAAATACACTTACAATTTGAGTAGTGCAAGTGAATTTTCAACCCTGATGTTGATGATAAAAATACCAAGGCCACTGTCATTAAGAGAAGTCTCACTAACTGTATACATTCAGTACTAGCACAGGAACAGTCAATTTAATTATTTTAGAATGAATTTGTTTCCAATCCAAAATCTCTTTGTAATTAAACTTGCAGAAATAAAATGTTTCAACTAATGAACTTGTAACAATTCTTATATATTAAATTACTGCCAGCAGTGCTAGCTTTTTTTTCTCAGTAGACAAATTTAGTAATCTGGCATTCTGAATTCACATGAGAAGATATTTGAGAGTCACAAATCTTTTGTCATATAAGTAATTCTGCATGATATTATGTTGAGAAAAGGACATCAAGAGGTACTGCAAAATAGTGATACTTGGCAAAAATATACATTAATTCCCTTCTTGGTTTTTGTTCCTTTATTTTATAATACCTAGTATGGAAATAATTAATTCAAGTTACTTACTGTACCTACTATCACAATGGATTGCAAAGTTCAATACAGTTTTTCATCCAAAAATTATTTATTTTTTTTTTCTGTCGATGTTTTCACAAGTGTATCATGAAGGTCAAAATATAATCCTGACCAGTGCTAAATGATCCTCTAAGTAGGCCCAGTCATAATGATCCTCTATGTAGACCCAGTCTTAATGATCTTCAATGTAGGCCCAGTTTTAATGATCCTCTATGTAGACCCAGTCTTAATGATCCTCAATGTAGGCCCAGACTTAATGATCCTCTATGCAGACCCAGTCTTAATGATCTTCAATGTAGGCCCAGTTTTAGTGATCATCTATGTAGACCCAGTGCTTAATGATCCTCTATGTAGGCTCAGTGCTTAATGGTTATTTAAGTAGACCCAATGCTTAATGATCCTCTATGGAGGCCCAGTGCTTCATGATCCTCTAAGTAGGCCCAGTACTTAATGGTCCTCTAAGTAGGGCTAGTGCTTAATGGTCCTCTAAGTAGGCCCAGTGCTTCATGATCATCTGAGTAGGCCCAGTGATTAATTGTCCTCTAAGTAGGCCCCAAGCTTAATGGTCCTCTAAGTAGGCCCAGTCTTAATGATGATCCTATATGTAGGCCCAGTCTTAATGATCCTCTATGTAGACCCAATGCTTAATGATCCTCTATGTAGGCACAGTCTTAATGATCCTCTTTGCAGGCCCAGTCTTAATGATCTTTTATGTACGCCCAGGGCTTAATGATCCTCGAAGTAGGCCCAGTCTTAATGATTGTCTACGTAATCCCAGTGCTTAATGATCCTCTAAGTAGGCCAAGTCTTAATGATCCTCTATGAAGGCCCAGTTTTAATGATGATCCTATATGCAGGCCCAGTCCTAATGATCCTCTAAGTAGGCCCACAGCTTAATGATCCTCTAAGTAGGCCCAGTGCATAATGGTTCTTTAAGTAGATGCTGGAATGCTTAATGATCCTCTATGTAGTCCCAATGCTTAATAACCCTCTAAGTAGGCAGAGTGTTTAATGGTCCTCTAAGTAGGCCCAGTCTTAACGATCCTCTAAGCAGGCCCAGTCACAATGATCCTCAATGCAGGCCTAATCTAAATGATCATCTAAGTAGGCCCAGTGTTTCATGATTCTCTAAGTAGGCCCAGTGTTTAATGGTCCTCTAAGTAGGCCCTATGCTTAATGGTCCTCTAAGTAGGGCTAGTGCTTAATGGTCCTCTAAGTAGGACTAGTGTTTAATGGTCCTCTAAGTAGGACTAGTGTTTAATGGTCCTCTATGTAGGACTAGTGTTTAATGGTCCTCTAAGTAGGACTAGTACTTAATGGTCCTCTAAGTAGACACTGGTATGGGTGTGTGTGTGTGTGTTCATAATTTTGATTTTTAATGTAGCTTTAAAAAAAATTCAGTCATATCGCAATGAGGTCTGCAGTGTGGAAGTTTATAGTGTTGTTTAGCCTTTCATTAGCATTAGAAACATTTTCATTGCATGTCCATTTCCCCACCAAAAAGAAAACACATTTTGCTTCTGCATGTTTATTATTCAAAGTACTTTTCTGCACTCTTTAAGAAAAAGTGTCTAGGTCAAGACTAAATCACATACACTGAAGCTGTAATAATAGTAATAATAATAATAATAATAATAATAATTAGTAGTAGTAGTACTATTTTATACTAATGACTAGACATTGATGTTCAACCCAAACGATTAAGAAAGTTAATTAGCGTGTCCTCATACCAGTTAATTAGTCAAACTGGCTCATGCTGGTTTAACTAAGTTTAGCCATCTGCAGATCATGCATGGCTGACCAAAAAATAAATAATTGGGAGCATCACAGGAGAAAGTAAAATGTGTCACATGGATGCTTTACACAGAGAGAATATGTGTCCTCAGAGAATGTCATGTGACATATCTAACCCACAACGTTTGGTCTCCTTCTATATTCATTCCACTATGACTTGTCTTCATATTTCCTGTTCTGGAGATACCATAGTGTGATTTTGTTTCATCTCCTTAGTCATATTCTTTCCTGGGTTAAAGGAGTGTTACTGAAGATGTCAATGTATATTTTGCATGTGGTGAAAAGTGGATTACTGAAGATGTCAACGTATATTTTGTATGTCGTGAAAAGTGGATTACTGAAGATGTCAACGTATATTTTGTATGTGGTGAAAAGTGGATTACTGAAGATGTCAATGTATATTTTTTGTCGTGAAAAGTGGATTACTGAAGATGTCAATGTATATTTTTTATGTCATGAAAAGTGGATTACTGAAGATGTCAATGTATATTTTGTATGTGGTGAAAAGTGGATTACTGAAGATGTCAATGTATATTTTGTATGTGGTGAAAAGTGGATTACTGAAGATGTCAATATATATTTTGTATGTGGTGAAAAGTGGATTACTGAAGATGTCAATGTATATTTTGTATGTGGTGAAAAGTGGATTACTGAAGATGTCAATGTATATTTTGTATGTGGTGAAAAGTGGATTACTGAAGATGTCAATGTATATTTTGTATGTGGTGAAAAGTGGATTACTGAAGATGTCAATGTATATTTTGTATGTGGTGAAAAGTGGATTACTGAAGATGTCAATGTATATTTTGTATGTGGTGAAAAGTGGAGATGAAGCTGCATATTGTTTGCAGTGAGAATTACAGGTATAGATTCTCTTTAGCCAGGATTGCAATGTCATCGGCTACAGTTGGTCATCCTTTGAAGGTGAGTTCAAATGATGCCCATAATTTATTTAGTTTGAATGTATGGAAGAGGTCATTGCTGAAGAACTTACGGATGGCTGGGGATAGTTTGCCAATTTACTTGATGCCATGACCAAAGTAGAAATGGTTACTAATGTATCCTGGTTCTAGCCATTTTATCTTAGCAACTGATGCTGTCTGTAAGTTTTAAGGTTGTCATGTAGATAGAGAGATATAGTTGCTTCAGAATATTACTGTGCCATGATGTCAAAATTTTTGTAGCATCAAGGGTGACTAGGACAAGCGGGTTGATTGTATCTCCTGCCTTGCTGATTGTCTTAGATACAAAGTGCAAATTTGATAGGTTAAGGTGTACTGTGCAAATCCCATCTAGAGATCATTTGGGTAGAAATTAATTTACTGTCTATGTGTGACTGAAGAATGATTTTTAATAACTTGCTAAGGTCACAGTCATGCCCATATAGCCAGGGACCACATGAGCTACATGCATAAAATATGCCATTCATTCTAAACTTAACAAATCAGGTCCTACTTTCATTACTGATGGGGCCCCGAGTGGCCGAGTGGTCTAAAGCGCTCACCGTTACGGATCACTGCCATCTCACCTCTGTCTGCGTGAGTTCGAGTCTCAGGCTCAGCTAACGTGGGTACGTGAGAAAGCCTGCCAGTAGCTTCTCGTGGGTCAGTGGTTCTTCCCGGGGTTTTCCAGGGTCCTTCCTCCACCAATTATACTGGCCGCCATGTATAGCCTATCTTGTGCTGAAAAATGGCGTTAAATCCTACAACAAGAACAACATCATTATTGATACTTCCTAATCAAAATCATCTTGTTTCTATCTTTTTTCAGTTACAGGTTAGTTAAACTCTCAAAAGAATATTTCTGAGCAAATTTAACTTTTCTTTATTAATCAATTATGGATCACCATACCTATCTATTTAATCTTCACAAATTTCTAGACTAGTTCACAGTTGTTTCATATAAGTGATTCCTATTACAATATCTGAATTTTTAAAAAAGATATGTATTGTGCTCATTGATGTTGGTGAATCATTGTAAAACAGAATTGGTCACTCTTTTGCGAAGATATCTGGCATTTGAAGTAATACATTTATTTATAGTTGAACTGCATCTACATTATTATTGTATGTATTAATGTATTGTATTGTATTGTAGTGTATCCCTATTCCCATCTTTCAAATCAAACTAAGTTTGCCAGATAACAGAGGATAATACGTAAGGACAAAAATACATAAATGAGAAAATCTATTCAAAGCTCTAATCATGGTGAAAATGTTGTTGGAGACAGCAGGCCAGTGTGCAAATTGCTGTGGCTCAAACCAAGCTGGAAGTAAAGAAATATGTGGAAAATTCTGCACAGCCAAGGTATATTCTTGTTTCAATTCAATATACATATACATGTAATATAATTTATGAAAGCAAAAGGCACTTGGTAAATTTAAACAATAGGATTATATTGAATATTAAAGTCTCCCAATACATAAATTTATACCTACTTTATGCCAAACTTCATAGAAGTTAAGAAAATCCCCCCAATCACAAACCTTTTTTTAACCTATCAAGATAAAGCTAATTAAAATACATATGTTACAGAGAAACCAAGATATAATGCAAAGCCTACAATCACTTACTTAAAGTCAAAGGGAGGTAATGCACCCTAATTTGGCATATTAAGTGGCAAACTTGACTTTAGAGATAACTGAGTCTGTATTGTCATTGGTACTAAGTGCAGAGAAAATTTTACTTTTCTAAATAGCTCTTCATTCAAAATCTGAGCACACAGTTCTTACAAGAAACTTGTTTTCATCTACTCACTTCATCTGTTTTGAAAACAAAACTGAAAAAAGAATATCCAGAAAGTGAAATTGAGTTAATCAAAAGATTAAAAATAGATTGCCTAAAATATAACCTTCAAGAGAAACTTTCACTGCTGGGATCATAGTGCTGTCACAAATGTAAACATGGACCTGGAGAATCTCTGATGAAGCTATGTAAATCTATAAGTTGCCTGCCTTCAGCTTGTAGTTCTGTGGCAAAAAATCTGAAAACCAAGTAAGATATATATCTCTCAGAGATAAAATGTACAATCAAGTAATATTAGACAAAGATCTGAAAAATTGGTGTATTTCTCTACAAACACTATGAAAATATGAAGAAAAGAATTACGGTAAGACAAGGAAAAATTGCTGTGTGCTCTGGCTCAAAAAAACATAAAATATGAACACTCTAATCATAAACACTTAGCGTGATTTTACATGTGCTTGCAATGCGGCAGAGTTAAATGATGAGCATTGACATGTAATTGTTTAAAATCTTTCCCTTTACCGGGAATTACTGCATATGTTAATTAGTGATTAGCCATATAACTAAATCGGCTGACACCAACATATGAAATTCTGTCATCTGACCAGACTATTCTCTTTTTTCCATAGCCTGAGCTATCTACCACCCCTGTCATTTCATACAACTATTTCCACCAAGCTTTGCATAAATTGTTGTCCTCCAAAATCAAATGGAAATTAGGAAGAAGAAAAAAGACTCCATTGGATTTTCCTTACCAAAAACCATCAAACTGATAAACTGAATGTACATGGTAACCATGGAAACAACAGGATCCTGGTATGGTATAATATCCATATAAGATTCACTATACCAATTCAAATTCTACAGTAAACATAAGTAAACACCATAATATTAAAAATTCAATATCTTTAAATTTATAAACTCTCATGACCACACCTATATTTCTCAGTATACATCAGTCCTTGATTTAAGTTTATTTGTTAAGTAACAAATGATCCATGGCATTGTTTGGATCTACATGCACATGAAACATGTGCTATCCATTCTACACCTAATGAATTGGGTACTGCTTTCATTGTTTACTATTCATCCATTTCTAGACTGGCTCACAGTTGTTCCACATAATTAGAACCACGAGTCCTATAAAGAAGTAGACAAACAGGCTTATTTCCCTTTAAATATGTATAATTGATTAAACAGTAGTGCATTTATCAATGAAATTTATAAATAAGCTATAATTATAACTTGTCAGCAATGTCAGTAACGAAACAGTGAATCCACAAACATTCCATTTGAGAATGATTATCTTATTATGCCCCTTTTTGTACAATTATTACACAAGGTTTTTAAGAGTACAATTTTATAATATAAGATTATAAAATTAAGAATACTGAAATTATTCTTTTAATTTTGTTAAAATAGTTCAAAAGAAGCACTAGTAGTGATGGTACATTTCTAATTGCACAGTACACATGTACTTATGTATTTAAATTTTGCCAATTTTCTACAAATAATAAATAAAATTATAAAACTTTGTTCCATTATTATTAGTTAGGTAGTCTGCATTATACATACTGCAATTGGATAAAACTGACCATGCTATTTTATGTTCAAAAAAACTGCTGCTGAACAATAGAAATGACCAAAACCTTTGCAAGGAACATAATACAAAACTGGCTTAGCCCAACTAAACCGAATTTGAGCATGTGTTTCTGACATATATAAAAGCAGTATACTTATTTTTAATATATTTATATCATATACTTTTACAGTGGATAAATAATGCTATAATTTATCATTTAAATTTGAACATAAAATGTTATCCCTCCAAGCTGTGTTGTCTAGGTTACTGTTAAGAAGTAGAAATACCAATAAACAATGTAGGCAAAATAACTATGAGCTGTGTTGTCTAGGTTACTGTTAAGAAGTAGAAATACCAATAAACAATGTAAGCAAAATAACTATGAGCTGTGTTGTCTAGGTTACTGTTAAGAAGTAGAAATACCAATAAACAATGTAGGCAAAATAACTATGAGCTGTGTTGTCTAGGTTACTGTTAAGAAGTAGAAATACCAATAAACAATGTAGGCAAAATAACTATGAGCTGTGTTGTCTAGGTTACTGTTAAGAAGTAGAAATACCAATACACAATGTTGGCAAAATAACTATGAGCTGTGTTGTCTAGGTTACTGTTAAGAAGTAGAAATACCAATAAACAATGTAGGCAAAATAACTATGAGCTGTGTTGTCTAGGTTACTGTTAAGAAGTAGAAATACCAATACACAATGTTGGCAAAATAACTATGAGCTGTGTTGTCTAGGTTACTGTTAAGAAGTAGAAATACCAATACACAATGTAGGCAAAATAAATATGAGCTGGTTCAGCACAACCAAAACAGTTACTGAGAATGTTTCTATCCCACACAAATAAAAACTGAACTGATTGAATACAATAAACACAGTGCAAAAAAAACCATTAAAAACATGCTTAGAAAGAGTGGCCTATGTGCACATATAACCTGCAATTTGTCCTGGAGTTGTGGAAGAGTCCATTAAATAGGACTGAGCTTTGTGTGAATGCCATAGGTACACAAACATCATGTGCATTATCTAGTCATTTTTAAAACCAGCATTTTGCTTTCTCTTTAAGTATTAACAACCAAACAAACAATTACATAAAAATGAATGGAATAAACCTCTGAATCTAATGAAATGTACATTTTTGAAGCTTTAAATAATAATAATAATTTAAAAAATAATAATAATAATAATACTAATAATAATAATAATATTAATAATAATAAAAATAGCAATAGCAATAATAATAATAATAACTACAATTTTCCTGCCGAACTATTTCACTTTTTCCAAATGTCTTCAAAACACAATTTTAAATGATTGTTGAATAGCTTGACTTTATTGCATTATTGTGATATTTTAAAGGTAAATCATGTATTTATTTATTTATTTGTTTGTTTATTTATTTATTCATTTGTATGAATCCATGTTTTTTCAACATCCATATTTAAGTACCATAATAGCATTTTATCTGTCATATAGTGTTTTTATATTTATCACACAAGTCCATTGTTATCAATGGCTGCCTTTATTTGTAGTTATAAGGAATATCTTGGAAGGTAAAAATGGGTGCCTCCTATTTTAATTATGAATAACTCTGCTGAATAAAATGGAGAAGTATGTGCCTCCCAATAAATCTTTATTAACAATTTTGTATTCCTGTACATTGTTTTCATTTTAAAAGGCAAAATACCTTAGTAAATCTTGCCATAAGCATTATTAATTTGGCAAAGATATCGATAAAGTTCTATGCTATAGTTAGGTGAACAATATTCTGTCTTGATGGATTACATTTTGGTCAAATAAAATTGATTGGCACTTTCAGAGAGAGGGTTCAGTGATTAAACATTTTTTTCCCTCTTTTAACCTTTTAACCTCTAGTTTATAAAAAGAACCTGGACATTATGAGCTGCAACTACAGTAAGTTAAAATACAGACTGGTGTACAGCATGTTAAAGCAGTGTAATACAGACTGGTGTACATCATGTTAAATCAGTATAATCAGACTTGTGTACAGCATGTTAAAGCAGTATAATACAGACTGGTGTACAGCATGTTAAAACAGTGTAATACAGACTGGTGTACAGCATGTTAAATCAGTATAATCAGATGTGAGTACAGCATGTTAAAGCAGTATAATACAGACTGGTGTACATCATGTTAAATCAGTATAATCAGACTTGAGTACAGCATGTTAAAACAGTGTAATACAGACTGGTGTACAGCATAAACTACATCTCAAGAACATAAACAGATCACTGAAAAGACATTTCAATTATTCCAACTCTGCAAATTTTGCAATATTTAATTCCAAACAATATTTTTTTATTTAGGTATTTTGTATTCCAAATTGAGTTTTCTTTATCCAAACATGATAAAATAGCATGAGAACATTGATTATACATAGGTTTATGTACTTCACTGTCTACTGTATATACTTTGTGGCTATATTACAATAAAATCAAATATAAAAAACAACCTCAAAATGCTCAATATAGCTATCATGATCTCAAGGCTTAGCACCAAAGATTATGCATCAAATATAACTTTATATATATATATATATATATATATATATATATATATATATATATATATATATACACACATAATGCAAGATATTCAAATTATAATTCATACAATATAATTATTTATTTTAAATAAAAATATTTATCACATAACCTATGAATAAATCTGTGACAATTAGACATAATTTTATTAACCGTAAGCAATTCAACAATTGTTTTTAAGTTGAGCATACACAGGAGGGTAAAGGTCAGAAAAAGCAGATTATCATTCAACCTAAAAGCCAAATTCATTTTATGCTATGATGGTACATTTCCAATTCAATGATGATAATAATAAAATTCTTTAAAATTGTCTGCTTTGCTGGTCATGGACCATTAAAACATTTATTAAATGCTTCCTGTTACTGCACCAGGTATATTTGGTTATAAATGAAAACAGGTCAGATTGGATATCCAACCTGGTCTGTTCATGATTTCCCAACATAATTCTTGACTAGCAATGCCACTCCCACTGGATTTATATAATGCTGAAAGGAACTGCAACAATTTTAACTCTACCATATATGTTGGACATTCCTGATTTATCGAAGTTATATAAATTTACAACATTGTCTTCGAACAGGTAAACAGCACTGTTCACAAGTATGGTGCATATATCAAATTGTCAATCGTTATGTAAAAAGATTTATCACAATGTAGGGTATCATATATCCATATGTGTGAAAAGTATTTTGTTAAATATATAATGCACCTAAGACAAAAGACATCTCAATTATTATGCATTCCCTTTAATGGGTTAAAATTCTTTATGATTATTTCTCCATTATAGTCATATGCAACTAAATCTTTTCCAATGGACCACAATGTCATTGGGCCACAGACCAAAATATATATGTTTTTGAAAATGAATCTGCTGTCCTGGTAAATTTGACATATATTGTTGTTGTTGTTGTTGCTGTTATAAGATTTAATGCCATTTTTCAGCAAAAGACAGGCTATACGTGACATCCTGTATAAATGGTGGAGGAAGAACCTGGGAAAACCCTGGAAAGAACCATCACCCCACGAGAAGCTACTGGCAAGCGTTCTCATATAGGCATATTTCCGAGCCCAGGTCTTGAACCCATGCAGACTGAGTTCAGATGGCAGTGATCCATAACGGTGAGCACTTTAGACCACTAGGCTACTCAGGGGCCCCAACATATATTGTAATATAAACTTTGATCCAACAAGCCTTGACAAACCTTTTTAAGCCATCTGCAATAATTACAGAATGGCTTTCTTTAAAAAAAATTAAACTGCTTTGTAGTCAGGCTAGAAATGCAATTCCCCCTTTACACAGGTCAAATGGGATGCATACATTTTGATTATAAAAGCCGAACCTAACTGAAACATTTAAAGTCATATTTTTCATTTAGATTCATTAAATTTCGTCATTAAGAAATTTTACCTGCATCAGAGTATTCACCAGGGGCACTCATCGCAAGTTTTAAATGTTACCTTCAATACACCGCCAAATCTAGACCAAGTCAATAGACCATAAATACTGGGGTGTATCCATACACAGCTTTAAGTGACACTCACTTGTATGAGTTATTTCAAGACTTCCAATGCTTTCACTGTACAATGGACCACGACAAACATTTAATATGTTCATACAAGTAGTGATATGTAGAAACACATCTGAGGTAATATGAAGTGGAAAGTTCAGTCTCATACTTTTCACTAGAAAATCAAAACACTAGCCACAGTGACCTAATTAGTAGCAAAGCCTAATATGAGTGTACTCTAAATATCATGAT
This sequence comes from Sinohyriopsis cumingii, assembly GCA_028554795.2. Taxonomy (NCBI): domain Eukaryota; kingdom Metazoa; phylum Mollusca; class Bivalvia; order Unionida; family Unionidae; genus Sinohyriopsis; species Sinohyriopsis cumingii. The sequence goes on along the minus strand of CM068837.1, from coordinate 125,739,945 downwards.
CAATCACTCTATGAAGAGATGACCAATTCTAACATTTACTAACCAAACAAACACAATGTAAATAAAATAAACATTGAACTTTTTAATTTTGTATAAACAGTAAAACAGAATCATGTTTGAAAACCGCTCCAGTGGCCTATTGGTTACAGCGTCCGCCTCGGATGCGGGAGGTCGTGGGTTCTTTCCCTGGCCGAGTCATACCAAAACATGCAAAAATGGTACTAACAGCTGCCTCGCTTGGCGCTCAGCATTAAGAGGTTAGTGTTAGGACTGGTTGGCGTGGTGTCAGGATAATGTGACTGGGTGGGACATCATGCTACATGTCTGCGGCATGATGCCCCAGTGCTAGACATCACTATAAACTGTCACACTGCAGTCATCGTAGCGATATTACTGAAACTTTTTTAAAGCTATGTTAAAAATCCAATCCAATCCATTAATGTTTGAGAGATTTAATTAGATTATCTATTGTTTTACAGCTAGTATGTAATTTTCAGCAACTGATTAATCAATCACAATGCTTTGCTCATGAAGATTTCATAATATTTGCAATAATTATACAACATGTTCAAGATTTCTTGCAATTTATTATAACTGTAACTTATGTATGGATAATATTGACGGATGTCATTTACATTAATGAGTTTATAATGAAATATATCTTGAACAACAAATGAATAACAGCCAACTGAATTTTGTTTTTAAATCTGTACACGAACATGGAAGCAAACACTAAAACATGGCTACTACTTTTCAATTATTCATTGCAATTATGTGTTTTCCATGCAGCATTACCTCCCTTGCCACATTATCATCATAATGTGATATGACTCAATTCAATTCAGCTTCATATTTCAACAAATGTTTAAATGTCACTGGGGAAGTACAATTTCTAACAAAATCTGTGCAAAGGGCAAGTTGCTTATAAGGTACTTCACTATCAATGCTAGGCATGTAGTTAGTGTACTAGCCTAGGAAGAGACACATTGACCAAATGTTATAATGAAGCATCTGTCAAGTAATTATTATTACCAAAATTTAAACATTTAGTGAAAACTGTAATATAATAGGTTCAACAGACTCTTCATTGTATCTCCATTGATGATATTCCAATCTTGTCATAACTGTATGAGTTGAACATACAAGAAATATGTTCTGATGACTGTTTCAAATTTTTCATGAACAACATAGAGATCTTTAATTTCAAACTTGAGTGTCTCAATCATGACTATGCTAGTCACCATTCCATTGCTGATTTATTTTCAATTAAATTCATACTTTATAGTATCTGCAAAGTTGACTTTACAAGGCAAACAGTAAACATTAAAGTTGACTGCTTGCTTGCAAAGTATAGTGCAGATAAATGTATGACCTCAAAATGAGTAACAGATTGTTGATGTAGATCTGAAATGAAATCTTTTAAAAACAAACAAGAAAATAAACTTTGAAATGAAATATACCCTTTAAAAACCAAATAAAAAGATGATTTTCAATTTCTACTTTTGTTAATGTTACAATTATTTCTGATGAATAATAAGATCTTTATTTTGATGTAAACAAAAAGACATACTGGCAGACATATATTGCCTATCATACAATAACTATATAGTCATGTGTAGGACACACGGTACTAATTATATGGAAGAACTTTGAACCAGCCTAGAAATGGGTGAACAAATAATAGAGTATATACGGGTTTGGTGATCCAAAATTGGTTAATAATGAAAGTAAAATTTTAGTAAATAAAATCTTTTGAGAGCTTATCCTATCTGTAATTAAAAAATATAGACAAAATTCTATTGATGCAATTTTAGTATTTTTACAGACTTGACTTAGGAGTACTCAATAATGAAAGTAGCACCTGCTTCTTTTGGTGCGGAATCAATAACATGTGTTTCATAACACATGTAGATAAAAAAAATGCCACAGCTCATGTGGTGTTCTCCACACAAAAGCTTGCACCAAGGTTAGTTGTGCATGGATATATATAGACCTCATCATCAGCACCCAGAAATTTTAAGTTATTTAACTCTGAATATGATAGTGTTTCCATATGTTTACTATTGGAGTTGAATTAGTACAGTGTGTCCTGCAATGTAACTGTTTAGAAATCACAATAGAGGCAACTACCGAAGATAGCCGAATCAGAAAGGTTATCACTCTAGGAGTGATGGTGGCACTCACCCGACTAAAGCGCCCCCTAGTTACGTTGCTATCGCTACACTCCTTAATCAATAATATTCTCTTACACAGGTCATGGTGGAAACGAAGTACAGACTATCCTGTATCAACCTGTATCGAATGAGATGTGTTATACTGCATCTCAATTCCAGAGGTGTTAAAACTGATGAGCGCGAAACTTAAAGACAATGCCCTGAAAATTCTCTGAGCTGTACTGGAACGTTATATATTCGGATATCATGCAATATGCTTGCGGAACGAACTTTATAATAAAGCTAGATTTTACACCTGTCCTTCAACTTCAGAAATCTAACAAAATTAATTTACTTTAAATTGTTCGGATCTTACGGCAGCCTGCAAAGCTTCAGGCACAGCTGAACCTCTGAGTTGTTTGTTGACCGTCTTCCCTTGCCACTCACACAACCGTCACTACGTAAACACAGGAACTTAGGACAGTAGTCTAGTCTGGTTCCCTAATTCAGAAGCAAACTCAGCTTATCTGGGACGATTTCAGTAATTCCATAGCTAATTTGCAGATTGCATATGCAAAAACTAATTATTCTGCACAATCTTAAGTTCAATATAACTTAAACAAATTATAATTCGAACTGCCCCGTCTTAAGTTTGGCAAACGGTCCTTGTCACAGTAGTTCTAGACTGCTGATTCCGAGTTGAATAATACTAATGATTTATGTCTGAAAGCTGATGATATACTCTAAACCACCGTTATTATAAGCATGTTTTCTTCGTTTTTACTATAAATGTATTATTTTATTATTTTAATACAAAATAAGTATATTAAATATAGTCATGCGAAATGTGAAGTACATGTTTAGATTGTGTATTCCCCCACTGTCAGTGAATATAGCGAGGTCGGGTTAACCTTGGGACATCGGGGACATCTTCCCAAACAATTCATCGTACGTTTTGGTTAATCAATAAATATTTACCGTCATCCATTTTGAATATACGTGTTAACTTCATAATTCCATCTACATAGCGTCTTCTGTTCGGTAACGCTTTGTGTTAACAAGGCATACTGTATTAGCGCCTTGTGAATACAGTACATGGGTATCTGGTTTCACACCACAAGAAATTCACACATTCGCCTCTTCTCGGACATTTATTTGGAACTATCTCTTGAATTAACTATAGATAAATCTCTGACAAGCAAATAAAGAAAAAAAAACAATTTTGTTTTAATGCATTAGGGTAGCGTATTTGCGGTAATTGATATAAATAACTGTGATTATAATCAAACTATTTCACTAGCATAATTGTTCTATTTCTTTACAAAAATACACCTGCTGTACAAGTGTCCGATGTTACCAAATAGCATGTCATGTTTTCACCAACAGCCGTCGGATATCATATGACAGACGATACATCCTGTTTCACCCGACGCCGTTCCATATGATATAACAGCAGGATAACTCGAATGGGGATGAAAAATCATGTGATCAATATTTATAAATGTAACTAAGGCTTCTGATTAAAAGCGGACACCCCAGATACTTGCTACAGAAATTGTCAGTGCATGTGTTGTCCCCGATGATAGTCTATCATGTGCTGTAACATGGAGCTAAACCAACAGCAACTACAACAATATCATCAAATGTATTCTTCAAGTAATAAGAATTCATGTTTATTTGCGTAAATATAAATGGATAAAGACACCGCCCAAACATATTATAAACTCTTGGCTTGAAACTGATTTAATGATTCTGGGATCGACTTATTCTAAAGAGGAAAAAAGAAAGTTTTCGAAAATGAAATGAGAATTGGACCTATTATTTTTTTTAGACATTATCAGTAGTATTTAAAAGGATGCCATGAAAACACCCGTTTTGTTAATACAATATCACACGAGCTTTTTTCCGTATAATTTTAGAGCGCATCGTTATCATCATTACATGAAAGTTTTGCTATCATTCCACTTCAGAAAACGAAATTTATTCTGAAAAATTTTGATATCGAAAAACGTTTTGTTGTGCACTTATAATAACGCATGGGGTTTTACTTGTAGCCCCCTTTTCACCCACCACTATTTAGATCTTCATGAGGTTTGTTAGCGGCTTGTGGTTGTATGATGAAATCGCACAAAAATGACAGTGATGATGACAGATAGTGATGACTTATGCAGTGATAGCATACAAAATCGATACCAGGCACACAAGGGTTACCTCCTTTGTTCGCATTTAAGTTTAACCGAACACAACAAAATGTTTTAGGATGTCGACGAAGTTATGGGCTAAAACCCCACTTCCAGAGCCATTCACTTGAGCTACTGGGTGTAGTGGATTAGCAATTCCAAAAATTCCTTATTTGCTGAGGAACTAAAGTATTTGGCAGGGTTTGCACCCAGTCCGAGAATGGGCTTTTGCAGAATTTTGTTTTCGTGCGCATGCTGCCGATATCTCATATACTTCCATATTTTTTGTTATGCTTAATTGAAGTGGTGATAAACAATGGACCTGAAGGCTATCTTATAATATTTGTGAAGGCACATCAGAAGTCAGCAGAACTGAATTCGATTATGCCGACCACAGTAAGTGACTCTGCGTTGGCCACAGTCCTTGGCATCTGTCGATTTACATCGCCAAATGCAAAATGATTTAGTATCCTTACCATGACTTTGGAGAGCATTCTTTGACCTGTTATCAGAAACTATGTTGAGATCACTACAGGCAAGAAAGGTATTGGCAATGATACCTTCATCAAAAATACCAACGGCTTCAGATACAGCCCAGATGGGTACATAGTAGACGATAATAAAAGTTTGCTTCTGGAAATCAAACCACCATCTACTTCAGTGCCACAAACGCTAGAAATCTGTTCCGCTACGGGACATATATCGTTTTGCATAAATAGTTTCGTATTTGCCAACGCATATAGGACTTAGTTCGACCACAACGTTGCTTACTATTCTAAATTATTTTAAACAATGAGGCACCAAGCAAGCAAGTCACGGTCTGTTTCAGAATTGTTGTGTACTTAACATAAATGTATTGGGAGAGAGCCTTTCCAGTCTCCACTTTTCTCAGAGCCGTGTGCGCCACAAACCGAGTACCAGAAATAACCAAGAGAAATGGGTTGAGAAAAGTGCCGTGATAGCAACACCTGCTACCTTTCATGCCAATGGAATGGACACGATAAATAACATTCGTTTTGTAATATCGATAAGTCTTATTCAAGCTTTTAGCTCATTTGTGATATTTGCGATAATATATGATAATTTCTTCGTTGGACATGATTGTTGATTTTAAAATCTGTGATATATTTCATTACATATAAGTCTAGTTACCTATTATACATCCTCGGAATGTCTCTCAGATTCGCTCGGCTATATATCTCATTCGAAATTGAAATTTTCATCTCGTCCTTATTCCATTGCATATGTGTTACTTATATGCATGTAGAAATGTGTATTAAAGCGATGTATCCAATTGACATTGTCATAAATATCCCCATGCTACACATGGAATGTCTATTCTCTGCTCTTTTGAAAGCTTAGGCTACCTAAGAAATGCGAGCTTGCTATTTTGGAGACGGAAATTGAGTTGGGATCAAATACAGTCTTAACTCTTTTTCCAGTATAGTATAGTTCTTAAAATTGGAAAAGGTAACCTCGCATCTCCCTATAGCTAATCACATTGCAGTATGCCTCAGCTACTTTTTGTCTTTCATAATCTTCCTCATAAATTGGTTGTTACAACTCAGACCATGGAAGTTTTGTTTCAAACTCAGGTTAAGGAATTTCTGTTTCAGGCTTAGGCTGCGAAATTTCTGCTATATGTTTTGATTTTTCTGATTCAGTTTGAAGCTTTGGAGTTTTTGCTCAAGGAACAGATTGCATCTTATTGCTTCTGGCTTTGACTTTTTTGTTTCAGGCATCGGATCCGCTCATACTCTGGTTTCGGCTTTTCTATTTTATGTTGCGACTGCAGCTCAGGATCATATTTGTATTTTTTTGTAAGATTGATTCATCACTAGCATGAATGTTTTTACATCGTCGTGATCTAGATCAAGACCTTTGTAAATGTTTCTCCTGGCCAGTTTATGTATCATGGGTTATTTTAGACTTTTATTCTTGATCTACTTTATCATACAGTCGTAGGTGTCTGTAAAGTGTCGAATTTCAAATTGAATTGAACCTTAAAGTTGAATGCATTGAGCATTAAAATTTTATCATATTTAAGCCAGAAAAGTCGCTGTAAAGGGTCATTTAGACCTTTCTTCTTTTCTCTTGTCAGTATTAAAATTTAAAAGGCTAGAATTTATGACTGAGTGAGATTCAAACAGGTTATTGCTACGCTGTCCTGAGAAAGTCAACATTATAGCCACCAACCATAGCCGTTTGATAGGAACTCTTGTCAAATTATCATCTTCAAAGAAAATGATTATCTTGGGATAATTTAGGAACCGCTGCTTACGATTGGGCAGAGTAAATTAAGGGGTAGACCTTGAAAATAATGTAAATTTAAAATGACGACATTAGTCGAAATTCTTTAGTCTTAAAATTCCTGAGAGGAGTGTTTTGCTCCGAGGAAGCCTAAAAAGAATAGCGTTTTCCTCGTTAAACAAGGAAAGGTGACCAGGTGGCTGTCTTGTAAGAAAAGACAGGGTTTAGTGCTATGACGCACAACCTCTGAAAGTAACAGCATTAAGGTACGCAATTTTCCACGCGATGTTCTATTTTTTTTGATTGTTCGTTTTATGCAAATGGGTTTGATATGAATAGGAACCATATTATATATCGTTTTTTGAATTTCATGGAAATCTGTTATTGCTAGACTTGTTATGCAGTTTATCTCTTTAATGTTACAGTTATTAGTTCATTGATAATATTGACGATTGCATGCTATCCAAATTTTCATATGTGTAGGATTTCATAGGGTTATATGAAATACTTTTTCTTTGTCTCTTAGGACGATACTGATTATTGTGAGTTAACGATAATCGCACATTTATATCTGATTTAGGACTGTTTAAATAATCTTGTGAGTCGGGGATTGCTGTAATCTAGAATTTCGTGAATTTTATGCAATAGTAATCGAGCATGTGGTAGCGTAGGTAATATACGGAAATGTTCGATACACCACTAGTGTGTTAATTTTGGCCTGTCGATGTGAAGCGAGGGTGATGTTCTATCAGTTTCGTTCAGAATTTAGGCAGTGTGGATAGCTGGTAAGCCTTTGAGTAACGTAGGTGGGTGAATTTTACGTACATGTAGGAAGTGGTACATACAGAGATTTAGTGGTAATTTTGTCCTTTAACGAACGGCTTTCTGGGGAGAGATGGGACAGACCGAAGACAGAAGTCCGAAGAAATGAGTGACGATTTCAGAATAAAGGTCTAGGAAGTCAAGGAAGGAATGAAGCGTAGAGAATAGGAAGGCTAGAAGAATCAGGAAGGAGTTGATACACGGTCACGGGAGAAAGGTGGTGCAATCAGCCGTGGATATTGCGTTCTTTTCAGCACTCGTTATTATGATGAAATAAATAAATAAATAAATAAATAAATCCAAAGGAGACACTGCTATTCAATTTTGCTGACATATTTAGATTGAGTTGGAATTGCCACTATTCATTTGTTTTGATTAAATTTTTTCTTGTCTAAGGGGGCTCGTATTGCATTATTTCTTCCCAATATTCTTGCTCAGTTCTCTGTTGAAATTCTATCTTTTCATTTCCACCGGGCTGCAATATCGAGGCAGGTCATCCTCTAGATAATGCCACCTAAATCCAATTAACCACCCCTCTTGCTAAGAGGGTGACGTTACAGTGTCCTATTTCAGAGTCATTTTTTGAGTTATTTTTGTGCATCCGATTATTGTTCTTATTGCTTTATTACTAAGATTGTTTGTTGTATATATTTCAGTTTTCTCTACGGTATTAGAGAGGATATACTCTTCTTTGTCTTTGCAGAACGTTCTTACTATATCATTGCTATCAAATTCTTTTAGCGTCTGATTAGCCCTTACAATAGTTTCCAAGAAAGTATTGTTCGTGTTGACGTCCACCCTGATGACAGCTGGATCCCACATGAACTCATTTGTAGTAAATTTGTTCTGGCGCCACGATCTTATCATTATGCCCTTTGGCTAGAGTGCTGTCAGACTCTGCTTCAGCATACGCCCAGATAAACATAAACTAGTTAAGCTTGCCCGAATTATGTTATGGTACAAATTACGTTGTCTACAAAAGATCATCTGGTTAAATATTATGAGGGTAACATAACCCGGATTTTGTTGGCTCGGCATAAAACTAATAGGTCGAAATAACCTATATTTGGCAGAGATAGGATTAGTTAACAAAACTCTTTCAAATTAGATCCAAACAAATCTGAGTATGTATGTGAAAGCACTTAGGACAAAATTAGCATTTGCTTGTGCCTCTATGCTCCAGCTGGTGATGCGCTCACTATATGTAGTTCGAGCACGCAGAATAAATATTCCAAATAGTAACCCTAATTTGGCATTGCATTTGTATCCAGACCTTGGAATGTTCTTCAGCAGTTGTGCTCTATTACTGGTAGGAGACGATGTTATTTGGCCATAGAACAGAATGATTTGTAAGTTGCACTGTATTCAGGTGAAGCAAAGGCAAATAGCCTACTGAAACGTATGTTTCCATTGCCGTTGGAATAAATCCGACCTTGTTTTTGATGCGTTTGGAATTCACATATATTATAGTGGAGGAATCTACATTGTCAGATGAAATGCCATCATCTCATATGACAGCAGCCTGTACGTCTATATAGCGGATGTTGTAACCTAAGACAGTGCTGCGTTAACATTGCTTGAAATTATAAATTCTTCTGCAGCCTCAGTAATGTTTGGGATATATACCAGTGTCAAAATTATATGAACAAAACCCTCCATTTCCACTATATAAAATTACACAAAATGATTTACCCACACCCAACTCTGATGACACCTTATGCAATCGTCGGTGACAGTTTGATTATTATAATCCAAGCTTTGTAGCTGCATACTGTTTATGCCTGTATTGCTTGTTGGAGTCGCTTGTACTCTATATAGAGGTTTAAAATACCAGATGCAAAACATGTGACCCAAAAATGTTGTCTTTAAGAGCAAGTCTTTTATGAAGGTGTCTGCAAGGACAAGTATCACTGTAAGTAAGTGGCAAAATTAAGATACCTTGCTTACATGTAGTCCGATAAATCAACCCCACAAATCTGTGTTGATACTGATAGACGATGTTGTGGGTCTCATGTCACCTGTCCATAAAAATTAGCACTTTTGATGCATACGAATTATTCTGCGACAAACCCGCGAACACTTTAGACACATACCGATAATTGGTAACAGCCATTTCAAGATCGAAATTCAAAATGGCCACAAGACATATGGTTGTACTATTCCAAATGGATTTACATGTCATCACACGTATGATTTGCTAGGGAAATATAAATCTACATGTCACCAAAAGAACCCTTCAGCCGACGGTAGCTACACAGCCAAGTGAAATACCGGTAAGTGTATAATATATACACCGATGTGTGCAGGAAAATTTGATTGCAGATAATTGTAGCTTTTAATGAATATGTGATATCATCCCCTCTCCCGAAAATCAATATCATCATGGGTGAAGGGCTGATTTATCGGTCTAGCTTACATGCTACTAGCTATGCATCAGTGATGCATACTTTTGACCATTATTATTATTAGCAGTAGTAATAGAAGTAGTAGTTGTATCAGTAGTAGTAGTGGTAGTGATGATGGTGGTAATATTAGTATCACAGTACCACCACCATCATCATATATCCTGCAAATCCACTGCAAGTTAAAGAGATACATTTGAAAGTTGATGGTATGTTATAGTTTTCAACGATACATTTGTACCATGGCGCAATTCTGCTTTTATAGTCATAAGTATCAACAACAACAACAACAACAACATTAATAACATAATGAGAATCTGAAACATGATCAACGCTCCATGTGCAACTTCAAGTACAATCCAAATAAATGTAGAATCAAATATTTTGTTCAATAGTTTCAAGCATTTTATATCAGTGGGTTTTAGTTACCGTAAATATGTATTTATTAGTACAGCCCCACAACAAATTGAGCAGACCAGGAAATATTAGTTAACAATGTGAGTGCATATCTGGCTCTATGCAGTCGCTACAACAATCTACATATGGCTTGATTAGTGCCATCATTTAATCTTCGTCCTCTTCCTGCATTCTGTGATTTTTCTCCTTCAACATTAGGAGATAACTGCAAGGGAGACTAGTCATTCATGTATTGAGTGTAAGCAATGGATAATATCCCATTATGCACTGACATGTCAAGCAGACATATAATGCAGAGACAGTAATAAGAGTTTCTCTTTTTTATGAAAGAATCAGAATGCATCCAACAGAAGTCTTATAAAGCTTATCTGTGGTTCTTTTCTCTTATTCATCTTTTTACTATTTACTTGGCTATGCATAAATCTCATTGTTATTATCCACTCTTCATCACAAATGTGCATCATATATCATAGTTAAGTACCAACTAAATTCACCACAAAAAAAATATTATGAATTATTATAATGCGGTATACGACTTACTTCTATAAATGTTTATAATGTATATTTACAATTACTTATCAAACATTTTTGAGTTATCCCATTGCAAGGAAGGAGGAAAAACATTTTACACAAAATAATAAGTTGCAGACTAAAATTGAAAAGTACTCATGATGCCAACGTAGCAATTCGAAAACCATTATTACAGTGTTGTAAATGGAGATGACTTAAATACTTTCAAGGCACCTAAGAGTGAAAATGCTGACAGTTACCTCAATTGTTGCAACTGTTAACATTCATATTTTAAGTGGCCGAGTGGTCTAAGGCGCTCTCCGGTACCGATCACTGCCATCTCACCCCTGTCTGCGTGGGTTCGAGTCTCGGATTCGGCCAATGTGGGTATGTGAGAAAGCTTGTCAGTAGCTTCTCGCGGGTCGGTGGTTTTTCCCGGGGATTTTCCGGGTTCTTCCTCCACCACTAATACTGGCCGCCAAACATATCTATTGTGTGCTGAAAAATGGTGTTAAACCCAACAACAACAAATTTTAAACAAATATATATTCACCATGATATAACTGTAATTATCTGAAAATCATAGCCAAATAGTCTTACAATTCCAATCAAAGGCTGCATTCTAAGTAAGATTTCCAAAGTGCTTAGCAAAGTGTTTTGAACAGGAGTCCTGATTCTCATTTCCCAAAGTATAAATATATCTTATTCGAAATAGATAATATTTTCTGTGAAAGATCTATGCAGATACTTTGAACTGTAATTTTACAGTAGGTAACACTGGAGCATGCCAGTATCCTTACCTTACAGCGTTACTTTTTCAAACATTTAACCAACCGATATGAACAACAAAACAGCATACTATATATAATTCTTGTAATACATTCCACAACATTGACATATATGATATGAACCTAGCTTTGAAACCGAAAAATGACGAGCTGCAAATGTCGGGAATGATATTAGTTATACATCATTAAACAAGATACATTAGGTATTACTAGTATTATCGTAACCGTATTTAGCCGTTCGTGCTTTGTATGTTTCCTAATCGGAAAAAAACAGTATTAGTAAAATATTGTCATGGGTTATATAAAATTTGAATTAAATTGTACAACAAACACAGTGCCTCACATAAAAATATGTAACATAAGGCAGTACTAGTCGCATAAGAATTCTAGTCAAATTTTAACTTTATATCAGGCCGAAACGGCAAATTGATTCTCAAAGGGATTGTACTGGGATGCCAAGGTGAACCAATTGCCGCACAAACTTTAATACATTCAGTTGTATGCCCTGACATTCATAAGGATTAAACATAAATTATTCCCAAACCATATCTTCTGGAGTTCGAATGTCAATAAAATGCATAATTGCCATCCTCTTTTGCTCAGAATTATTATCAGAGCATACAATCTTCTTCCCACGTGTATATTAATTGGCATGTGCAGACCAATTGCTACATGTTGAAACCCCTCTTTCTAAGTCCTGAATGCCTTAACGATTGATGAAAAACTAGGCAAACAATTAGCTTGGGTCTGTATTTGTCAAACCAATCACCAAAGCGTGTCCTGAATGACCCTGATATGACTAAATACTTAGTGTAACAGAAATGTCTTTACTATAGAACTTTCCATTAAGATTAACTATTATCATGCATTTATGTGTACGTTTTTTTTTATGACATTCCTATTTAGTGAGCAGTTTTATATTTTGGCTATGAAATATTTTTTTATAAATCTATTATATGATCTCTATATATAATATTGAAAGGATTAGTGAGGAATCCTTCCATCAAACTAGTCTTTATATTGACCTGGAACAAGCAGAGGATCACGATAGTCATTTACTACTGTTTAAATTTATTTTTGACAAATGACATACTGTTCTGTGAAATATCCACCCATATATTTTGAATTGTATTTTTAGACTCGGTGTCACAGGAGCGTGTCAGAATAATTGTGGAAGTGCGTTTCAAAACATCATGCCAACTAACATTACAACATTACAAATAAAAAAGCTTACTGTATGAAATACCTTCCACAACATTGGCATACATGAACTGAATTTCGCTTTGACAGGGTAATACGATGCATTGAATGTGTCGGTAATAATATTAGTTTTAGCTCTACATCACTAAACTAGATGCATTAGGAACTACTAGAGTTATCATAGTAGTCAGAATTTATATTGATACTTTGCATGTTTCATAAATACAAAGGATAGGACATAAATTATTAATCCGTTTGAATCGGAAAACACAGTAATCATCCCATCTTTTATCAGGTTCAAAAAGATTTGATTTCATTTTTCAAAACGCAGTGCCTCACATACAAATATGACGCTTAGGCTAGTACAAGTCACTTAACACACTAAGTCAACTTGTATGTGTGTAGTGATTATTTATCTTTCATATTAAACTATCTTATCTGCCTAATTGAAAAACCAGTTGCACTGTATACGTAAGAAAACCATGAATTGAAGCCTATGAACATGAGAAACGAGCATATGCACGAAAATATCCCTACCAATATGGTGGAACGGAAGAAAATTGGGTTATATCGGCATTTGTAAAGTCTAAAGTCAGTAAAAGTCCATACATTCATCAAATCATCCAAACAAAGGTGGTTTCACTCCATGAAATCTTTCCAGCAAAAGCAAAATGTGTCAGTTGCTTTACAATATATTGTATTTTGTCATCCGTGAGGTCTAATGTGTGGAAAATGGTGAAAATAGACTTGACTACAATGTTTGTATACACATGAAACTATTACCGCAGTCGTGAAACAGCATGCAATTTTCCAAATTTTTCCCTATTAGATCAGTTGCAATATCTGAAAACGTTATGTCATGCAGACAACGTTAATTGTAAAGAAAATAGTTGTATTGTATTGCAGGTGCTACTGATCAACGGTTATTGACGTGAGTATGAATCTGACGTATAAAACCAGTATTTAAAGTTGTATAGTACACGTAGTTACCATAAATGTGATGATGAATATAATGCATAATATTATTGTTCACAAGTGTCTAGTACATGTCATTTACATTAACGTGATGAAAATATTGACTGATATCATTGTTTAAAAGCGAATAGTACAGATAATTTGCACTGATATATTATGAAATTTGATTAAAAGTGAGTATTACAAGTAATGTACATGGATGTGATAATGAATCTGATGTATAAAATCATGATTAAAAGTGTACAGTACTATTGTACAGGTAGATTACATTGGTGTCATGATGAATCTGACGAATGAATCAATGTTTAAAAGTGTATGTCTCAGGTAATTTACATTGATGTGATGATTAAATTTCTTGTGTGCCGATAAGGCAAGATATCTTGATTTATCAAATAGTTTTGTATTCAGCTTTCGTTATGTACAAGCATTTATTTAGGAGAGGTTTGTTTATGGTGATATGCAAATGCTTAATTAAATGTCCTTGATTCACAAAGAATAAATCCTGATCACAGAATGCAACTGAGACAAATGTACCCTTACAATATTTAGAATTGTAATGTTTGGTGAATAAACGTTTTGAAAAAGGCGCATTTAGAAAGAATTTCAAACAAGTGAAGGACGTATCTGAAAACCAAACTGACAGCTGCAGAGTACAATAAGAATTGTATAACTTACAGAGCTCATGTAAAAGTATGAAGTGCTTATACAGTCATATGGTTCAGTGGCAAAGTGTCTGCCTATAACAGTAAGCGAACCCATTTCGATTACAAATGATGTGCTGCAATTTTTGTTCCTTCTCACTACGTAAAGATGCTAACTTGGAGTAATTAAATGTTTCAGATTTATGTAAAACAATCTTAACAGTCACCACTTAATTATATTTTCTTTTTAAAGTAACTATTTGTATATAGTATAATTCTATAGTTTGTTCTTTCAAAAATATTTCAATTCATGACACACATTAAAATAAACTTATTCAACTGAATAAAGAAATTATTAAATAACACGTGGAACCCGAATATGAATCGAAAAACAATCACAAATTACAAAAACTCCCCATTTCCTGCCCTTTAGCTTTATATACAGAATGTTAAAATTAGACGACAAGTTATTTATGGCATAATGTAATTTATTTTGAGGCTGACATTTACTAATAACACTTGCGTACAATCTTTTAAAAGTCGTCTGTTTCAGTTATAAAATGTGCTATTTATTATGGATTTGGATGTAATGAATTCAAATATGACAATTAAGTCTATTGATTGATGACTGTTTTTACATTTTACATGTATGAATATTGTGTACATAGTAGATTTTTAATTATAAATTGTAAACCTAGGTCTTTTCATATGTTTACGGTTGCATTACATGAAGATATTTCATCTGTCCTGTCTATGTAACACTTTTAAAAATAGCAAAAGGGTTAAATAAATATAATTAGCATTATGAAACAAAAGGCAAAATCTGTTATGTATATATAAGTGCATAGTTTGGTCTTTATTAAGTGTCTACCCAGGGCTTCTTGACTTGTCTCTTATATTCATTAAATGGAGGTATCTCTTGTCACTGTCCAGCAATAATGTGTAAGCATCGTTTGGCTCGATGTGCCCTGATAGCGTTTCTCCATTGTTGCAATGTCCTTGTGAAATCGCTTTCCATGCTCGTCGCTCACTGCTCTACAGTTTGGTGGAAACAGATCTCGATGAGAGTGCAAAAATCTTATATTTAGTGACGTGATGCAACCAAGACTTTAATTGTCTGGCTTCTTTTCTTGCCAAGCAGTGCATAGTCAAATGCGTCATCTAGAAGAAGGTCACAAATCTGAGGACCAACAAAGATACCATCCTTTATCTTAGCTTCACTGAACCTTAGAAACTTTCCACGGATAGCTGCTTGTGTAAGTGGAGCCCTTTTATGTATGTTGACGTTCCTGTAGGTTTATACAGTTTGCAGATTACATACAGTTATCATATATTTGTATGCTATTTTCATTGGCGACAAAACAACAAAAATACTTGCAAATAGACTACATGTTGGATGACAATAAGTTTTATTAAACGTTGTAGGCCATCTTAACTCGCTGGTCAAATATATCTGCATAACAAAAGAAATTCCAAATTTGTTCCCCATGTACAGTTTCATGAGAGATACTGTCAGGATTTTATCTTGAGGCAGACCTTTCCCTTTTCAAAGACATAAAGGGAGAGTGGAAAAAAAAGGAGAGAGAGGGAGAAATGGGCATGGCTCAATATTTACCTAACACTTTAATATATGTCTCTTTTCTTCCAGTTCCACTTCCTGAGAGCTCTACTGAAATCAACATCTTCAAAAGATGCCACCTCTAGTCGTATAAGCTTTCTGTGATTACTCTGTTCCTTATATAAGTATGAATATTGTTATGTGCGTAGCTAGATCTGGCAGCTTGAATATGTTCTACAACTGATCTTTATGATTGTTATGTACAATTTTCCAGAGCTCACATATGTTATCATTTGGATACTTATGTTCCAAAACAGAATTTTTCACTTAAATAAAGTTTGTTGACCAAGAGCTTTACTGACTACTATGTTAGATTTTTATATGTTCCATAACGCTATATTAGAGGTTTTAGTCTATCACTGCCGTAGTCTGCTTTTAATGAGTGGGGTTTTAAAATAAATATCTTTACTTTTTAATTTCATTTTCTAACCCTTATTTAGTCAATTTATCTTAAACTTAATATACATATATGGTTTTGTAACATATAATCAGCTATGCTAAATTGAATGACAAAAAGACAATTGCATCATACTTTTAAATTAAGTGTATTTTAAATAGGCTGATTACTCTGCCCTTTCTACATTTAATTTCGAAATACCGCTGAATGGGAGAGTGACCTTAATTCTGTATATTTTTGTCCATCAAAAAGGTACATCTGATTCGATTTTCAGGCCCAAATCACTCACTGGTATCTCCATTAATATTTTCAAGCTCCAGTAATCGGATATACTTCATAACTTTAAACATTTTTGCCGTTTTCCTTACGATACGTCAGTATATTGCAGATTGAAAACGCAATGAACCACACCATAAGACAGACATTTGGGGTTTTCTAAGTAGCATATACTTTAAATACGCATTTATTAAACCTCCTTCTTAGAAATTTCAAACTAGGCCTTCATAATGCTTATTCCTGTGCAATGGCATGCTTGAAGAACCCATATGTGTGCAGTCGGCAACCCTAAAAAGAGATGTTGTGACAACAACGCTTAAATAAAAATTGCATACTTTGCCTAGCACATTTTTATATGCGGAGCATTCAAACAAATTTTGGGGAGTTCTCGCGCATCGCTGTTTTTCAAGTGCGCGAATTCGTAATTTATTTTCATAATTCGTGCAATCGCATAAGCGGACAGCATCTCTGTTTAAGTATTTTACATATCAATTCATGACTTTTGCGTGAAGTGTCTCTATGGCTTTGTCAATACTTCCTGGTTGTCACGCAGGGAATAAGTTACACTAATTTGTGATATGTGTTTATGGTTTAACCTGGACCGGAACAAGCAATAACCAATGTTAATTCAATGTAACATTTAACAGTGCAACACACCGGTTGTGTACCTTTCGAATCCACCAAAGTTGTTCAACACAATGACTTCCTGTAATATTGGTTATTAAATGATGAGTAAAGAACTTCGTTATATACGTGGAACACGTTTGGAATGTATATTATATGCTGAACATGCTGCTGGGTTATGATAACTAGAATGGAATGGGAGTGGGCAAATTACGAACCATGTCACATTTGGTTAATTTATAGACGGAGAGCGAGTATTCTCAATAGTCTTGTTCGTTTTTATTAATACAACTGAGTGCATGTTACAGCAGATGCTGTTTCAGATGAATTCTAATTTTAAAGAATACTAAGGCAAGCTAATAATAGTTATTCGTGATTGCTGAAGACTTAAATATCTTGCATGCGGTAGGTATCTTCTGTAACAGTTTTCCGTCTCTTGTATCGATATGTGTATCGTTACGGCAAAAGTATATATGCATCGATATATCGATGAATAATGTCACCCTTAGTACTTTGTCTATGCAGTCTGCAGACCAAGCAAGAGAGCAAGAACCTTCAAATCACCACAAAGCTGCCGCTGATGTTGATGTAGGTTACCTTCATATGGACTGAATGACTAACTGGGATTCGTAGCGAATCATTTCCATAATGCAGAAAAACATATTTATGACTCGTCCTCAGTGAATCGATGAACAGTCTCCACTCATCTGGATCATGAACGATGTTGAGGGCCGCCATCATATCCTCAACATCGACGCGGTTGCAGGCTACAAGATCACCTTCCATGAAGAAAATGGGACAAGATCCTTATGACTGTCAAGGAACATGGAAATGGGAGATTCCACTGCTGTAGTCTGGAGTACAACAGCTCATCCTTACTCTTAGATAATACCAAATCATTGACAAGCTCATTCGATTTATCTTGAATTATGAGGTGTGGTTCAGAGAAGGAAAATGGAAAATAATATGGGTCATGTGACATTGATAGTTCAGGACTAGAAGTTTCGTCATCTTCCTCTTCCTAACCTGACTCAAGTGAGAATGATTTTGGTACATCAGGAACTGAAAGTCTTTCTCTGTGGGGTAGTGGGCATATAGATGATGGAATGTTTGTACAATGCACAGTCCACTTTTTATTCTTTAACACACCTTTCGCAACTAGATACACCATGCAGAAGTAACAATTACTGATATTATATGTTGGTTCTACACAAATCATTGTCACTGCAATGTTTAAACACTGGCGGATATTTGTCGCACAAGTGATGCAGCATATATTTGGGACCCACCTCTTGTCCTGATCTCCAACTGTGCAGTCAAACTAAAGGTGGTCGTTTTTTTTTAAAAAAGATAGGTTATACAGCGTTGTTGTTATGCAAAAGTCACTTCACCACAAACATAGCAGAATTTATCTGCTTTGTTCACAAACGTACGGGACATATCTGCTCACTTTGGCTAAACAGAAATGCTTCCCTTTGCAATAGCAAACACTCACAAATACATGATTCCTAGAGTTGATATAGGGCAATTTGTTCAGCAAAACGATGTAAGCTTAGTTATGATTGCATCATCCATGACTTCTAGGAATAACATGAGGCAATTCATATAATTTATGACGCAATACCAGCTTCAGATTGCATCATTCGTTGTTTTGCCTAAAAAGCAAGTATTATCCAAACCCAGTCATACATCTAGTCAAAGATGTATTTTACTTATTACTGGTTTAAAATTTGAACCGCTCCTTTATAACTTATTTATCCTATGCCATTCCCAAGTCAAAGGGTAGTATATACTGACCCATTATTATATGGTTAACACTAGAACCAATCAACAATTGTAAGCATCATTTTCTATCTCAGTGACCCAGAATTAGTAAAGGTTTACTACATATATTTCGTACGCATTTTGGATGTAGACCAGTGTAATGTATCTAATGATTTCTCAATTTTTAAACATGAAAATGCAGAAGCTTTGTCACACATTTTGACATCATTTTAGCTAGAGTGCTTTTCACAGCACTAAATTCCAACTTCACATCTGTTCAATATCAAGATCATCCAATTAGGTAGTAAAGATTATCTTACTGTTAAGTAATTATGCTACTATCCTAAACGTCGTATAATAATTTCATTTACTTGTTTGAGAAAAAAGGAAGTTAACGATGGATTGTCTGATTAGGTCAGACTGCACACAAAGCCAAGAAAAGGTATCATTTTTCCAAGAAGCAAGGCGATTCGAATATACATGTTAAAATTTTCATAATAAATATACAAGAAACGGCTGCGACTTGTGCTGACTCTAGGAAGTAGCATGTCTCCAAATGGGGCATCTATCAAAGAAATAACTCAGTACAATGATGATAATGCAGACACTATCACAAATCAATGAAAAGCTTATGTCAATTCGCCAAAGAACATAACTCCCCCCCCTGTGTTTGGTAATGGGTTCATCTAATTCATCCTACTGCACATTTAAGCAGGGGTGGCACAAATTTATTGTTGTTCCTGCTTCCGTTAGGAATTTCAATGTTATTGCAAGGAATGTAGTCATTAAATCTGTTGTATCATGCTGTCCTGGCCATATTGAGGACAATAGGTGCAATTAGGCAGCTTTTGAAAAGAGCTCGGACTTGAGATCAGAACCAGATTGAACAGGATATACATTGTCAAGTTTATACAAAGTATTAAAAGAATCACCATTGACAGCAAACTCAAACAGATTGACTTTGACTTGTGATCACCCCAATATATTGCCACTTTCGCAAATTATTGGATCTATTTTTCAAATGCTGAATGCAAATCGTAAGGACGCTGCTGTACTTTAAAAGCATACATTTGAGTTGAAATTTGTTCTCGTTCAGCTCTCTAGCAAACTCAGATGTAACTTTTGGGAACCGAAAGCGAAGCCTATATTGACTGGTAGTGTGAACTAGATGCATTTATTGTACATTACACACGTATTAATTTAAAAATGCGTTTAAATTTACAACTATCGAACAAATAAAAATACGTGTTTTATGTCCAGCCACAGCAAATTTCAAATTATTTTGAATTAATTTTCTCATTTCTGAAATCACTAAAATTATGAAAGCATTAGCTATGAATTGCATTTCATGAATAAACATGTAAATTCTCAAAACGTTGAAACAGTTTGAGTTTGACTTATTTTGAACAAATAATAGTGTTGCTGATGCTATTATATTTTCCATTATTTCACACTGTTCCATAACAAATTCAATGCCATTTCATTCGATATTTTTGCAACCATCATGCGAGAAAAGTGCATACTTCTTTTGAACAATTTACGAAAAATTCGCTGAATATGAATCTATTCATGACAAAGTCATTGAAGTTCGTACATAAGAATTACATTTTTCATCAATAAAAAAGGTAAGGTTTGTGGCAAGAAAAGTAGTTTTAATCGCAATTTGTTTACGAGTTAAAATCAGACCATATAACGTCTTTATGTATTTAGAGATTTAGTGTAATTTATCACCCTGCAACTTGTAACACATGAGGAGCAAGGTAAACCTAATGGTTTGTAGCATTCGAAACATCTTGATTAAATGTTTACTCATGACCTACTCAACTCAGATTTAGTGTAAGCATACATCATAAAAATAAAGAACTTGAATCAATTGACAAAGACGAAAATTGAAAGCGAAAACTAACAGTATACGATCACCATTATAGACTTCATCCGTTAAACTTATGTAGATAAATGCTAATGATATTACTTATGAACTGTACCTTACAACATTTAGCACTCTTGAGGGATGAAAAACCAGTTTTGATAGAAACCTGTAACATTTTCTAGTTCAATAATTAATATTAAAATTTTTGAATAATACTTATCTCAAAATGCGGTAAAGGTTTAGGTTTATGAATAAATATATAACATAAAAAAGATATCTTGACATACACATAAGGATACTTAACAAAACTGTTTTAGATCAGTTTTAGACATTTAAATTTTAACATTGTCAAAGGAGATCAAATCTGACTAGTTTAATATTATTTAAAGGGTTGTTCATGTCACAGACGTGATTACACGTATTTTATAAACGTGAATTATCTTGTTTAACACAAGTAAATGGTAGTTTCTGTGAAATATTTACTTAGCAATTGGTGGGGTGGTCAGCAATGCGAGTGTTTAGCGTCCTTTAATTATACAAAAGTTTGACCTACATTTAATCGATATCCATCTTGGCATCCGTCCGTCTACGGGAGACAATGGCGTAGCACCAAAGTAAGCTTTTGTTTATCCTTTTTTCTAGCTCTTTTTTCAGCTTGTTTTATTTTTCTCTCTTCCTCTGCGTTTTGAACTCCCTGCTTGACAGCTAGACGCCAGCTGGAACGGTTGTTTGCACAGCTCTCCCAGTCGTTGACATTGATGTTTGCCGTCTTCATATCCTTCTTGCAAACATCTTTGTAGCGCAGATGTGGTCGTCCAGTTAGTCGTGCACCTTCTACTAACTCCCCATATAGCAGGTCCTTGTGAATGTGCCCTGGGTTCATTCTCTTGATATGGCCAAGCCAGCGAAGGAGCCTCTCGCTGAGAATGGAGAACATGCTGTTCATGTTGGCGCGTTCTAGTATCTCTGTGTTGGGTACTTTGTCCTGCCACTGGATGTGCTGAATGCGCCGCAGACATCTCAGATGGAAGCTGTTGAGTGTCCTCTCGTGTCTTGCATAGGTGTTCCATGTTTCGCTGCTGTAGAGAAGTGAGCTGAGCATGCAGGCTTGGTAGACACGCAGTTTGGTCTTCTCGGTGATGTTGGGGTTGTTCCAGACTATCTGGTTAAGTATGGCCATCACTGCTGCTGTCTTGGCAATCCTGCCGTTCACCTCAGAATCAATGGAGAGTGAGCTGGAGATGTTAGACCCGAGGTATGTGAAGTTCTCGACAACTTCCAAGTTGTACCCATCGATGGTGTCAGAGGGAGGGGAGTCTGCGTCCTGCGCCATGACGGTCGTTTTCTTCAAACTGATGATCAGTCCAAATTCCTTACAAGCATGGGAGAGGCGGCATACCATCTGCTGAAGTCCATCATCCGTGTGTGATGTCAAGGCTGCATCGTCGGCGAAGAGCAATTCACGGATGAGTACCTCTGTGACTTTAGTCTTAGCACGGAGACGGGCGATGTTGAATAGCTTGCCGTCAACCTTGGTATGGATGTACACTCCCTCGCTGAAGTCCTTCAATGCGTACTGGAGAAGCATGGAGAAGAAAACGGCAAAGAGCGTCCGCGCAAGGACACAGCCTTGTTTGACTCGGCTGATGACTGGGAATGCTTCAGCTGTTGCGCCATTGAATCACAATGTGCTGTGCAAGTTCTCGTGGAACGACATGATGACAGCAAGCAGACGTGGGGGGCAGCCAATCTTATGCAGGAGCCTGAAGAGTCCACTCCGACTAACCAGGTCAAACGCCTTCGTCAGGTCTATGAAGGCAATGTAGAGGGGCATCTGCTGCTCGCGACACTTCACCTGCAGCTGACGTAGCGAGAAGATCATATCTATTGTTGACCTGCATGCTCGAAATTCACACCGGGACTCTGGGTAGACGTGGTAGGCTAGGATCTGCAAGCTCGTCAAGGCAACACGGGCGAAAGCCTTTTCCGACGATGCCGAGGAGGGAGATGCCCCGGTAGTTGTTGCAGTAGCTACGGTCTCCTTCGTTTCTGTACAAAGTGACGATGTTGGCGTCACGCATGTCATGTTGGATGTATCCCTGTTCCCAGCAAAGGCAGAGGAGTATGTGTAGGGGCTGGAGCAAAGCGGTTTTCCGCTCTTAAGGACTTCAGGCGGAATGCCATCACTGCCAGGAGTCTTCCCACAAGCAAGGCAATCGAAGGCTTTTCCGAGCTCTTCCAGGGTGGGCTGTGTGTCTACCTCCTCCATGACAGGCAGGTCTGGAATGGCGTCCTGGGCAGTTCCGGTGACATTGTTTTGGGTTGCATATAGCTCGAGATTGTGCTCAACCCATCGCTGCAGTTGTTTCCCCTGGTCTGTGATGACTTCGCCCGTCTTGGACTTGAGGGGGGCGGTCTTGTAGCTGGGGGGGGGTCTGTCGCCTTTTTGATACCCTCGTACATTCCTCTTGCATTCCCGGTGTCGGCAGCTGTCAGTATACTGTTGCAAAGGTTCAGCCAGTAGGTGTTGGCACAGCGGCGGGCGGTCTTCTGGGCGTTGTTCCTTGCAATCCTGAGGGCTTGTAGTGTTCTGGGGCTAGGTGCAGCCTTGTGTGCCAGGAGGGCTTTCCTATTTGCGTCAGTCACGGGCTCCATCTCCTCCTAGTTTGCCTCATACCAGTCGAGATTCTTTCGCTCCCTCTTCCCGTAAGCTGTGATGGCTGAATTGTACACAGAGTCACGGATATGGGACCACTTGGAGTCAATGGTGTCATCACGTGTCACTTTGGTGAGGGCTTCCTTCAGTTTGCTGATGAACTGCTGTGTTTTCTCTGGGTTACTTGCACAACAGGTGTTCGTGCGTGAGTGACCCTTCTTTTTGGCGTGGTGCAGCTTCTTGGGTAATATTAGCACCTAAATGGCCACGAGGGAATGGTCCGTGTCGCAATCGACACTGTGGTAGCTCCGGGTGAGGAGGACACTGGCCAGTTCTGCACGCCTGGAGATGACGAGGTGTAGCTGGTGCCAGTTGCGTGAACGTGGGTGTCTCCACGACACCTGGTGGATCTCCTTGCATTTGACGAAAGTGTTGGTCACACATAGGCTGTGGGAGCAGCACATCTCCAGCAGTCGCTGACTTTTCTCGTTGATCTTGCCCCTTCCGTAAAAGCCGAGATAGGTGGACCAGGCCTCATGGTCAGCTCCCACTCTAGCATTGAAGTCTCCTAGCTTTCATTGTTGGGGATACTGGATATTGCCTGATCCAAAACCTCATAAAACTTGTCTTTCTCCTCGTGTGTGGAACAGAGGGTTGGGGCGTACACGAGATGTTGACCGGGCCTAAGGATGTTGACAGCCGGAGGGCAAGGATTCTCTCAGTACCTGATGATGGAGGTTCAATGAAGGCGATTAGCGTGTTCTTTACGGTAAAGCCTACACCATACTGCCTAGGTTCATCCGAGGGCTTCCCCTGCCAAAAGAATGTGTAATTGGCATCCCTGATGGTGCCGCTGTCAACCAGTCGGGTCTCCTGGAGGCAGGCAATGTCGATGTTCAGTCCGGAGAGTTCTCTGTCAATGACGGTAGTCTCTCGTACATCGTCGATCTGCTGTAGGTCAGCGGTCAATCCAGGACACATGGTCCTGATGTTCCAGATTGCAAAACGAAGAGTTGGAGTCTTCTTACTTTTGTTTTAGTCTTTCCTGGTGCGGAGTTTTGTGGCGCACTTGTCGAGATGGTTCTCTAAGCTCCAAGCACCCAGTGAAGCAGGCAGGCCATGGCGGGCAGCACCTTACTGACTGGGAGCTGCCCAGCTTGAGGCGGGTGGTAGCTGTCCAGTGAGACCTAGTGATCTCTCCCACCGTCACAAGTAACCCTTGGCGCCAAACTCTACGCCAGTCGAGCTATGACTTAGAACCGGTAAACTGCTACTTATCGTGTTGTGCCGACGCCTTACGACGATGGAGTGTCCTCTCCAGTGGAACTATGAAGCCTGGGTAGGGTGGTATGGAGAATCAGCTGTTGTCCATGCAGCAGATCCCCTCTCCACGCAGCTGGTGGGCCCGAGGGAACGACGAATGCCGATACAGCTTGGCACCAACGGCGTCGCAGGAGTTGCCGCAATGCCGTTGAAGCCAATGTCAGACCGCCGAAGGGACTCCGCCTCGAGATTTTCTGTCGGGGTTTACTCCCTTAGCCTTTCCCATGAGTGGGTATAGCCATAAGGCAGCAGAGGTTTGGAATCGGAGTTTTCCTTCTCCTCGATGAGCTACCGTCCAAGGTTTACGAGTCCCATCTACCCGAAGCAACTGGTTTTAAGGACCAGCCCGCCTTCACCCCTTCTCCTGTTAGTGGAAAACGTGGTCTGCCGGACTTCAAATCTAAGCCACTCGCGAAGGCCAGGAGCTGGATTTTAGTTGACATAAGCAATCAGAGACTCAATCCGTATGGGGCATTTTTGGAGGATTGGGGTGCTTGTCTCCCACTCCCACCCCGGGCAATGTCAACCTTAGATCGATCTAGAGGTCAATTAATTGCTTAGAAATTATCTAAAGGACGTCATTTTAAGCAGTGGATGATTCTGGAATCAATGCATAAGCGTTTAAGGTAATTTATTGCCGTGGAACAGTACAGTTCTTTCCTAATTGTTTATAATTTCCAGTTGAAAAGACTTAAATGAGTACACCCATTCAGAATGTAGGGCAGTTGAGCAGGTGCTTCGAATTCGGAAAATAAGTTTATCCTTAGTTTTATTTACATAGCTTATATAACTTTTCAATCAAGCAGAACGTTTTGGGCTATCTAGCGTCAAATATGGACGGTTTTTCTCTGCTATGCAGATATTTAATAATAACTGAGGAAACAAACGATGTATGTTAGAATCAAGTCAGTATAGTGATGATATGCTCTAAACTTGCTGGGTATTCGTATCAAGTATACAACTGCCATATATGACTTGCGTAGTCCTGCCATTTATAGGGACACATTTGAATGTCTTGTAATTGCAACTGCACTAGCTGGTTCAGTCTTGAATAAAAGTGATTTGTCGCCTTCTAATTCCACTTAAAGATAAGCTACATGTTATTTTAGGGCAGTAGATAGCCATTCCTGAAATAAAAGGTGAACATCTTAAAGGCAAAACAAAGGGTCTGCAAAGACATGTCTTGCCGCTTTAAAAGTTCCTAAATCTATGCGTATAACGTCGATTGACAAATGTTTATTGAATCCGTTTAATACGTTTTTGCGTATCCAGTCATCACAACTATTGGACTCTGATCCCCATAAACGTTTGCATCATATTTGACAAGAATATACTGCTGGATAATTTACTTAGACATTATGAATGTTTCTAACCATGCATATGTTTAAAAAAGGTCAATGTACGTGCTTAGTTTAGTTTAGTATAAAATAGGATGGGGACTGCTGTCACCAACCGGCCAGCTAATAAGGATTAATAGACAAATTAGATTAAGGATTAAGAGCCCTACGTGTTCTAATGTCATGAGATAGCTAATACATTTGTATAAATAAAGGCCCAAATTCCATCCTAACAGATCATTAATTCAATTTCAAAGATTATGGCAGAAATATGCACTTGCTACGGTATGTTCGAAACTAGTATTAGATAGATGTCCAGTGTCGTCCAAATAGCGTTCCGAACTAAACTGCAGACAATAGTAAAAATAATGTTTGTGTTCAGTATGTATGCTTGTGCTCCAAACTTGGGACAGTTCCGCAAGTGTTTGCTGAAAATTAACCTTCCGCAATGTAATAAATAACTTCATTTCCTTCTGGGATTATATGTATAATAACAAGATCCAAAACGCTCAAGAAACATAACTGTTCTCCGTCAGAAGAAATAGCAGCAGAGAGGGCGAACCCACCTCATTTTATAAGCGTTATTTTGGTAAACTAACCCTTATTACAGAAACGAACAAACATGTGTTGATAACGTGAAACCGAGGCCTCTAACTTTCCGAGAGTGAGTCTTTCTACGTGGTTAGCCTTTTTTTTCTTTCGCGTCATCGTTTTCGAAAAAACATATACGTGAGTTTTACTACTATGATCCATTTTAGAGGTCGCACCCTCTCTGCTGCTATCAATTGAAAATTGTTGGCTCAAATAATGGTTCATCCGGAATCTTATACTGCCAGGTTAGCTCGAGAGCGACTGAAAGCAATTAAGAAATTTTTTTTCTGTGATAGATTCTTGCAGAAAACACCTACAAGAACGGCAAGAAGCACAAGCTGAATTCGCTACAGGCAGAGAACAATTATTTAAGTGTATCACAACAGTTACTGAAAAAGTCGTAGCGACTACTGAATGTCTTCTTCCATCAGACAAACAAACCGCTGAGTAAACTGAAAAAAATAGCAGCGAGAACTAAGAAAACAAAAGCGATTTTACTAGAACTTCCAACTGAAATAGTGCAACTCAACCTTCATCTGTCGATGAAGAAATACTTGAAGGTATTGGCAAAATTCGTAGTGAAGTCGCCGACGTGAAAAAAGAACTTGCGCCTAAACCTAAACTATCAAAAGAAAACATTGAATGATTACAACATTTAAGGAAGGTTTTGTCGAAGATAATAGAAATACTAAAAGTGAAATATTACCTTAAAAAATATTAATTAGTATGTTTAATAAATCTAGTATATAAAAATCCGGTTATGAATGTGTAAATAATGATAATCTTATTAAATGGATATATCGCATATATAGAAACAAAAAACAACCCAGAAATGAATACAGAAGTCTTGTTGAAGAAGTACCAAGGCTTTATATAGAGACACTGAAACAAATAGAACAACAGCAGGGGTTACAACACACACACACCCCCAACAGGAACATTCATATCACTTTCTTCCACCGCAGCAACAGATAGAACAACAACAATCTTCTTCACCGCAGCAAAAGTTGATGTCGGAACTTGAAAGGTCCTAAGAGCTACTTAAAAAAGCAAAAGTAGAAAGATCACCCTAAAGACTATTTAAGAAAAGCGGGGAAACAACAAGTGAGGAAGAAGGAGCAAACGGAAATGGTTTTGCTAGAAGTGGTCTTGTTACTCAAAGTCTAACAATATCATTTCTGACGTAGGACGACTAGAAGAAAACGTGCTGGTAATAATTCTCCAGAAATAATTAATGAAGCAGCTGATATTTGTCAGCGATTATTTACAGGTGATATCATGGATATTCGCGTTTACCGAGAACTTATTGATGAACTCGTTGATAACTATCACAGTGATTAGATAAATGGCAAGTAAAATAAGATGATCTTACACAATAGTCAACAAGGACCTGTAATGGTCAGAGCAATAAACTCACGATTACCAACCTACAGAGCGATTTACGGAGATGGACTTGGTGATGTTGTTCATGGATTATTCAGAAGGTTAGCTCCAAAAGTAGTGCCTCTTGCAAAACAATTATTAATGAAAGCTATTGATGTTGTACGTGAAAAAGCTCCTGGTGCAATCGTCAATGTTGCTGGTAAGGCGTTCTCGGCAATCAAAGAAAGACTAGCACGATTAATACGACGAAAATCACAACCAGTGAAATTAGCAAGCACTGAAGTTATGCCTGTAAATGTTAGTAGAATAATAAATCAAGCTGCAAATCAGAAACTGACATCGCTAGCAGATCAAGGACTCGGTGAATCGGGGGATGATATTTCAAGTTTAATATCAGGAAGCGGAGTTTCCCGAAGAGTCTATCCACGTGTTAGACGAAAATAATTATAATAAAAATGTTTAAGCGCATATCCGACACAGCATTTGACATTGAGGCACCTGTCCTTAAGGATGAAAGTGTACTTGATTATCAGTTTTATTCCTATGATGCACGACTACTAAATCAGTAGGGGAGAATTGAATTACAAGTCCATGATACAAGCAGATACTTTCTACCCGCTGATGCTTTTATTGAGGAAGAAGGTTAAATTATAAAAACAGATAATACTGAATATGCAAATGACGTACGAGTTGGTTTTGTTAATAACGGTATTATGGCATTGTTTGATAGTGCCACCTATATGATCGATGGAAAAAAAAATAGAGACAATTCAGAAAGATGTTGATGGTGCTATAACAATAATAGGATTGGCGAGATACTCTGATCATTAAACAAACTCAACAGGCCCCACAATGATGTTTATGAAAGACAATTCTAATCACCGACAGCAGACCGTATACTAAAAGACAACCAAGAAACTTCTCAGACAACAACGTCCCAGATGTGTAGCCGGTGGTTCATGATAGTAATCCAGAATTTAACCTAGGATTTGCAAAACGTCGATCAATGTACTAAGGGCCTGGTAAACATTTTTCATGCGCAATTCCACTATCACATATCTTTGGATTTTGCAGAAATGTCAGAAAAGTTATCTTTGGAGCTAAACACACATTCGCTATTGTGAGAAAGCCTTCTGATAACGACGCGCTCTGGAGACATCTTGGTGATGCTGGCAAAGTAATACTGAAAAAACTTCGCTGTGGATGCCGGTAATGACTCCAAAGATCGCAGATGAACAACGACTATTATCTTTTATGGACACAGGTGGTAAATCATTATTGTATTAAAACTGCCATTAACGGGCAATTTACATGGCACATAGCATCACAGCAAAGTATTTGTGCACCACGACATATATTTGTTGCGCCTCCGGAGACTACACGATTGCGCTCACAAACTCACTCCCATATGATATTTGACCGACTTGGTGTTACCGAGGTTTCTTTGCGAATTAAAGGACAACAAGAACCAACAGAAAACATACTACTAAATTATGGACAAAATCGTAGATCACGTGTATACCATCGGTTAATGACGTTTATGCGATGTGATCAAAACGTAGGTATTGGTTTACAAATATCACAGTTAGATTTTAGAAATATGTATCCGATTTATTACTTTTCGCTGGAGAATCTTGATTTATCAAAACACTCTGTCGTTGATATACACTTCAAAGTCAGCGTGGATACAGGTGATGGTGTTGATTACAGAGCAATCGCGGTTATACTCACTGACAAATCAATGTTACTTGAAGGTTGAAGTGGTTGAATGAGAGTCGTTGATACACCAGTGGAAACTCTTTAATCCACGTTATTTAGAAACACGAGTATTTTTTAAAAAAGGTCTTACCATCATGTTAGTGTCAGTCGGACTCCTGGTCAGATCAAGAAGCTACAATTCCCATCAGCAAAAAAATGCGAAAGAACAATAACGCTAAAGCACGATCAAATCACAGGCGGTGAAAATAAACTGTCGATGACAGCGCGCCAATTTAAACATCTCAATAACCCTAAACAATCCAATACCGGAGTACGACTTAAACTCTCCACTGGTGATATCAGCGACACTGCTAAGACAGGCGGTATATTTCCACTTCTCGTAGCAATACAAGCATTGATAGCTGCTGCCTGCTCCAGCTGTTGCAAAAGCTGCTGCGTTAGGTGCTGTTGGAACCGCCGCTGGAATGGCATTAAAAAAGCAACGGGAAAAGGATACAAAAAAAACGGGAAAAGGCCTAACATTACCAGGGAGTCGTTTCACATACGGGAGAGTCCTAATATTACCAGGGAGTCGTTTCACGTAAGGAAGCTTTAGACTTCCAGGGATAGTTTAATAACACCAATATCAAACTTTGATTT
This sequence comes from Sinohyriopsis cumingii, assembly GCA_028554795.2. Lineage (NCBI taxonomy): Eukaryota > Metazoa > Mollusca > Bivalvia > Unionida > Unionidae > Sinohyriopsis > Sinohyriopsis cumingii. Next base: position 125,709,410 of record CM068837.1, on the reverse strand, counting down.
AATCGATGCTGCTAAACAGCTAAAAATAAAAAGCTTCAGAGGAGTTTTTATGCGAGATCAATTACCAAAACATCCAAACAGCGCTGAAACCGGTATTATTCTTGATGACAGCACTGGACCTGGAACTCATTGGGTATCATACGCGATTGACCCACGTGGGACCCACGTGGGATTATTTATTGTGACTCGTACGGGTTAGCTCCACCGCAGGAATTTATCAAGTATATCATACCCGTTCACGCAAAAGTTTGGTACTCAACACTACCAACACAAAAATTAACCGATCCGCCAATATGCGGCCCTGAAGCAATTGCTGTGCTCGAGTTTATATCAAAATCATCATTACCACCTCAAAACGTTGTGCACAATTATCTACGATTTGAAAACGAAGAAAAGAATAATGGTAGACATTTATGGAAGATCCCTGCGAGTAAAAAACAATTTGACATAGATTTATCAAAATACGCGACCAAAGACGATCTTACTGATCTCATGAATCTGTCTGGGGTTGACCGAGATGAAGTTGTTGTTTTTCAGGACAAATACGGTGTTTTAAAATCCAGCAACATCAAATGGAATGATACAGTTCCACGAGTTCTCGGTGCTACCATGGATAACATCCCTGTGTTTACTGACAGCGGTAGAATCAGAGACTCAAGTATATCCTTTACAACCATCAGAGATGAAATTGCAAGAAGCGCAGCTAATCGTTTAAAGAATACCGGTGACAAAATAACAGGTGAAATCAGCATGAATGGAAATAAAATAGCAGATCTCGGAGACCCAACATCCGACGAAGACGTGGCAACAAACAAAATATGTTGACGTTAACTACTGCACCGTTGATGGGAAATTATCCACGTTACGAGCCGAGTATGACGTTCATGTGAGTATGTTCACAAATCTTCGTAGAAATTTTAGAAAAAGAACTGATAAAACGCTGA